>WAAF01014511.1:0-21139 GCA_013400475.1 Tricholaema leucomelas | reverse complement strand
AGCTCCTTATTCAACCATGCAGGTCTCCTAATCTGGGTGTTTAGGTGACTGAGCAGGCAACAGCACAGTAGCTGCCTCTTCCATCTCACTCCCCATTACTGCCATCAACAGTTAATAAAAAAAACCCAAAGCAACTAATTGTTGCAAAGGCCTTAATGGAGGCATGATATGTTGTCAAAGGTTTGGGGAGAGTTTGTTTCTTGCTACTCCGAGGAAATCTCCATGATGTGTCAGGAGGCAGTAAAGATGTGACCAAAGGCATCTTGTGTTCTTGTAAGTTCTGTTGACTGAATAAAAGCCAAAACTCACTAGTTTAACAAAGAACGGGTTTTACACCTTGCTGTTGTTGTTATTCTTCTTGTAGGTTTATCTGTGGGGAAAAGTCAGTTATTTTTGCCCAAAATGGGATGAGTAGAAAATGTAGTTTTAGTTAGGCAACTCTGTTTATTGACATATTCAAAGAGGTATATGTACAACTATTCTTCTCTCTCTTTTCTTTTCTTTTTTTTTTTAATTTAGTGGGGCTACATCCATTGTCTACAGATGCAGGCAGAAAGGGACGCAGAAACCTTATGCCGTCAAAATGTTGAAGAAGACAGTAAGTTGTTTTGTTTTGCTTTGCTTTGGGATGTGTTTGGTATTTTCTCTGGGTGTTTTTTCTTTTTTGGTGTGCAGTTTCTTTTTCCCCCTCTTCATGGGAGGGAGGTGGACTAGATTAAAGGACCTGCTAAGCCTGTATTTTTTGTGACTAAGCTTCTTCTGCTCCTCATCATTAAAAAAAAACACTAAGAGGTGGCAGTACACTGTTGGGAATTGCTTACCCCCAGAAATTTTGCATGTGCATTCATATCATGTTTTCTGTATAGACAAATATGGGCAAAAGCTTTTAGACTAAAATGGCCTTTTCTTCCACTTTGAAAAAAAAAAGGCGAGTTAAGAATAATCTAAAAAGTTTGTTTTAATAAATTGTTTTGCTCAAAAAAAATACATTATACATTTTTATTTTTTTTAGAAATTGATGCAAAACCAATTCAAACTCAAATAGAATTAAATATTTCCTGGAGATTGTCACTCTAAAAAAATTGGAAGAGAACCACTTCATACATCACATATTTTTAGACCTCCATATATGTCACATGCAGCTATTTTTGTGTGTGTTACAAAATAGGTGATGGAAAGCACAAAAACAGACTAAGGAAGAAAGGCAAGTAATAAATCAAGAGATTTCAAGCAGAAAGGAGAGTGAGAGATAGAGTACAGCAGTTCATGTTCCTGAGAGGTAAGGAGAAATTTGAGAGGAAGCAAGCAAGCTGTGACAAATTGACAGAATTTTTATTCATGAGTGGTTTTGATTCCGTTTATTCCAATATTAAATCATCCAGCATTCCATAAGTTTCAGGAATGTTCGTATGTAGCAGCATAATGATGGGTGGGCAAACAGAAACATGTCTAGAAGCTGAACAAGACATAGTGAGTGCATTCCACATAAGTAAAATGTTGCCATTAATTTGTCATCTTTGAAAGTAAGCCACTTCAAACTGGAGCAGAAATTCAGTTGTGTGTGATGCTTTTGAATTTGTATCCAGTGTACTGGAGGAAGCACAGCATGTGAGGAGCTTGCATCACTACAGCCTACAAACTGTCTTATGGAAATACAGGAAATGTCTAGTTTTTGTCAGTTCTTTGATTCCCCTACTATTTTAGGAATATACTTCCTTATAATTCTCATACTGAAATGCATTAGGAAGAATGATACTGCTTACAAATATTTATTTGCCTTTTTTTGGCCTTTGTGGAGATTAGTTCTGTTCACAATGGCCACATGAATACTGCATCCAACTACTTGTCTCTGAAACTATTCAGTATAGGCTTTTGACAGACTTACCGTAACACAGACTTGATGTTTTTTAAAGTGTAGGAAAAATGACAAGCAAGAATATAGGAATATCATTATGTAAGTTGTTTGCACAGCGGCAATAGCTTAACTTACTGCAGCCTTGATTGTATTCGCAGTACAGTTAAACAGGTCACATAACTTAATTGTTCCCAGTAACAGATACACTTTGGGATGTTCTGTTATGAGAACAAATGATTCTGTTAAACAACTGAGTGCAGTTTTATAATAGAGAACATGGGAGGAGATGTTGTAAAGATGATGTTTCTGCTTGTGTCTATGTGCTACTATATATATACTATGAACTACTATAGCTCTGTTCCCATTTGGAGACAGAACTGTGTGCTGCAGTGCTTGCACAGCAGGAGGCCTGGTCCCTGCTGAGGGAATCTCAGTGTAAAAATAACTAAGTGTGGGCCAGATCATATGCTCAGGTGTTGATCGGCTTAAATTTCCTGTTAGCCTTTACGAAACAGTTAGAAAAAACAAATGACAACTGAACAGAGGGAGGAGCTTGTGATAGTTTGCTTTTGATGCAAAGTCACATTCTTCAAATCCCTTTCTTAAATGTATGTAAGGGAACTCTAAAGAACACAGAAAACTGGAAGACAAAGAAAGTTGGTCCAGCTTGTTCTGGAAATGGTAACAAACTGTGATTTGCCTCAGATTTGTGAATCCTCATCACTACACTACTGTAATCCGAAATAAAGCATTAGAAATAATTACTTTTGTCTCATGGGAACAACTTGGAGAAGAAACAAGTGATCCTTTCAGATTGAAGTAGTGTGCTAGGAAGAGACTGCAAGAAACAGAAAATACACATCAGTGCTCTTTTCCTGTAAATAATGAGATTATTTTTTCATTTTGCCTGACTAATGCATTATCATATCACTACAAATATCAGTATCATATCAGTCAATTCTGAGAATACACACTTGTGGGGAGATGTGAGTTCCTTGGAGGTTCTGTTTGTTACAAATGATCTCAGTCACAAACCAATCAGTACCAAGGTTAAAATGGAACCAAGCAGTGCTGGGCACGAGTGGAGTCCGTGCTCTACCAACTTTGTGTAAAGGGCACACGACATCCTGTCCCGTTTACTCAGATCATGCATATGTATCAGGTATGCAAACAAGTCCTTGAAATTCTTGCTGCACCAGAGATCTCTTGTACTCCTGTGTCGTCCAGTCACCTCTGGTGGTCTTCGCTGTGTACCCTCCTGATTCTGACCCCCTCTTCCTGACGCAAGCACAGTAAGAAAAACCCTGCCAGTCACGCACTAATCATCCATCCCAGAGAGGCCCATCCCCCCCTTTTCTCTCCTCCTAATACGAATCATGTGCCTATTTATCGCAATCCCCTCTCTTCTTTTCCTATTTACTGAGTCATGTTTCCCCCTTGAATTTATTCAACATCGACCCAGCCCTCTCGTTCTTTATTGGATCCCTGAACTGTGAAACTTCATTTAATGATAGTGGTGAAGTGAGGTAGTAAACATGGCATAAACCACAAAACCAATGTAATTATCCAACAACAGTTAGTTTTAAACAAGTTTCTGCAATAGCGGGAATTTCACATATTACTCTGGTGGCCATTTCTTGATACACAATCCCAACCTATAGCCCCACAATAATTCTAATCTTATGGTAAACTAGTGTTCCAGTTATCATGCTGTCTTGATGAACAGTCCAAATGCAGGCTGTACAATTATCTGCATTTTGGCTTAGAGCAACCCCAAACATCAGCATAAGCAGCAGAGGTCCAGTATGGGTCCCACTCCCATACCCTGTCATCATGAGGTTGCTGCTCGTGATGAGTGGATCTTAGGCAAGTGAGTGCACCAATCTGGCCTTGCCCTTTTCTTCTCCTGGGTTTATTTGCTGGGGCCACTCTTCCTGCTCCATACTTCATTCTTTTCCAAACACTGCCCATTAAATAACAGCCATTCTTGACCACAGGAACCTTTACCTCTGCTCCCTCCACCTTCCTATACCTATTTTTAATATCTAAAGCAGCATGGCCACTGGAGGTAAGATATGCAATTCCACTTACAGCTTACACACCTTACAGATACATCTACTCCAACTGCAATGCAGACCCTCAGGGTGCACAATGCAGTAGATTAGGACATCTGGCCACTCTCCCCTTACTATCCGTGTATTTCCACTGTGAATTTTGCTATGCAAATGTAGTGACTTTAGAGGGCATCTCTACATAAAGTAACCTATAGAGTCTCAACCCTTTGTTCTGCTGGAGAAGGCATGGAACATCAAAGAAGTGAGGTAAATCGGCCAGATTCAGATTCTGCCTATCCAGACTTGCAAGTTCCCTGGGTCCGATGTCACTTTCCAGCTCTGAGGTGAATCAACTAGTCCTTTGATCTGGCTGGCATGAGTCCATCCTTTTTTAGCTGTTCGAATGGCTGTCTTGGTGGTCAAGAGAACCTGGAATGGCCCTTCCCAATAAGGGGTTAGAGTCAGCTTTTTATTAAGACCAAATTGCCTGGTTCAACCTTATGAATCTTAAACCCCAAAGGAACTGACTGGGCTAACAGCCCTTGGACCCTCATTTCCCCTAATCTTCTAGGAACGCCTTGAACATACGTTCCTACTGTGGTACCCATCTTTTCTAGTGTGCCACTTCCTTCCTGAAATAGATAGGGTAACCCATATAGCATCTCATAAGCAGATAACCCTGTGTCTCTGCAGGGTTGTGTTCTAATATTCAATAAGGCCAGGGATAAACACTTTACCCATGACAGTTGTGTCTCTATCATTAGTTTAGTCAATATTTGCTTTAAGGTCTGATTCATTCTCTCAATCTGTCCTGAACTCTGAGGGTGCCAGGGGGTATGATAGTCCCATCTAATTCTTAAGGCCAAAGTCAAGTCACTGGTGATTTTAGAAGTAAAATGCGTACCCTTGTCTGAGTTGATTGCCTTTACTACCCTAAACCGAGGGCTGATTTGTTCCAGTAGCATTTTGGTCCCAAACTGGGAAGATGCCCTGGCAATAGGGTACGCTTCCACCCTACTACCCTTGCACTATCACCAGGAGATATATTTACCTGAGACAATTCAGTGTAATCAACCTGGATCCTGGAAAAATACAGTGATGAACTTTTACACTTGCAATTCCAAATATGAGGTTGGTTTGCTTTTCACTACACAATTGACCTTTGCTTGATGACTTGGTGCATTAAAAATTGAAGTATCTTTAAGATACACTTTGCGAGTGTGCTTGTTACTGCTTTTAAGCCAACACTTAAAAATTCTGGAACAATTATTATTAAAAACAACATACAGCACTTGGATCATATTGGAAGAACATTGAATTCTTGAAGGAAGCGTACTTTTTTACATGCTGATTACGAAATGAAGCCTCTCATCTACAGACCTTTGCCTTCTGTTGGTATGCTTTGAGAAAGGTAGGCAGCATATGAACCAGGGCCATCCTGGAGCCTTCTCATAGATGGAGATTATGAGTACCTCCCAAGAAACTATAGCCACCTCTGCGTTGAATATTCTACCTGAATCTAGAC
The DNA here is from genome assembly GCA_013400475.1 of Tricholaema leucomelas. Lineage (NCBI taxonomy): Eukaryota > Metazoa > Chordata > Aves > Piciformes > Lybiidae > Tricholaema lacrymosa > Tricholaema leucomelas. Next base: position 15,705 of record WAAF01014511.1, on the reverse strand, counting down.
AAGTTGCTTCAAAAATAGTGAAGAGAACAGATGACCTCTCTTTCATAATTTCTAAATTAAGATGCCAAGTGCTTGTCCATGTTACAGGTCTACTAATTGCCAACAGCTGTAACTGTAATAATTTGGCACCTGCCATTGTGATAAAGCAACATGCTCTGTGCTAATGACAGAATGCTGAACTGGGTTGTCTGAGGCCTAGTGTATTCACAATTCAGTGTATGCTATTGGCTGAGGTATTTCTTGTGTTTTAAACTTTCTCACCCATAAAAATGAGATAATAATTACTTCATTTATTTCTCAGCAATGCTTGGAAGGATAGTCTGGTTAATTTTCATAGGTTTTAATTGATAGTTACTGTCTGGTAAGAGCAATTATATACTGTGAAAGAGGCATGCAAGTATGGAGACTATTTTGAAGAACTCCCTTTTTGATTTTTTTTTCATGCATGAACATCCTCCCTCATAGAGTTTGTGGTATGTAACTAATACTTTCTCAGTGTTTTGATTAAAATCAATATATATGATAGAGCATTCTTCTTGTGGATTGGTTGATGTTCAAAATAACAAAAATATTTAGGCACATTAGCTTTCTCTTAGATCAGAAACAGAGCAACAGTTTTCAAGCAACATGTATGCTGGAAATAGTTGTGCTGAGATTAATCTTACTGTACTAATTAGTTAGAAATTTGAGAACAAAAATATGTTTGTGGAACAGAGTGAGTCATGAGCAAATGTAAAGGACTGCCTCCTGTGGATAAGTAGGGGTTGGATATCTGGACTTATAGTTTATAATGGCCTATATTAAAGTCTCAGTTTGTCTCATATATATATATATATGTATATACACATACATACAGACATATATATATATATATATATGCACATACATTTCCAACAACACAGGGAGCATAGTTAGCCAAGTTATCCAGTTTGTGTTGCAATGAATTGATGGTAATAAGTGGTAATTAGGAGGCTTATGCTAATGTTTCGTCTGTTTTCTTGGAGAGGTGCTGCTATTGATTGAGCTGTCCCAATTGATTGAGAAGATAAGTGCCATGAAGAGTGGTGGGTGGGGACAGTTTATCACACTTGGACATAGTCAGAATTATTACAATCAGTCTTTTATTAACTTACAGAGATAAAGATGTATGATTGTAGCAATAAAAGGAATATTTCCATGTGCTGTCATGGGATCTTATGGGATTTAAAATTGGAGTGCCTCCTGCCTCCATATGCCAGTTTCTCTGTAGATCTTACAATAAGGCTATATATCTATATATATAGATGTCTTGACATGCAAAAGTTGTCAGTACTGTTATTTGTCTGACATCTGAAAGTGATGAAGTTTAGCAGACATGGTTGATATACAGCAAAAGCAAGAGCCTTCGTTCAGTTTCTAGTGGCATGTTTGGATAAGGTAAATTGGTCAATCTAAGCAGCTGTCCTGGGGAAATGATTGTCCGTGCAGCATTGTACCTGAATTTTTCTCATCCTCTCTGAAGTACATAGTTTATGAAAATGGTCCATGTGCATATTACGCTCTGATTCATACAGAGCCTTCTGATACCCATCAGTGAGCTTTGGAGGTGCTGGCAGTGTGTTTGTACTCACAAAAGAACCCAGCATTAAGTAACAGCACTGTAGCCAATGGTATATTGAAACTGAGTGAGACCATAGGATGGCGGTCATGGTATTCTAGGAAAACTGCACAGGAAACCATTCTTCAAGCCTACTGCTCAGTATTTATGTAGCAGGCAAGAGAAAAGAAACTCACATTCAGAGTGTAGAATCATAAAATCATTGAATAATTAAGGTTGATTATCTGCTGCAACTGTCAAGCTCCCCATATCTGTCGTGAAGTACTGTATCTACTGTCTTTTTGAATCATTCAGGTATGGCGACTCTGCCACTTCGCTGGGCAGCCTGTCTGTCATGGTAGGCCAAAAATAAGCCTAATATGCATCCTGGCATGTCCAGGTATGATCTTCCGCTCCCCCTCCTAGAGTGGGAAAAGACACAGGAAAGACAACAAAGAACCTGGAGTCACTAAGTCTAAGGACTAGGGCTTGTTCAGATTTGTTTTGCTCCTGCTTACATTCTGTGGTAAACAAGGTACATACACTTGGCTTGTGTTTGCCTCATGGAAGGCCTACGTTTTCCCACATTTGGGTAAAGCAAGGCCATGGTTTCACCTAATATGGTTAGTTCTGGCATTGCGCCATTCTGATTGGTTAATAGACAAGCTTATCTCATTTGTCTAAAGCAGTTAAGACTCAGACAGTTGATTAAACCAGAAGTTGTAAACAACTTGCCATGCCATGCAATTTGCCTTGCCTTGCCTTGTCAAGCCTTGCCCTGGGGACCAGGAAGCTCATTGCTTAATACCCAGCCTTGTTGCCTCATCTAGCAAGAAATTGGCTATACCTCATTTTACCAGGGAGAAGCACAAATGCCCTTCATGCTGTAGGCAATAAGTCTTTGCTGAAAGTTGCCCAAAACTGGGACCAGCCTTAGTGTCAATAACCCCAATGGCAGCCTAGGCTGTGCAAAAGGCGTAAGACCAAGAAAGCCAAGCGTCCCCAAGCAAGCTGCATCACTGCCACTAGCAGTTACAGCTATCGAAAGCAAGTAAGCTGCTCAAAGCTGGAGAGCTCATTTATACAGACCTCACTGCAGCCTGCATGGTGAGAGAGAGCATGTTACTGCCAAGCAGAAAGACATTGCGTGTGGCTGCATACCTGCAAACCTCTGTGCCAAGCCTGGAGCCCTGAAAGGACGCCGTCCACCTGAGAATGGACCAAGACCCAGTTAGAGGACAGTGTGAGACTCCTGGACAGCCTACATGCCATGAGAAGACTATAAAAGCTTTGTTGGTTACCATATCACCAACAGCACCCCTCAAAGTGTATTGGGTACTGTCTGGAATATAATGCAGCCTCAGAAAGATTCTGGCGGTACTAATTTGCGAATGAATGTTCTGGAAAGCCTCTTTGTAATAAGATTCTGCTTACTCTGTAACTGTAATTGTGCTTTCTGGTTCAGCAGAAAGGAGTCTTTCAAGTCTTCCTAGAGGACAAATGGCATATTGTATTGCAAGAGTCTCTTCAAAAGCTTACCATTTGTATTTTGCTAGTTTTGCTAAATTGTTTGAATTTGTTTGGTACTGCGCTATGAACTATACACATTCTGTAATCTATTTGCACAAGTAAGCATAAAGACCCTGTAAATAAGAAAATAGTTTTGTATTAATTAAAAATAATGATGTTATTAATATTTGTAGTTAATATTTCATAATTCCATAACACAATCCCAATGCCTGACCAGTCTTGTTAGATTTAATACTACTAGCCTTGGCCCTTCAATCCAGCCTATCTAGAACCCTCTTGTTGTGGAGGGTCCATAGGCCCAAAATAGGCTCATACATGCTTTGCCTTGCCTGGACACTTTTTTCTGCCCACACCTAAAGTAAACACATTAAAGAAACACAATAGACCCGGCACCATAAAGTCTGGCCTGCCCAGGGCCCAGGTTCTGTAACATGGTTGTGTAAGCCCATGTGCCTAGCTTATGGCTCACTGTGTGCAATGCCCATGCTCTCCCCACATTTGGAAGGGCCAAGCTTGTGGACCCATCCTAACATGATATGGTTTGGCTAACTGCCAAGCTGATTGGTCATTCTGGTGGCTAAGGGGCCATTAAATTCAACCCATATTTGATAAATAGGGGTATACAGGTAAACAAAGTGCTTATGCTTGCCAGCTTATGCCTGCCTGCCTACCTGCTTGCCTACGTGCTCACTCGCAGTGCTCGCTCGCCTGCTTGCTTGCTTTGCTGCTACTTGTCTGTGCTATCTAATTTTCTCTATGGAGACAGAGTCTCCCATGGGCTCCCAGCCAGCCGTGCACACCTGCACTCCACTGTGTTGAGTTACCAGGACTAGATCTTGTATTGCCTACCTCTATGGAGCTCAGTCTCCCATGCAGCTGTGCACCCTATTGCACACCCACTGCCTTATCACTGCCTGGTAAGCTCCACTGCCGTGAGTTATCAGGAGCAGACCCGGGATTGTCTGCACGTGATCGGCCTGTGTGGTCAGCGTGACACCGTGCTGAGGCTACATGACATCCTCCCTCTGCACCTGAAGGTCCTTCCAGAACAATCACTGGACAGAGTGTCCAGAAGAAGCCATAGGAACAAGGTCAAAGATCGTCCTTTCCCCGGAAGCTGGGAGGATTCCAGCCTCAATGTCCATGGGCAGAGTTGCCTGAAGATTGGACATTTATATAGGCTGTGACGTAGCCCCGGAGGGTGATTGATAATTAATAAGAATTTGTGAGTAAATGCTTTAATGCCTCTGTAATTGTCTATTGCCTTGTGCCATANGAAGAATGGAGGTTCATCCAGGGGGTTAAGAAACAAGGTGAATCAGCCAAAGCAAATGGAGAGTGAGGTTAGAGAGTAAGATGGAGTTCAGCCAGCAGCCCTAAGCTCTCCAGCAGGTGAAGAAGCTGAGAGCAAAGTAGAGAGCGAAGTGACTTTATCTATGTTTTTCTTTTTATTCTAATACATCTCAGTGAGACTATGAGGAAAGTAGACATCACCATTGTTTTAATTTGTCAGCCTATGATCTAGTCCTTCTCACCAAAACATTCTAGTTAGCTTCAAACCAGCACAGCAAACAGCATATTGACCCCAAGTGGCATTTGGGTGCGGGGAAATTCCTTTCTCTGTTTATAGTTTGAATGTTTGCTAGTTATTAACAAGTTATTGTTTCATGTTATTCCTAGAATGTCTTCCATAACTGTGTAAGATCCAATATTAATCTTAAAATTCAGTGGTTGGGGGTGGCGAGAGTTCAGAATACTGAAAATAATAAATTACATATTTTATAGAATATAATCTCACACCAATTAATTTCCCCCCTCTGCAACACCTCTGCAGAGCCTTCCTGCCTTTTAGCAGTTAAATCTGGCATGATGTTGTCTGCAAACTCACTGAGACTGTGTTCAGTCAACTCATCCAGATCATTGATAAAGATATTAAACACACCTGCACCCCAAACTGAGCATTGTGTAGAAAGAAATACATTTTTTAAAGCCTTTGATGGTCACAGAGATTAAAGGGTTTGATATTTGATCCTAGAGCAGACGTTTGCCTGTGTTGATTTAGTTTTTGACCATATTCTTTACCTTCAGTTAAGTATTCAGATAGTAAAATATTTCATTCCTCTTTGATTTGTGCTTTTTTGCTGATGCTTACATGTGATGAGTCTGTCCTTAGTTGTCTTTACTGCCTTTCATTTTACATTTTGGCATAGTCACTGGAAGAGATTAAATATCAATGAATTCCAAGAAATGCCTGAAGATGACAATTGTTCACTTATTAGCACCACTGTAAGAGTGCAGTGGCTTTACTAACCTGGAATCATTCCTATCTGACTCAAGGGAAGAATCAATTTCTGCCTGTCATGTAGTTCTGAATCTAGCTGGTACTGGGAATTTGCTTCTTGCAAAGCTTAAATACTGAGAAATGAATCTCTTCTTTCAGGTGGTAAATAAAAAAGTATCTTTTAATCAAGTGCCTTACTAAAACTTGAAAAGTAGTTTCATATCCCTTTTAAAGTTGTATGTGTTAATACTGTTTAATTTCCATACAATGTAGACAACTCAAATCAAAATGTGTTTGATGAAAAGCCTTTACTGGAAAACCCCACAGCCTCAAATTCGCTCTCAAATTGTTCCTCTTATCATTTTGGAAACATGTACATTTGCTGCCTCTTACTGATTTCATAACCATAGAAATGAAGAATGCAGTGTAAGAAATATATTTATAATTGCCATCAGTGTAGGACTTCTCTAGGGTTTGTGGGAGTATTTGCAAACCAGATGTGCTGGTTTGAGCCTAGCTAGAATGTTTTGGTGAGAAGAACTAGATCATAGGTTGGGAAATGAAAACAATGGTGTTGTCTACTTTGCTCACAGCCTTGCTGAGATGTGTAAGGAAGAAAGGCAAAACATTAGATAAAGTCACTTTACTCTGCACTTCGCTTGGANTGTAAATCTCTGCTTGTAAATTGTGCCAGGTGTAACTATAAGCTTCATTCAAATTTCCAGAGCCAGCTGAGTCTAGTCTGGGTGATTTCTAAAAGTGTGGGGGGGGTGAGGGACACCCAAACTATCACACCAGATAGCTTCTTCAAAAATGTATTGAATAGCTTAGCAGTCTAGAAGCATGCATAATCTGCTCAGGAGTATCTTCCTTTCATGCTTACTTAAGCATTCAAAAGTTGTTGTTGTTAAAGATTGCAATTTGAGAAGGGAAAGAAAGAGAACAGCTAATCCTCTCAGGCTTAACCTAATGGTCTTTTGCATTAATTGGCCATGCTGTTACATGTATCTGAAATAAACTGCAGTGAAACTGTATACCCTGAGCGTGACTGTTTGATCTTTGCAGCACTTTTTTGTTCTAAGCAGCATGTTACATATACACATTCAATGTGCAGAAAACTTTTTCTAGTACCACTGCTGAACAGTGTGTCAAAAGGAAGCTGTCCTTGAAAAGACTGAACCAACATGAGTGATGAAAGACAAGAGCACCATTCCCTTAAAACCAGGAATTTTAACACCTTTTTATTTGTCTTTTCTGTGTTTTACTTCTTGCATGAATGACATATATGTTTGCAATCATTTTTGTGGGTGCACATGTTTCTCCGTAATAGTATTTGTGCTGTCTTAAAGGAAAATTACTCCTTACAGTATATTTGATTCGTATGTCTTGCATCAAGTTACTCTCTTAGATCTAGAAGTGCTGTTCACACATATTTTCCTTTGATGCATCTAGAAGTTCCTGTGGAGAGCACTGAAATTTTTTTTTTTTCACTTTTACCCTCCCCATTTTTAACCAGGTAGATAAGAAAATTGTTCGCACAGAAATTGGAGTTCTTCTTCGCCTCTCACATCCAAACATTGTAAGTTTAGCCTTGATTTTTCATTCCATGATTGGTTTTATGTTTTTTCTAAGGTTTTTAAGTTCAGAGGGGGAAAGGGCTTGGGGATTTTTTGTTTGTTTGTTTTGGTTGGTTGGGTGGGTTCTTTAAAATTCATTCTGTTCCTGAGAGGTGATTGTTAGGGTTCAGCTATACAGACTTGGGTGAGTCCTGAAATAAAGCTTTGGGTTCTCATCTTGAGTGTGTTAGTAGTTCTTAAGGGAAAATGTTACTACACTTACACTTTAAAATATACTACCAATGTTCTGACAGAGTTGAGTAAGAAACTATCCAGGAGTTCTGTAAGTGAAAGAAGATGCCAGTCCTTGGAGACTGGGGGAGGTTTCACAGTCAGTTACTCTGAAAGATTGGCAGACAGGTGTTGACAAGCGCTAATGAAAGCAGCTTCTTAAACTCTTTTGTAACATAGAGATTGCTATGTTACAAAAATATTCCCAAAAAATGGGAATGCAAAGGAGATAAAGGTAGTGAGAAAAAGGTGGTGTGGGTGTGTGTGAAGAACACACTCAATAATTTGCTCAACTGTGAGGTGAATGATGCCCCAACTTCACTTGGTACCATCCTCTGCTTTATTGACTTTATTGTTTGTTTCCTGTTGTTGACTCTATGATGTGTTTAGCAAGAAGACAAATAAGCAGCACTAACCATTTTTGTTATCTTTCACCAGATAAAACTGAAGGAGATATTTGAAACCCCTACAGAAATCAGTCTTGTTCTGGAACTGGTCACAGGTGGAGAACTATTTGACAGGTAAGTTACCTGTATGTATTTTGCTCAGTACCTTCTCCAATGATGTTCCAGACCAGGTTTCTTCTCTGCATACAATCCCTGTGATAATATTTACTGAAATTATTTCATCAGCATGTGGCTTATTCACACAAGTATCTGTAGGAATTAGCTTTAAAACATGTTTGGAAATATGATTATCTAGAGGCTTTTTAATGTATAAATGGGTTGAAAATGCAGAAAATTCTCAGTAAATGATAGAGAGCACACATTACTGAAGGAAGTTGCTCACCAGGTGTATAGCATCAGACAGTGCTAGAGGAGATAAAAGGCAGGAAAATCTGGCAAAATCACATTGGCTAGTCCTTGTATATATGGCAAGTAGCAATCAGTCTGCCAGGGGGATGGAATCACACAGAATCACAGAAGTTTAGAGGCTGAAAGGCACCAGAGCAGGATCACCAATACCAGATCACGCAGGAACATGTCCAGGGAGGTCTTGAATATCTCCAGAGAGGGAGACCCCACAATCATAGACTCATACAAACAGAATCATAGAATGGTAGGGGCTGGAACTGACCTATGGAGATCATCTAGTCCAACCCCCTTGCTACCACAGGTACACCTGGAATAGGTTGCACAGTATAGAATTATGTCAGGTAAAAAATTGGTAACTAGACTAACAGGAAATAAATTATTTTTGGTGTTCATAGTATGTATAAACTCCCTGGTTTTGTTGTAAATGTTGTACAAGACAGCTACTGAGTTCTGAAAGTATTGTTCATAAAACTGCAGATGCTTGTAATGTAAATGCACATGCATAAAGCTAAGTAATCCTCTTATAGTGCTGGGGCAACATTTTACTGGTAGGAATTTAGTTTTTTGGAGCCAAAGAAGGTACAAAAATCATTTGATAATGACTTGTGTAAATAAATTCACTTACTGATGTTGGTGATGTCCAACTCATATAAAGACAGATTGTTTTGCAATTGAAGCCTGTTATACATGTATACATCAAAGACTCAATCTGAAAGTATATTTGACTTGAGAAAACAAATGCATTTTTTTTTTAATACCATGGTCATAGGCACAACTTTTAGATGAATTATTTCTGAACAATCACAACAAAAACAACTCCTCCTGTAACATTTTCAGGTGTTCAACAGAAGAAAGGTGCATACTCCCTCAAAATGCAGCCAAAGCAATCATGTGCTTTAACTTGGTGCTGCAGGTTAATCAGTCAGCAAGCACCCAGTCATGAGCTGGAAAGGACTCTCTGCAAAATGCCTTTCAGCCACATGGTTTCAGATTAGATGGTTTATGGTAAGACTGGATAATCAACAGTAGTCTTTGATGAGAAGACTTTGCAAAGAGAAAACACAAACTGCCAATGAAGTGGTTATTCCTTTACAGTAATCATCTGTGTGGCAGAAGAACTGAAGATAAAAGACACTATGGTATGCATTGTATTACTCGATAGGCCTAGAATTTAACATTATGACATTTTAAACATTCTGTAATCTCTGCACAGCAGTGGTTGTGGGATTCAAGCTCTCAGAGTGAGCCTCCCCAAAACCGTATGGTTAATCGAGTAGTTTGGCTAGGCCAGGCTCTTTGACACTGCCTAAAGAGAAGCAAGGCTGTTTAGTCTCTTACTAGAATTGTGGTGCCCATTTGTAATGCTACAAATGAGCACTAATACTGTGGAAGTCTTCTGAATTCATGCCACTCTGACACAAAAGTTCTGGGCAAAAATATTATCACATCCTTCACCATATTCAATATTTCTGTCAAACAATCCATGTTATTGCTGAAATGAGTTTTCATTGTGACAGTTCTTTTGTTGTGTTACCCAAAGAGAGATAAATTCAAACAAAACCACTGGAGTTAATACATCAGAAGTCATGTTGGGTTTTGTTCTACTTTAAAAAAGAAACCTATTTTCCAGACTTCATGAATCGCATTTTAGTTCATACAGTGACATAAAAGATTCTACTATCCTAAGCACAACAAATAAAATTCTACGCTACATTGGAGAAATCTGCATACATCAGAGTATTTATTGCCAGGCTGCATAATGGTTATGTGTGGTGGTGTTTGCCAGACCAGTGAGTGAGCAGTAACACAGAACTTTTGAAGTAAGGCAGACCAACAAACTAAAGAAGACAGAGAGAAAAGTGCATTACGGCTAAGGGACAGGGATCTGCTGGAGAGGGTCCAGCGGAGGGCTACGAGGATGATTAGGGGACTGGAAGGCATGCCTTATGAGGAGAGGCTGAGGGACCTGGTACTTTTTAGTCTGGAGAAGACTGAGAGGGGATTTAATAAATATTTATAAATATCTGAGGGCTGGTTAGGAGTGGGGGGACACACGCTTCTCATTGCTCCCTGTGATAGGACAAGAAGCAATCGGTATAAGTTGCAGCACAAGAGATTTCACCTCAACACAAGGGGGAACTTTTTTACTGTAAGGGTCACAGAGCACTGGAACAGGCTCCCCAGAGAGGTTGTGGAGATTCCTTCTCTGGATACTTTCAAGGCCTGTCTGGATTTGGTCTTCTGTGATATGTGTTAAATTGTGTAGTCCTGCTCTGGCAGGGGGTTTGAATTCAATGATCTCCTTGGGTCCCTTCCAACCCCTAACATCCTGTGATTTTGTGATTCTTTCCAGATACTGCATCACCAGCACAGTATTAGCACATATGACTTTGACATTTGCTTGGTCCTTCTTTTTCATTCCTTCGTATGCAGACATGCACAGTTGATGTGCATTTAAGCCATCAGCACTTGAAGGGATCCCCGAAGGACAGCCCTCTGGTATGGCTCTCAGTATCCCAGAAGCAGTATGCTCAACAGCATGTGAGTGTGTTCCTTAGCCACAATCCCGAGGAAATTGAAGGCAGGCTGCTGTCACAGTGGTCTTTACTGGGGTGGGAGACAGCTGAAAAGCAAAACCTTATAACCAGCACAGCTGTTCAAATGCATGGCAGAGAGATCACTCTGACATTGGCTCGGATGGGTCAAGAAAATGGCTGGATGGCCAGGTCCAAATAATGGTGATGAATGCAGTTAAATCCACTTGGAAGCTGGTAACACACTGTTCCCCAGTGCTCAGTTTTGGAGCCATCCTTGTTCAATATCTGTATCAATCACCTAGATATGAGGATTGAGTGCTGCCTCAGTAAGTCTGCAGACAACATGTTCCACGTTGGGTTGAACTGCTCAAAGTTTGAAAGGCTCTGCAGAGGGATCTGGTCAGGCTAGATTGATAGGCCAAGGCTAGTGGTATGAGTTCTAGTAAGGCTGAGTGTTGGGCCCTGCACTTGGATCACAACAAGGCCATGCAGTGCTGAAGGTTTGAAGGAGAGTGGCTGGAAAGCTGCCTGGCAGAGAAGGCCTGGGGGTGCTGGTTTACTGCCTGCTCAACATGAGCCAGCAAATGTGCCTGGGTGGCCAAAAAAGCCAACACGATCCTGGCCTGTATCAGTGATGATGTGTCCAGCAGGACTATGAAAGTGATTGTGCCCCTGTGCTTGGCACTAGTGAGGCTGTAGCTCAATACTGTGTTCAGTTTTGGGCCTCACACTACAAGAATGACATTGAGTTGATGGAGCTTCTCCAGAGAACAGCAACAAAAATGACACAGGGCCTGGAGAACAGGTCTTATGAGAAGCAGCTGAGTGAGCTGGGGTTGTTTAGTCTGGAGAAGAGGAAGCTGAGGGGAGACCTCATTGCTCTCTACAACCACCTGAAAGGAGGTTGTAGTGAAGTGTAATATCGAGTGATAGAATGAGAGTAAATGAGCTCGGTTGCCATCAGAGAAAGTTTAGATTGTGTATTAGGAAACATTTCATTACTGAAAGACTCATCAGGCTGCTCAGAGAGGTGGTGAAAATGTTTTAAAAAATGTAGACATGGCACTTTGAGATATAGTTGATTAGTTGGCTATAGAAAGAGTTATGGTTGACTGTGGTGGTGTTAGGTTGATGGTTGGACTTGAATGATCTTAGAGGTCTTTTTCAAGTGAAAAAAAAAAAGCTATAGTTCTGTGATTCGACCAGTCATTAAAGGGCTGTGTTTATACTAAACTTTTGGGTTGGAAGTTTCAGGACAGAGACCAGAGTGACAAGCGAGGGTCAATTTTCTTCCTTTTCTTACATCTTCCATCTCACTTCATCCTCTTATAAAGAGCATTGCAGATCCATTTTCCACACCATAGACACATCTTTTATATGAAAAGTTTGAGNTGCCCAGAGCAAAAGCCCAGAGTGAAGAGAGCAAGTGAAGTGCCTTTATTTATGTTTTCCTTTCCTTTTTTACATATCTCAGCAAGACTGTGAGGGAAGTAGACATCACCATTGCTTTCATTTCACAGCCTATGATTTAGTTCTTCTCACCAAAACATTCTAGCTAGCTTCAAACTAGCACAGAGTATTGGAAAAAAATTACATTTATTAGGTTTTTAAGTGACATCAAATTGTATGTACAGAATAAAGTAATAAACCTTATATGGATACTTAAAAAAAGACAGACTTACGATCAAAAGACTTCTCTCCCTTTTAGCCCTTCTCCATTGAACAGAAGAAAACTAGAGGCAGAGGTAACAGAATTAATTCTAGTAGGTATTTTTAGATATATGGACATGAACTTGAGCTGTGGGGGACTGGTTGAGAGATTGGAGCACAAGTAATTTTCTCATCAGTACGCTTAGCTACAAGCAGCAATACTGAAAAGAACAGGAAATTGTGCTTGATTAACAAGTGGCTCAGAGATGCCACTAACATAATTTTGATTTTTTTGTTCTTGAGGAACTTTGTATGGCACCAGGTCTGTTAGCAACAGATGGACTACATCTGTCTTGGAGGGGGATAAAGATCCGGGCATATGAGTTAGCAGGGCTTGTTGAGAGGGCTTTCAACTAGGCTTGAAGGGGGAGGGACTCTGTGACAAGTGGCAGAATGACACTTGGAAGGGTGGGGTGTGAAGTAAGGACCTCCAAACTGTTGCCTTGAAACATGCTGTGAACATTGCAGCAAAGGCAAGGTCTTACAGAGCTGATCCAAGGGCCTCTAAGGTAATGAGAGACAGGAGGGTAGCTCCCATGGAACAGTGGGGTGCCCCTCTAATAAGGTGACAAGGCTGGCGGGCCAACTGAAATGCCCCTACACCAATGCTTGCAGCATGGGCAACAAATAAGAGGAGTTGGAAGGTATCTTGCTACAGAAAATCTATGACATAGTGGCAGTTAAGGAAAATTGGAGGGATGAATCCTGTGACAGGAGTATGGCTATCGATGGCTACAAGCTGTTCAAAAGGGAAAGGAGAGGAAGAAGGGGTAGAGGTGTTGCCTCTTTGTAAAGAAAGAGATAGAGCATGAAGAGTTGTTGCTAAAGAATAGCTGTGAGCAGGTTGAAAGCCTAGGAGTAGGTATTAGGGATTGAGACAACAAAGGGAGCCTTGTGGTAGGAGTTTACTACAGGCTGCCTGACTAACCAGACCCTTCCAATGAAGCCTTCTTACTCCAGCTCAAGGAATCAATGCAGTCACAGACACATCTTTCTAAGGGATTTTAACCTCCCCGAAGTTTGTTGGAAAAATAACATGCATAGCTGTAGGCAATCCAGGGTTTTGAATATCTCCAGAGAGGGAGATTCCACAACCTGGGCTGCCTCTTTCAGTGTTCTGTCACCTTCACAATGAAAAAATTCCTCCTCACATTTAAATGAAACTTTCTATGCTTCAGCTTCTAGCCCTTGCCCCTTATTCTGCCATCAGGCATCTCTGAGCAGAGCCTGGCTCCATCCTCCTGTCAGTCACCCTTTACATATTTATAAACACCGATGAGGTACCCCTCAGTCTCCTCTTCTCCAAGCTAAAGAGCTCCAGCTCCCTTAGTCTCTACTCATATGAGATGTTCCATTCCCTGAATCCTTTGTGGCTCTGCACTGGACTCTCTCAAGCAGTTCTGTCCTTCTTGAACTGGGTGGGGGTTGAACTGGACACAGTAGTCCAGATGTGACCTCACCAGGGCAGAGTAGAGGAGCAGGAGAATCTATCTTGACCTACTAGCTGTGGTCCATGAGGAGCATAGTTAGGACTCTAAATTTTAGAAAAGCATAATTCCAGCTCTTCAAGGAAGACCTAGTAAATAAGACTCCATGGGAAGTGGCCCTCAAGGACAAGGCAGTGGAACTGAGCTGGCAGATCTTTGTAGAATCATGGAATCAGTCGGGGTGGAAGGGACCACAAGGATCATCTAGTTCCAACCCCTCTGCCATGGGCGGGGACACCCTACCCTAGATCAGGCTGGCCAGAGCCTCATTCAGCCTGGCCTTAAACACCTTCAAGGATGGGGCCTCAACCGTCTCCCTGGGCAACCCATTCCAGGCTCTCACCACTCTCATGCTGAAGAACTTCCTCCTCACTTCTAGTCTGAATCTACTTATCTCCAGCTTTGCTTCATTCCCCCTAGTCCTATCCTTACCTGATATCCTAAAAAGTCCCTTCCCAGCATTTTTGTAGGCCCCCTTCAGATGCTGGAAGGCCACAATAAGGTCACCTTGGAGCCTCTTCTTCTCCAGACTGAGTGGCCCAAACTCTTTCAGTCTGTCCTCATAGGAGGGGTGCCCTAGCTCTCTGATCATCCTCGTGGCCCTTCTCTGGACGTGCTTCAGCATGTCTGCATCCCTCTTGTAATAGGGGCTCCAGAATCAGATGCAGTACTCCAGGTGGGGTCTCACCAGAGCAGAGTAGAGGGGAGACTCACCTCCGTCGACCTGCTGGCCACACGTCTCCTGATGCAGCCTAGGATTTGGTTGGCTTTCTGGGCTGCAAGTGCACACTGATGTCTCATGTTTAGCTTCTCATGCGCCAGCAGCCCCAGGTCCCTCTCCTCAGGGCTTCTCTCCAGCCAGTCACTGCCCAGCCTTTATTTGTGCTTGGGATTGCCTTGACCCAGGTGCAGGACTTTGCACTTGGTCTTGTTGAACCTCATGAGGTTGGCTTGTGCCCACCTCTCCAGCCTGTCCAGGTCCCTCTGGATGGCATCCCTTCAGTCCAGCGTGTCTGTCAGCAAATTTGCTCAGTCCATGGCACTGACAAACATGTTGAACAAGACTGGTCCTGGGACTAATCCCTGAGGGACTCCTCTTGTCACTGGCCTCCACTTGGANTAACCTGCTACCTGTGTGACTAATCCATCTGCTTCCTAACCCCCCTGGCCAACCCTCCAAACTTAACTTGAAGTGTAAGGCAGATTCTGGGGTAAGGTAGAGGGGTGGGAGAAGGTGGAAGGGTGGTTGAGAGCCCCTCCTGGGGACTCAGGTTTCTGGGAGGGGTGTTGTGTTTCTGTATTAATTTTTTATTTTTATATTTTTGTGTATCTATTGTAAATTGTGGTGGTTTGGGTGTTTCCTGCACCCTCCCACTTTGGAAATTGCCCAGACTAGATTCAGCCAGCTCTAGAAATTTGAATGAAGCTTATATTTACAGCTTAGCAGAATATACAAGCAGATATTTACAATATATACAGTTATATACAAAAATATACAAGGTAAAAGGTAATACAGAAACACAACGCCCCTTCCAGAAACCTAAGTCCTCAGGAGGGGCTGCCAACTGCCCTTCCACCCTCTCCCACTCTCCTACCTTATCCAAAACGTTGCCTTGTGCCCAAAGGAAGAATGGAGGGTCAGCCAAGGGGTTCAGGAAGCAAGTGGATGAATCAGAGAGACAGAGGGTGACGTTAGAGAGAAATGCAGCCCAGAGCCCAGACAGAGAGCGACTCCTTTATCTATACTTGGATTCTTGCTCTTATACCACTCTGCAAGCCTATGAGTGAAGTAGACATCATCATTGTTTCCCTTTCACAGCCTGTAATCTAGTTCTTCTCACCAAAACTTTCTAGCAAGATTCAAACTAGCACAATCCACCCCTGTTTACTACACTCAGAGTATTGCTGAGAACTATCTGATC
>WAAF01014510.1:12521-32744 GCA_013400475.1 Tricholaema leucomelas | reverse complement strand
TTGGGGTTGGTTTGGTTTTTTTTGCCTTTCTTGTTGGTTTTATTTTTGTTTAGGTTTTGTTTGGAGGTTTCTTTTTTTGGTTGTTTTTGGGAGGGGGGGGGGGGTTTTTTTGTTTGGTTGGGGTTTTGTTTGGTTTTTGGTTTGGTTTGGTTTTTTTTTGGTAACATGGCTTTGTAAATAAAATAATTTATATGTTTGTAAGAAACGGATGGGGTTTGTCATTATTTGTCTTTGCAAAACAAAGGTGGTACCTTGGGGATGGTTTGGGTGTTTCTTGCCCTCCACACACTTTGGGAAATCATAGAATCATAGAATGGTTTAGGTTGGAAGGGACCTCAAGGATCATCCAGCTCCAACCCCCTGCCATAGGCAGGGACACCTCTCACTAGAGCAGGTTGCTCAAGGCCTCATCCAGCCTGGCCTTAAACGCCTCCAGGGAGGAAGCAGCCACAACCTCCCTGGGCAACCTGCACCAGTGTCTTACCACCCTCACTGTAAAGATCACCCAGATTAGACTCAGCAGCTCTGGAAATTGAATGAAGCTTCGTATTTGCAACTTAGCACAATAGACAAGCAGAGTTACACTATATACAGAAATAGACAAGTTAAAAAGTAATACAGAAACACAACAGCCCTCCCAGAAATCTGAGTCACCAGGAGGGGCTCCCAAACACCCTCCTCTNGCAACCTGCACCAGTGTCTTACCACCCTCACTGTAAAGATCACCCAGATTAGACTCAGCAGCTCTGGAAATTGAATGAAGCTTCGTATTTGCAACTTAGCACAATAGACAAGCAGAGTTACACTATATACAGAAATAGACAAGTTAAAAAGTAATACAGAAACACAACAGCCCTCCCAGAAATCTGAGTCACCAGGAGGGGCTCCCAACCACCCTCCTCCCACCCCTTTCCCTTACCACAGACTTTGCCTTATGTTCAAGAGGGTCGGGCAGGGGGGTTAGGAAGCAGATGGATTAGTCACACAGACAACAGCTTAGGTTAGAGAGAGAGAGAGGTGCAGCCCACAAAGCCCAGAGAGCAACTCTGTTATCTATATGTTTTTAGCCATCTCAGCAAGCCTATGAGTGCAGCACACATCACCACTGTTTCCTTTTCACAGCCTGTAATCTAGTTCTTCTCACCAAAACATTCTAGCTAGGCTTAAACTAACACATACCTATTGCAAGGTGAGACACTGGCACAGGTTGCCCAGTGAGGGTGTGGAGCACAGCATCACAGAATGTGATCAAAGCGTGGCTTAAGAGCCTGCACATGTCAGCTTGCTTGGCCACTGCAGCTCAGTGTTCACTCATGTTGAGCCTTTTGTCCACCAAGACCCCCAGTGCTGCCCTCAAGTCAGGTGGCCTCCAAGTCGGAGCTGCATTGCTGGGTTGTCTGTTCCCAGATGCAAAACCCTACACATGGCCTCATTAAACTTCATACAGTTCCTGCTTGCCCGTTTGGGCAGCCTGTCAGGATCTTTAGTAATGAATACAGACAGAGCATGGCTGTACGATCACTGTGGGTTTAGAGGCTGCCTTTCGCCCACTCTTTAAAAAGGAAGGAATGAATTTGAAAGGAAGGAAGGAAAAGAAAGACAGGGAAAGAGAAAATGGCGGGAAGGAAAGAAGGGAAGGAAGGGAAGGAAGGAAAGGAAGGAAAGGGAGGAAAGGAAGGAAAGGGAGGAAAGGAAGGAAAGGGAGGAAAGGAAGGAAAGGGAGGAAAGGAAGGAAAGGGAGGAAAGGAAGGAAAGGGAGGAAAGGAAGGAAAGGGAGGAAAGGAAGGAAAGGGAGGAAAGGAAGGAAAGGGAGGAAAGGAAGGAAAGGGAGGAAAGGAAGGAAAGGGAGGAAAGGAAGGAAAGGGAGGAAAGGAAGGAAAGGGAGGAAAGGAAGGAAAGGGAGGAAAGGAAGGAAAGGGAGGAAAGGAAGGAAAGGGAGGAAAGGAAGGAAAGGGAGGAAAGGAAGGAAAGGGAGGAAAGGAAGGAAAGGGAGGAAAGGAAGGAAAGGGAGGAAAGGAAGGAAAGGGAGGAAAGGAAGGAAAGGGAGGAAAGGAAGGAAAGGGAGGAAAGGAAGGAAAGGGAGGAAAGGAAGGAAAGGGAGGAAAGGAAGGAAAGGGAGGAAAGGAAGGAAAGGGAGGAAAGGAAGGAAAGGGAGGAAAGGAAGGAAAGGGAGGAAAGGAAGGAAAGGGAGGAAAGGAAGGAAAGGGAGGAAAGGAAGGAAAGGGAGGAAAGGAAGGAAAGGGAGGAAAGGAAGGAAAGGGAGGAAAGGAAGGAAAGGGAGGAAAGGAAGGAAAGGGAGGAAAGGAAGGAAAGGGAGGAAAGGAAGGAAAGGGAGGAAAGGAAGGAAAGGGAGGAAAGGAAGGAAAGGGAGGAAAGGAAGGAAAGGGAGGAAAGGAAGGAAAGGGAGGAAAGGAAGGAAAGGGAGGAAAGGAAGGAAAGGGAGGAAAGGAAGGAAAGGGAGGAAAGGAAGGAAAGGGAGGAAAGGAAGGAAAGAAAGGAAAGAAAAGAAAAGAAGGAGAGGAAGGAAAGGAAGGAAAGGAAGGAAAGGAGAGAGAAAAGGCAGGAAGAGAGTGAGGAATGGAAAGAAAAAGAAGAGAAAAGGCAGGAAGGGAGGGAGGGAAAGAGGAAGGAAGGAAGGAGGGGGAAAGAGGAAGGAAGGAAGGAAAGGGAAAGAGAAAAGGCAGGGAGGAAGAAAGCGAAGGAAGGAAGGGAAAGGAAGAAAGAGAAAGAGAGAAAGGAAGAAAGAAAAGGAAAGAAAAGAAGAAAGAACTGCTGTGTTAGTTTGGCCAAACAGTTAAATGTATCTAGTGTTAGGCTTTTCACAGGAACACCTTCTTTACCATGGGCACATCTATCATTGTCTATTTTTATTTGCTCACAGGTGCTTGTGGGGTTTGTTTTGGTTTTTTTTAGTGGAGCAATTTGCTTGTCTTTCTTCTACTCACATTGGGTAGTATAATAAAAACGTTTTGATGTCACTTCTTTTTTTTTTTTTTTTGCAGAGGCTGTGTTGGAAATGATTTTAAAAGTCGCCTTTTCTGCTCTTAGTTAAGGACTGGGCTTTGTCCCTCGTACCAGAGCTGAACATGTGGGATTGCATTCCACTTGGTGGCATCGGAACGTTTTTGCTGGCGTCTCCCAGTCACAGGCTCACAGGATGTCAGGGGTTGGAAGGGACCCAGAGAGATCATTCAGTCCAACCCCCCCCCTCCACAGCAGGACCATACAGTCTAGCTCAGGTCACTCAACAATCTAGCTCAGGTCACTCAACAGCACTGACCAAGACCACCTCCAGCAGGGGAGCACAGGTCTATGGCAAAAGTCAAAAGGAGCAGTCTACATCACATGGAAGGAAATGCTGCTGAAACTGGGAAGACTTCTGTTAAGTGTTAAAACCAAAAGCATGTAATTTGCTTTCCCCGTGAATTTGCAACAGTGATACAAACAAGTAACTTGGCTGGAAGCAAACATATTCTGTTCCACTGCTAACGTGATGACATCTAGGCAAATTAATGTTGTGCTTCCCCCTCTCTACTCATGGAAGCAGTGGCTGCACAGCCTGCAAAGCCTCAGTAACCCAACTTACACTGCCTGGATCCGCTGGCCTCTAACCAGTGCAGACCGAGCCCCACCTCAGTATACCTCTTGGCCCCATCCCAATAAAACTGGCATTGGTAGCCCAAAGCCCCTGAGCCTGAGGATTACAGGATCATAGAATCAACCAGGCTGGAAGAGACCTCCAAGATCATCCAGTCCAACCTAGCACCCAGCCCTAGCCAATCAACCAGACCATGGCACTAAGTGCCTCAGCCAGGCTTTGCTTCAACACCTCCAGGCACGGCGACTCCACCACCTCCCTGGGCAGCCCATTCCAATGCCAATCACTCTCTCTGCCAACAGCTTCCTCCTAACATCCAGCCTAGACCTCCCCTGGCACAACTTGAGGCTGTGTCCCCTTGTTCTGTTGCTGGTTGCCTGGCAGAAGAGACCAACCCCACCTGGCTACAGCCTCCCTTCAGGTAGTTGTAGACAGCAATGAGGTCACTCCTGAGCCTCCTCTTCTGCCGGCTGCACACCCCCAGCTCCCTCAGCCTCCCCTCACAGGGCTGTGCTCTAGGATGGCAGGAAGCACGCTTATGGGTGGTTTAGAGCTGAGCAGGGAGTTTGCCTCCATGATCCTTACGGCTCCCTTCCAACTCGCGTTCCGTGAGCCTGTGACGCCCTGAAGCGCGCAGCGGCGCCCGCGGCCTGCTCTGCCGCCGGGCTGCTCTCCCTGCCACCGAGCCCCACGTCCTCGTCCGTCTCGTACCGTATCCCTTGAGGCCTCATCCGCGCCTGCGCAGCTCCCGCACCCTCCCCGCTCCTCCCGGCGCGCTCCCGGAGCCCGGTACCGCCGCCCTGTACCTCACGCAGCGTCCTGCACACCCCCAGCTCCCGCTTAACGGGCGGCGCGCGCGGGCACCCGGCGACGCGGGATGGCGGCGCGCGAGCAGCGGAGCCTCGACTACCTGCGGCGGCGGCGGCTGCCCGAGCTGCTGCAGCGCTTGGCCGCGCTGCTGCTCTACCACCGTCCCGGTGCGCTGCCGGGGCCAGGGCCGGGGCCGGAGCCGGGGCCGGGGCCGGTGCCGGTGCCGGTTCTCATCCCGGGCAGCTGCAGGGCCGCCCCCTCCGCGCGCGCACGGCCGTGGCTCCGCGAAAAGCGGGCCCGGGGGGTGGCGGGCGGGGGACACGGTGCGGCCTTCGCTCGGTAGCTGATTGCCCTGCAGCCCCGGGCCCTTGTACCTCGTTGCAGAAAGACCACGCGAGTTCCTGATCCAGGTGCTGGAAAGGGTGAAGGCTGGGAAGCGAGCCGAGGGCGAGTACCCTGACCTCATGGACGAGACCAACCTGGAGGCCATGTTCAGCTTGCTGGATGTTGTGGGCCAAGGCCGCATAGCGCCGGCGGAGTACGGAGAAGGTGCGTCCCACCTGCGCGGCAGGCCGTGCCGCGGTGATTCGGAGTTGTCGGTTGGTTTGGTTGTTTGTTTGTGTTTTTTTTTACACAAAGTTATTAAAATCGTTTCAAAACGTAGGCAGACTTAGTTTGGTCGCAATGGAAACGGAGGAGGCCTATAAAAGTTGATTCGAATGAAGGCGGCGCCCACGGCGCGGATCCCCGTGGCGCCTCTCAGATCGCTGCAATTCACAGCTTCCCTTTTATCCTTGAATTCCCGGATGCGAATTTCCCTCCCTTTCCCCATTGGCTGAAGCATTCAGGATTTACAGTCTTCATATACGCCGGCTGCATGCAGCCGTTTTACATGGAACCCCCCTGCATCATACATCATATGGTCATTTAAATGGGGCTCTTCACTTCTCTGGCTGGAGAAGTTCATAGTATCAAAGAATCGTAGCATTGTCATAAATAAAAGGCATAAACTTAGGTTCATGCAAAATAAGGCTTGTAATAGTCACAGGAATCAAGCAATGCCCGGGCCTGGGTGCGTGGGGAGGCTCTGCTCTACCCTAATGCACACCCTTTGTTTTTAGTCTTCTCTTTCTATATCCTATTCCATTACATATTCATTACCAGTTCTAAGAAAAGGTTGGGTTTTCCTTATTGTGATGGTTTGGGTGTCCCCTGCCCCCCCACACTTTTAGAAATCACCCAGACTAGACTCAGTCGGCTCTGGAAATTTGAATGAAGCTTATATTTACAGCTGGCACAATTTACAAGCAGATATTTACAGTACATACAGTTACAGAGAGAAATAGACAAGGTAAAAAAGGTAATACAAACACAATTCCCCTCCCAGAAACCTGAGTCCCCAGGAGGGGCTCTCAACCACCCCTCACCTTCCCCCTACCCCTCTCAACCTTACCCCAGTCCTAAGGAAGAATGGAGGTTCGGCCAAAAGGGTTAAAAGCAAGGTGAAGCAGCCAAGCAAAGGAGGGTGAGGTTAGAAAGCAAGATGGAGTCCAGCCAGCAGCCACGAGCTCCCCAGCAGGCAAAGTTCCCCAGCGAGGAGAAGAAGCAAATGCCCTAATCTTTGTTTTGCCTTTCTTCTTTTGTATACATCTCAGCAAGACTGTGAGCGAAGTAGACCTCACCATTGTTTTCATTTTACAGCCTATCATCTAGTTCTTCTCACCAAAACATGCTAGCTAGGCTCAAACTAGCACACTTATCATCTCCAAGAATGGGAGGTATCTCTTCCACACATGTCTCTTTTTATCCGGTGGTCCCTCTGGTGGTCTTCTGTAATGAAGTAAGGGGTCTTCCTCAAGTGACCTTTTCATGAACTCAAAGCCAGCACTGTCCTTTGTGTGGCTCTTCCTCGGTTTGCTCATGGGCAAAGGCTGTCTCTTCCACCTGTTTTCCTCTCCCATCAGTCCTTCTAGTTTCTAATTATTTATTGCTCTGTTACCTTAAGCTAAGTGCATACTTTTGTAGTGGTGCAAGGGACTGTATAACTCCTTTCAAAATCCCTCCTCCCCAGTCTGTGCCCTCTTGCCACGAATTGATTGGATCAAACTTAAATTTCTCACAGCATCAACCAGGTTGGAAGAGATCTCCAAGCTCATCCAGTCCAACCTAGCACCCAGCCCTAGCCAGTCAACCAGACCATGGCACTAAGTGCTCCATCCAGGCCTTTCTTAAACACCTCCAGGGATGGTGACTGCACCACCTCCCTGGGCAGCCCATTCCAATGCCAGTCACTCTCTCTGCCAACAACTTCCTCCTACCATCCAGCCTACACTTTCCCTGGCACAACTTGAGACTGTGTCCCCTTGCTCTGTTGCTGGCTGCCTGGCAGAAGAGAGCGACCCCACCTGGCTACAGCCTCCCTTCAGCAGTAGTCTTATTAAAGCCTGCACTCTGTCATGAAAGTTCCAAAGTTGAGGTTGTGTTCAGTGTCTGTTCAGACAGCTCACTGATTTACAGCATCAACACAGACAAGGGCCTTAGGGGAGGCCATTTGTGATTTGCACACAACATACTGGTGAACTGTCTGCTGCTTTGTTACTTCAGTTTCCTTGAGGACTCTTCACTTGTAAAGGCAGCAACCACTTTAGTCCTATCAAAAATGAGAGTGGTGAGAGCCTGGAATGGGTTGCTCAGGGAGGTGGTTGAGGCCCCATGGCTGGAGGTGTTTAAGGCCAGGCGGGATGAGGCTGTGGGCAGCCTGCTCTAGGGTAGGGTGTCCCTACCCATGGCAGGGGGCTTGGAACTGGATGATCTTTGTGGTCCCTTCCAACCCTGACTGATTCTATTATGCTAAAAACTACCCTTATGTATGCTTTAAAAGTATGCCCACATCTGCCAATACACAACTTGGAAAGTTTTAAAAGGGACATATTTTATCTTCTGTTATATCTAAGCCACTTTAAGATGTCAATTTGATCTTTCCAAGACTTGCACAGGAAATTCTCTTTCCTTCAGCTCTTAAAACTTTGGGACTGAGCACTGAAGATCCACCACTTGCAGATGACACAAGTATCACACTGGACGTGTTCAAGGAAGAAGTGTACGTTTAATTGCAAGTATTTTTTTGTGTGGAGCAGATGCACACAGCAGATAGTTTGCTGAAATTTCCTTTTAGTTTATGAAACTTGCTGGTTTGAGGTTAACCTGTTGACTTTGCATGGCAAGGTTCTAAAAGGTCAGTTACTGGCCCAACATTTCTTGGCTTCTGTAACTTGAACCAAACTTGGCATTTTCCGCCACCGCCTCAGTTCCAGGATCCCAAGGTCTCATGTTTATTTGCCTTTCAGGTCAGAGAGAGAGTTACTAGGTAGCCCAGGGGTTTAAATACTGATCTAGAAATGTGACATGGGGGTATCATTTTTGCCAGAGGTACCACCACAGCTGTAGGTAAAACAAGCTCAGAATTATAATAATTTCTTGTGGTCAAGGTACAGTTCTGAGGGACTGATTTTTGGTAACTTGCAGTCTCTGAAAGGCAACAAACCTGATTATTCTTACTGTCATCTAACTAGGTTTTTTTTTTCTATCATAGGAAGAAAAAGATGCAGAAGAGCTGGGCTGTGTATTAGTTGGAGAAGCTGTTACAGATATTAAAAGCAGGCATCTGACTCAATGCTTCTGGTTTGTCAGCTGTGGATGTTATTTCCCCCATCGTTTCTCTCGTTTGAGCAGCTCACTGAAAACAGCAGGCACTGGAGGGGTAGCTTTGTATTACCAAAAGCAGTTGTTACATTAGATGGTTAAACACCAAAAAGTAGAGGTTTCTTTTACATAACAAAACCCAGTGTTTTGGAACTTTCCTCCTACAGTTTGTAACTAACAGTAAGAGGTTGTTAGTTGTTGGTTCATTGCCATTGAATAAAATTAGGAGTTGAGCTGTTTCTAGGTTGGTTTTGGGCTCATGCTGTGGTGTTTTCATTTTAAAGGAAAAGATTCACTTCACCAAATTACAGTGCAGCCACAAATGAAGAAAAGCAGCACTTCCAGAGATGCCACTTTTAAACACAGGGGAAAAAAGAAAAACTCTGGTACAGCAAAGTTAAAAAAAAAAAAGATGAGTATGAATAAAGGAGAAAAGTAACATTCCTTAGGTGTTCTGTTGATACACCATTTAATACAGAACATCCAGTGGGACTTAGAGAGAAGTAGCTGCTGAAGTGAAGGTGGAGCAGTGCATCTTGGCCATACTGTACACAGGTGTATTTACACAAGCCATGCTCTCACTTCCTTGTGCAGCACACAACGCAGGGCAGATGCACTGATGGAAGATCAAGACTGATGCAATAGCAAGGTGGCCATAGGAAATGAGATCTGCAGTTAGAAACCAAGGCAGGAGGGTTTTAAATTCTTCTGAAATGCATATATAAGATGACATAAAACTGGATGAAACCACTTGTTCAGCATGAAGTCTTGAGAAAAAGAAGTCAGGTATAGCACACTTTGCTTTGCTGTTGTTTAACCTAGACCATGTCATCAACCATTTCTGAAGAAGTCTTTTATTTTCCTGTATTTGGCCAATTAGCTCTCAAATTGAGAAGGATCTGAACATCCTTTTCAGCTAATTTATAAACTCCAAGTTCATTTAATGCTGCTGTTGCAGAGGGCTGGTTTGGCTTTGATGTTTCATTTTCTGAAGCTGACTGTAGTACATCCTTCAGAAGCAATGCAGAGCCAACGTTCAGGTTCAGGATGATGCAGGCTTCTTTTATGCTAGAGGCAAAAATTACATATGTTAATGTGAGAAGCACCCAGCCAACAGTGTGCCCAGGAGAGCCAATGGCATCCTGGCCTGGCTCAGGAGCAGTGTGGCCAGCAGGACAAGGGAGGTTATTCTGCCCCTGCGCTCAGCACTGCTCAGGCCACACCTTGAGTGCTATGTCCAGTTCTGGGCCCTTCAATTCAAGAGAAATAGTGAGGTACTGGAAGGTGTCCAGAGAAGGGTGACAAAGCTGGTGAGAGGCCTGGAGCACAGCCCTGTGAGGGGAGGCTGAGGGAGCTGGGGGTGTGCAGCCTGCAGAAGAGGAGGCTCAGGGCAGACCTCATTGCTGTCTACAACTACCTGAAATGAGGCTGTAGCCAGGTGGGGTTGGTCTCATCTCCCAGAACAAGGGACACAGTCTCAAGTTGTGCCAGGGGAGGTCTAGGCTGGATGTTAGGAGGAAGTTGCTGGCAGAGTGATTGGCATTGGAATGGGCTGCCCAGGGAGGTGGTAGAGTCACCATCCCTGGAGGTGTTGAAGCAAGGCCTGGATGGGGCACTTAGTGCCATGGTCTGGCTGATTGGACAGTGCTGGGTGCTATGTTGGACTGGAGGATCTTGGAGCTCTCTTCCAACCTGGTAGGTTCTGTGATAAGATACACTTAACTTTTTCCCAACTGTGATTGACAAAAAACCAAAAACCCTTCATGGGCTTCTGAAAAGGATCAGAAGTATGAAACTGAAGAATGCTGCCTGGACCAAGGCAGCTGCTGTTCTCTGGGTGTAAGCCTCTCCCATTACATGTATTTCAGAAACACCAGTGCTTTGCCTCTCAGTGCTCAGCATGACTTTTGCTTCCCAAGTTTTTCCAACAGTATTAAAAATAGGGAAGAGAATTTACCACTTTATGCATGAAAAGAAGTGTGACAGCAGGACAAGGGAAGTGATTCTCCCTTCTGCTCTTGTGAGACCCCACCTGGAATACTGTGTCCAGTTCTGGTCTCCCCAGTGTAAGAAGGGCATTGAACTTCTGGAGCAGGTCCAGAGAAGGCCCACAAAGACCATCAGATGATGAGAGAATCTCTCCTACAGGGACATGTTGTGAGAGTTGGGACTGTTACCCTGGAGAAAAGAAGATCCAGGGTGGCCTTACAGCAGCATTCTAGTACCTGAAAGGGACCTACAAGGAAGCTGGGAAGAGACTTTTTATGGGAATAGTGACAGGAGAGGGGATGGCTTCAAGCTTGAGGAAGGTAGATTTAGACTAGATTTTTTTTTTACAGTGAGGGTGGTGAGCCACTGGAACAGGTTGCCCAGAGAGGTCATGAATGTCCCCTCTCTGGAGGTGTTCAAGGCCAGGGTGGATGAGGTTGTGGGGTCTCCTTCTCTGGAGCCTTTCAAGGCCTGTCTGGATGTGTTCCTCTGTGATCTGTGTTAGATAGGATTGTCCTGCTCTGGCAGAGGGGTTGGACTTAAATCTCCTTGGGTCCCTTCCAACCCCTAATACTCTGTGGACGAGGCTTTGAGCAGTCTGGTCTAAAGGAAGATGTTCCTGCCCATGGCAGGGGAATTTTGCAACTAGATGATCTTCAAGGTCCCTTCCAAACTTAACCATTCTATGACTCTGAATCTGGCTTTCACTAACTATATTTTCCCTTAAGGTAATTTGAAACTTCCTGTACATCCATTTTAAGAGCACAGTTTGACAGTTGCTAGAATCTGAACATTTTCCCTGCTGAATACAGTTGGGGAGCAAACAGATACCTTGTGTTTGTCATCTTGTTTTGAGTCTAAATATAAGCCAGGTACCAATTACACCTAATTTATGATGGTTCCTTTACCTGTGTTTCCTCTTAAGCTGGCATGTGTCAATTACCTTTCTAAAGGTGCTATGTTCAAAAACAACTTAGAAGGGAAGAAGACATGTGAGTAGGACAACTGAAGAATGCAGGTATCTTACTTTTGAAGGCCATGCTCCATATTAATTTTAAAACATTAGGACTCCTGCCTCAATTATGAAATCAGTAAGGGTTGGAAGGGACTACAAGGATCATCCAGTTCCAACCCCCCTGCCACGGGCAGGGACACCTCACACTACATCAGGCTGTCTAGAGCCTCATGCAGCCTGGCCTTAAACTCCTCCAGGGATGAGGCTTCCACCACCTCCCTGGGCAACCCCTTCCAGGGTCTCACCACCCTCATGCTGAAGAACTTCTTCCTAACACCCACTCTGAATCTACTCATCTCCAGCTTTGTTTCATTCCCCCCAGTCCTGTCACTACCTGATAGCCTAAGAACTCCCTCCCCAGCTTTCTTGTAGGCTCCCTTCAGATACTGGAAGGCCACAAGAAGGTCACCTGGGAGCCTTCTCTCCAGACTGAACAGCCCCAAACTTCCTCAGTCTCTCCTCACAGCAGAGCAGCTCCAGCCCTCTGAGCATCCTTGTGGCCCTTCCCTGGACACCTTCCAGCACAACCATAGCACTCTTGTAACAGGGGCTCCTGAACTGGATGCAGTACACCAGGTGGGGTCTCACCAGTAGAGAGGGAGTAGAGGGGCACAATCACTTCCCTGGCCCTGCTGCCCACACTTCTCCTGATGCAGCCCAGGCTCTGGTTGGCTTTCTGGACTGCCAGAGCACACTGACAGCTCATGTTGAGCTTCTGGTCCACCAGCACCCCCAGGTCCCTCTGCTCAGGGCTGCTCTCCAGCCACTCACTGCCCAGCCTGCATTTGTGCTTGGGATTGCCTCGACCCAGATGCAGGACCTTGGTCTTGTTGAAGCTCAAAAGGTTGGCTTGTGCCCACCTCTCCAGCCTGTTAAGGGCCCTCTGTATGAATCCCTTCCCTCCAGCCTGTCTGCTGCACCACACAGCTTGGTGTGGGCAGCAAACTTGCTGAGGCTGCACTCAGTGCCTCTGTCCATGGCACTCACAAAGATGTTGAACAAGACTGGTCCCAGGACTGATCCCTGAGGGACTCCACTTGTCCCTGGCCTCCACTTGGCCATGGAGCCATTGACAGCCACTCTTTGGGTGCAGCCATCAAGCCAGTTCTTCATCCATCTATTGGTCCAATTAGCCTGAGAGTTTAGCACTAGACACTTCAGAAGACTGTGTGCTACTTAAAAAAGACTAACCACAAAGGTAGCTTCTTCTCATCAATGAAAGCAAGTAGAGTGCTGTACAAGTGGGAACACAGTTTTGTCAGGACAAGCACTGCTTTAAACTTGCTATGTCTGAACTTTGTCTGTGAATGCTCCCTTTGTCCTAAGCTTTGGAATTCAGTGCTACTTGCATTTCTTCCCTAATTTATCTGAACCTCCTGACTGCAAGTAGCACTGAATGCTCCCTTTGTCCTAAGCTTTGGAATTCAGTGCTACTTGCATTTCTTCCCTAATTTATCCGAACCTCCTGACTGCACAAAATACTCCAGAATATGTGCCACAGTTTGTTGCTATCCAAGTAAAAACTGCCCAAGCAGAACTTCCCTAGTTGTAAGCACTGGGAGCATAAATGATCCATATATGAGCAAAGCTAACTGTGAAAAGCTCTTGGCAAAGAATTTCTTCCTCGGCTTCTACAAGGGCAGTTTGCTGGCAATGAGCTGTTTTCTCCCAGAGAGTTGCTTTTGCTTACAGCACTTGAGAAATGTCAGTGAATCCACCAGCTCCATGCCAAGCTGACTCATCAGCATACTCTCTGTTTGATTGCTATGTTCAATGGAACAGAAATTCTCTGCTAACCAACTTTGTCCCAGTTCTCAGATCTTTACTACACAGGAAGCATCACCAAATCGCTTCCAGCTGTGCTAGTCTGAGCCTAGCTGGGGTATTTGGGTGAGGGGAATTAGATGCTAGGCTGTGGAAAGGAAACAGTGGTGATGGCTGCTGCACTCATAGGCTTGCTGAGATGGGTAAGAACAAGAACATAAAACATAGATAACACAGTTTTTTGCTCTCTGGCTTTTGGGTTGCACTTCCCTTTCTAACCTAACTTGCTGTCTGACTAATCCTTCTGCTTCCTAACCCTCTTGGCCAACTCTCCAAACTCACCTTGAACATAAGGCAAAGTCTAGGGTAAGGTAAAGGGGTGGGGAGAAGGTGGAAAGGTGGTTGGGAGCCCCTCCTGGGGACTCTGGTTTCTGGGAGGGCTGTTGTGTTTTTGTATTACTGTTTAACTTGTCTGTTTCTGTCTGTAGCTGTAGAGATTGTAACTACCTGCTTGTATCTTGTGCTAAGCTGTGAATATAAAGCCTCACTCACCAATTTCCAGATCAGCTGAGTTTAGTCTGGGTGATTTTCTTAATTGGGGAGGGTGGGGTAGGTAACACCCAAACCATTACATGTATTCAACTGGAGACTGACTTCTTAAACAGTGGTAGATCAGCAATTGGACTACTTACTGCTTGAAGTAGTTTTCTGGCCTCTTGCAGTAGTGTGAAAATAAAGGGAAGAGATTTCGACTCATGTCAAACTGGAGCTGTGCTGCTCCTCCTTCATTGAAATGATTTGCCATAATTATCTGCAAACACAAAGAGGTACATCTGCTGGTTTAGCTGTAACTGGCACCTACACTGTACTCCATAGGTGACCTTTGGCTGCTACCTACTTCCTGATATATGTAGATATCCACTTTCTCTGCCAGCATTTGCCAGAAGACTTTGAAGAGCGAGTGACAAAGCTGCTGTTCCAGTTGTAGCAAGCGGTCTCTTAGGGTCAACAACATCGGGCAAGCTGTGCTTGATAAAGACATGACTGCCTGCTCTGCTTGAGATGGTAAAGATAACCACCTGAAAGAAATTACCACACTGATGTCATCATAATTCAACAACTGCAGTTAAAACTATCCTTTAAGAAGAAAAACACAAGGTCAAAACCTTCCCCAATTACAATGGTTCAGATAGAGCTCTTCCCTCCCATTTAATATCTAAGAGGAAGCAATCACAGTCTAATGCTGCATTTATATTTCACTTCATAGAATGGTTTAGGTTGGAAGGGACCTCAAGGATCATCCAGCTCCAACCCCCTGCCATAGGCAGGGACACCTCCCACTAGAGCAGCTTGCTCAAGGCCTCATCCAGCCTGGCCTTAAACGCCTCCAGGGAGGAAGCATCCACAACCTCCCTGGGCAACCTGTGCCAGTGTCTCACCACCCTAATATTAAACTTGTGCTTTAGGTATACAGTTTCTGAAGATGTCATTCAAAGAATCATAGAATCAACCAGGTTGGAAGACACCTCCAAGATCATCCAGTCCAGCCTAGCACCCAGTCCTATCCAGCCAACTAGATCATGGCACTAAGTGCCTCATCCAGGCTTGGCTTCAACACCTCCAGGGACAGTGAGTCCACCACCTCCCTGGACAGCCCATTCCAATGGCAAATCACTCCCCATCTAAACTTAAAATAAACCAAACCCAAGTTGTTGTATTCCTTTTATGAAGCACTTCAGAGCACACATTCATGCAGCCCTGTGAGACTGTAAAGACAGAATACTGGAGGCCATTTCTCATTACCTCCAGAGGCTCAGTCTTGTTGAAACTTGAATTCTTCCTAGGGTTTTTAAGATGATCCCTCACTGACTGTGCAACTGCTTTAGAAAACACAGCAGTAAGAGTCTTAAGCCTTAAAAGAATTTTCCAAAACTTACTACCCTGTGCTATTCATAGAATTCCCCTCAAAAACTGGATCTGTTATGAAGATGATGTCTTTTAGATACACACAGGTCTGTAAGGACAGACACAGATGTTTTACTGTCAGTGAAAAGCATATTGAGTAAGCACAAGGAGTTGTGACACAGGAAGAGGTGGAAGAGATGCTTCATTCAAAGAGGAAGCTGCACACTCCTCACTGTTGCAAATCATGCTGGGCTCTATTTCACCCTTCCTAGGCCTGCCTTTTTGTTTGTTTCTCCTCCTTTAAACTCTGATTCTTAGTGCAGTTCCCACCAGAGACTTACACTGGATGAGACAGCATCAGCCTTGATCTAAGCTGGTTTTACTGATTGATCTTATTGTCATTCTTCTGATGTGCTTTGCTTTGAAGCTCAGCCTATGCTGAACCACATAGAATCATAGAATCAGTCAGGGTTGGAAGTCACCACAAGGATCAGCCAGTTCCAACCCCCCTGCCGTGTCCAGGGACATCCTACCCTGTATCAGCCTGGCCAGAGCCCCATCCAGCCTGGCCTTAAACTCCTCCAAGGATAGGACCTCAATCACCTCCCTGGGCAACCCATTCCAGGCTCTCACCACCCTCATGCTGAACAACATCCTCCTCATGTCCTGTCTTAAACTACTTATCTCCAGCTTCACTCCATTCCCCCTAGTCCTGTCACTCCCTGACAGCCTAAAAAGTCCCTCCCCACTTATTTAGGAAAATATTTTTTCCTATATTTGCCTCAATATTTTTAACAGGAAATAACACTGTAATAGAGGAAGAGAGTAAAGTGGCAATCACCTCTCTTTTTTGTACAGCTTTGCTGCATCTTTGACCTCTCTGAAGACGTGATCTACCTGCCGAGTCAGCATGTCGTGTTTTAGGCGTTCCAGGAGGTGAATCATTTCGTCAAAGACAGAGCTCTCCATCGAGGCCAGCTGCCCGAGCTGCAGCTGACTGACAGCATCACTTTCTGCCTGAACCTCCAGCTCAGCCTGCTGTAGCTGCAAGAAGAACTAGAGAAACAAAGCCAGATTATGAGTCTTAGAATCCGAGAATCAGCCAGGTTGGAAGAGACCTCCAAACTCATCCAGTCCAACCTAGCACCCAGCCCCGGCCAATCAACCAGATCCTGGCACTAAGTGCCTCATCCAGGCTTTGCTTGAACACCTCCAGGGATGGTGACTCCACCACCTCCCTGGGCAGCCCATTCCAATGCCAATCACTCTCTCTGCCAACAACTTCCTCCTAACATCCAGCCTAGACCTCCCCTGGCCTGGAGGAGGCTCAGGGGTGACCTCATTGCTGTCTACAACCACCTGAAGGGAAGCAGCAGCCAGGTAGGGTTGGTCCCTTGTGACAGGCAACCAGCAACAGAACAAGGGGACACAGTCTCAAGCTGTGCCAAGGCAGGTCTAGGCTGGATGTTAGGAGGAAGTTGTTGGCAGAGAGAGTGATTGGCATTGGAATGGGCTGCCCAGGGAGGTGGTGGAGTCGCCGCGCCTGGAGGTGTTGAAGCAAAGCCTGGCTGAGGCACTTAGTGCCATGGTCTGGTTGACTGGCTAGGGCTGGGTGCTAGGTTGGCCTGGAGGAGCTTGGAGGTCTCTTCCAACCTGGTTGATTGCATGATTCGAAATACCCCAAATCTATTTAACTTTGTATGTAAGTATAACCACTTACCACATTGTCAGCCCAGTCTGCTAACACTGCTGCTACGTAGTTAACAGCATTAAGGATGGCACAGTATCGGGATCCCAAAGAAGCTCTACTCTCTTCCTTCATCACTTGAGTTAGCCGTATCCTGAAATCATCAACTAACTCCTTCTGTAGGCCCAGGAACTGTAGTCTTCTGGAAGCTGTTGGAAGATTCTTATACCTGTCTGGAAAGGTGAACATAAAAGGGGTTTAGGTTTTCTAATGTTGAATAAAAGCTCTTCAAAAAGAAACATGAATCTTATTTACACAAGCTGACAGTTAGAACATCACAGAGTAATTATGAACAGCTGACACTGTAGTCATTTCACAGGGAGACTACTCAAAGCAAAAAAGCAATATGTAAAGAAAGCACATTCTCCCTCCTCCTGATTCCACTTGCCATTTGTATTCCCACCCTTGAAGCAGAGTGTGATTACACCACCCCACTTAGTGGGGCCCCTACTAATTGCCTCTCAAAAACGTATTTGCTCTGATGCTCCGTCCCACCAAAGCAGCCATGCTAAGCTGTCAGAGATTCAAAAGCAATAGTAGAGTTTTCTTATCATTTCACTGTGACAAATGATATGCTCTCAAGTGTGAGCAAGCCTTAATATTCTAAATAGCAGATTTTAAACACTGTTTTGTAAACACATCACTAGCTGAAGATTATTCACGCTGGAGTGGGTGTCTAAACTGCAGAACGAGTAGGAAAGCTTTTATTGCACTGCAAACATTCCAACCTTGCAGCATTATTTGCTGGCTACTGCTGACAATTTCTGTAGTCAAGAGATCATAGAATCATTGAATCAACCAGGTTGGAAGAGACCTCCAAGATCATCCAGTCCAACCTAGCACCCAGCCCTATCCAGTCAACCAGACCATGGCACTAAGTGCCTCATCCAGTCCTTTCTTGAACACCTCCAGGGACAGCGACTCCACCACCTTCCTGGGCAGCCCATTCCAATGCCAATCACTCTGGATAGGGCTGGGTGCTAGGTTGGACTGGATGATCTTGGAGGTCACTTCCAACCTGGTTGATTCTATGATTCTCTCTGTGAAGAACTTCCTCCTAACATCCAGCTTAGACCTCCCCCGGGACAACTTGAGACTCTGTCCTCTTGTTCTGTTGCTGGTTGTCTGGGAGAAGAGCCCAATCCCACCTGGCTACAGCCTCCCTTCAGGTAGTTGTAGACAGCAATGAGGTCACCCCTGAGATCTTATATATTACCTGTTATAACTAACAACAGAGTCATAAAAGTTTCAGCACAGTCTGGAACTTTCATTTCATCTACGTCGGTGATATCTTTGTACTGCGATATCCACGCGGCCTCTGACGAAAGCATAGAATCCATTTTCTGTAGAGCAACTGAAATGCACAAAACTTAGTAAACTAAGTTTTTAATAATCATTACAGAAGATCCTCACAAAAGCCCCTCTAAAATATACAAAGGTCAAGGCCTTGTCTCTGTTAGATTAAACGTTCCATGTGCAGGTTACAAAATCTACCGCTGACTGGCTTCACACAGACCCAGTTTCAACAGACAAACCCAGCTTCTATGGAGAGCACTGGAACAGGCTTCCTAGAGAGGCTGTGGGGTCTCCTTCTCTTTCAAGGCCTGTCTGGATGTGTTCCTCTGTGATCTGTGTTAGGATTGTCCTGCTCTGGCAGGGGGGTTGGACTCGATGATCTCCTTGGGTCCCTTCCAACCCCTAATGTCCTGTGAGCCTGTGAATGTATCTGCATCTGTGGTGCTGTTAACTAGGGCAGAACTGGGGAGATGTGTGTGTATGGGGGTGTGTTGCTTCTGGGGTTTGGGGTTTTGGTTTGGTTTTAAATAGTTGGCTTTGCTCCTTTCCAATGTATTTTCCCTTCATTTCTCAAAAGTGACTTCCCCTATTTCCACGTAAAGCCTGTCAGAGCAGCACAGAAATTCTTAGACTGGAAAAGACCTTCAAGATCATTCAGTCCTATCATTAGTTTCACACTGACAAGTCCTTGCCTGCATACAGATAAATCACAGAGCCACAGAACATCAGGAGCTGAAATGGACCTTGAAAGATTGCAGGATGTCACAGGTGAGAAGGGACCCAAAGAGATCAAGTCCAACCCCCCTGCAGGATCACCCAATCCAGCTCAGCTCACAGAGGAACACATTCGACAGGCCTTCAAAGTCTCCAGAGAAGGAGACCCCACAACCTCTCTGGGGAGTCTATTCCAGTGCTCTGGGACCCTTGCAGTCATTCCACCCTCGTGCATCACACATCATAATTTTTAGGCCTTGAAGGTCTCCAGAGAAGGAGACTCCACAGCCCCTCTGGGGAGCCTGTGCCAGTGTTCTGTGACCCTTACAGTGAAGAAGTTCCCCCTTGTGTTGAGGCAGAGCCTCCTGTGATGCAGCTTCCATCCATTGCTCCTTGTCCTATCACAGGCAGCAAGTGAGCAGAGCCTGTCCCCCACTTCCTGACCCCCAGCCTCAGATAGTTATAAACATTGATTAAATCCCCTCTCAGTCTTCTCTTCTCCAGACTAAGCAGCCCCAGGTCCCTCAGCCTCTCCTCATCAGGCAGTGCTCCAGTCCCCTAATCATTCTTGAGCAAGCTGCTCTAGTGGGAGGTGTCCCTGCCTATGGCAGGGGGTTGGAGCTGGATGATCCTTGAGGTCCCTTCCAACCTAAACCATTCTATGATTCTTGCAGCCCTCCACTGGACCTTCTCCAGCAGATCCCTGTCCCTCTTCAACTAGTCCAACTAGATCATTTAGTCCAACCCCTCCTGCCAGAGCAGGATCACCTACACCAATGGAACATCTGTCTAAAAACAAGCCTCCTGGATTCTCTGCAGCCAGAGTCCTACACCCTACAGAAACATTATTCAAGGCCTAACCAAGTTTCAGTCTAAAATAATCACAGTGTAAAAATGTGTCTTACACAGCAGCCTCATCCAAGTGACTCCTCCTGTTTGAGGAGTCCACCCTCTTTTGTGTTAAATACACTCAGACTTCCCAACTGTCTGTCTCTACAACAGAAATGCCAACAAAATCCACAGAGCCTTACATTTTTTTTCCACTGTTAGCCACCTTTGGAAGCAGGATTCTTCTGACAGAATATGCATGCAGCTGGGGAAGCTGCTGAGGTAACCATGAACGCTGTATAACTCTCTTTCAAACAGCAGTACCTCGTCCACCAGGTGACAAAAGAGTGCATCATCATACAGCAGGCAGGGAATGTCAGCAGCCAGCTTCTCCAAAATCAGCATTACCAGAGCACGAGAGAATTCAAGCTTTTGAAAGACAAAAGGGTGAATAAAAGGTCACAACACATAGCCTAGGCTAAGTCTCACCACACACTTAGTGAGATCAGTGGAGGGGAGCTTCAAAAAGCTAGGAGCAGGTGTGGAGCTGCTGGAAGGTAGGAGAGCCCTGCAGAGGGACCTGGACAGGCTGGATGGGTGGGCAGAGGCCAAGGGGATGAGACTGAACAAGGCCAAGTGCAGGGTTCTGCACTTTGACCACAACAACCCTGTGCTAGTTTGAAGCTAGCTAGAATGTTTTGGTGAGAAGAACTAGATCATAGCAGCACTACAGGCTGAGGACAGACTGGCTGAGAACAGTCAGGCAGATAGGGACCTGGGGGTGCTGGTAGAGAGGAGCTGAACACAAGCCAGCAGTGTGCCCAGGTGGGCAGCAGAGCCAATGGCATCCTGGCC
>WAAF01014509.1:1656-15893 GCA_013400475.1 Tricholaema leucomelas | reverse complement strand
CCCTTCTAATCCACCCCAGAATGGCCACAAGTGCACGTTGCTGGCTCCTGGTCAACTTCTCGTCAGTTAGGACCCCCACATAGGAGTCTGTCAGGAAACACAAACCCTGCTTTTGTTAGCTCAGACAGGAGTGGCTGTGAGGTCAGGAGACGAAGGCAGGAAATGCTGCTGTGATGCTGGAGCTCTTTGACTTGACCAGAGTCACTAAAGTGAACATAAAGCCATGCTGCCTGCTGACCAAAAGCAATGCAGCTCCTCTTTCTGATGCTCTCCTCAGTAAGCTGTCAATGACTTTGGTTTCTGTGTCAGCAATAACTGAATATTGGTTTATTTCCTAAATAAAACTCATAGAATCATAGTAGGGACCCTCAAAGGTCATCTTGTCCAACCCCTCTGCACTCAGCAGGGACATCTGCAACTAGGTCAGGCTGCTCAAGGCCACATCATGTTTGACCCTGAATGTCTCCACAGATGAGGCCTCCACCACATCTCTGGGCAACCTGTTCCAGTATTTCACCACCCTCATCGTGCAGACCTTCCTCTTGATGTCCAACCTAAATCTACCCTGCTCCAGTTTCAAACCACTGCCCCTTGTCCTATCACTCCAAGCCCTTCTAAGCAGTCCCTGCCCACGAGGAAGGGACTCATACCAGTCTGGTTCCCTCCATTGCTACCAGCCCTCAGTGTTGCAAGTTGTGGTGTACTTGTGTGGCTTTCTATAACTCCTGCTTGTTTTGATCTCAGCGTGAAAAAAAATGATTCATAGAATGGTTTAGGTTGGAAGGAACCTTAAAGATTACCTAGTTCCAACCCCCTTGCCATGGTGGGTTGATATGATAAGGTATCATAGAATCACAGAGTGGGCTGGGCTGGAAGGGACCTGCAAAGCTCATCCAGTCCAACTCCCTGCACTCACCAGGGACATCCTTTGCTAGATCAGGTTGCCCAGAGCCTGTCCAGCCTCACCTTCAATATATCCACGGATGGGGCCTTAACCACCTCCCTGGGCAACCTGTTCCAGTGTTGCACCTCCCTCATGGTGCAGAACTTGTTCCTAACATCCAATCTGAATCTGCTCTGCTCTAGTTTGAAGCCATTGCCCTCATCGTGTCCCTGCAGGTCTTTACAGTCTCTCTCCATCCTTCATGTAGTCCCTTCACGTACTGGCAAGCTGCTCTTAGGTTCCCCCAGAGCCTCTTCTTCTCCAGGCTGAACACCCCTAGCTCCCTCAGCCTGTCCTCACAGCAGAGGTGATCCAACCCCATGATCATTTTAGTGGCCTCCTCTGGGCCTGCTCCATCCAATCTAAATCTGCTCTGCTCTAGTTTGAAGCCACTGCCCTTGTCCTGTCACTGCAGGCCTTCGCAAACAGTCTCTCAGCATCCTTTTTGTACACCCAAAGACTTTCAAGGCCTGTCTGGATGTGTTCCTGCATGAGCTGTGTCAGATAGGATGGTCCTGCTCTGGCAGGGCGGTTGGACTCGATGATCTCTTTGGGTCCCTTCCAACCTGTAACATCCTGTGATGATCCTATGATATATGAGACAAGCTATGATATGACATATGATATAGATATGAGATATGATGTATCATATGAGATGTGGGATATGAGATATGAGACACATGATGATTCTATGGTATATATGAGATACGATCTATTGTATGATATGAATGTGAGATATATTATATGAGATATGAGCCATGATATGATCTATTGTATGAGATGTGAGATGTGAGATGTGAGCCATGATGTAATATCTCATATGCTGTGCAGCTGTACAGCTTAAGCTTTCATGCTGGAGCAGACAACACAGCACTGATCACTTCAGAGCTTGCAAAGAATAGTTTAGACAGAAAACTAAAACACAAAGAAACCAAGCCCTGAATTTTCACAAATAACAGCCCCAAAGCTCTTCTTCCACTTTTTTTGCTGTTGCCAGTTCTGTTTCCAACTTTCTAAGACACTGCAGTTGGACTCAGTGCTCTCTTGGACTTCCCTTCCATCCCCTACCACCTATGATTCAAGTGGAAGGTAAAATCCTCCACACACACAAAACTTCAACTCGGAAGAGATTCTGAATCTACAGCAATGAAATGCTAAGGCCATGCACAGTAAATACCTGGAGTCTGAAAATCCTCTGGGTCCAAGCTAGAGGAGGGGAGATTGAAATTAGACGTTAGGAAGAAGTTCTTCCCCATGAGGGTGCTGAGATCCCGGCACAGGTTGCCCAGGGTGGTGGTGGAAGCCTCATCCCTGGAGGTTTCCAAGGCCAGGCTGGATGTGGCTCTGGGCCACCTGACCTACTATAAAGTGTCCCTGCCCATGGCAAGGGGCTTGGAACTGGATGATCCTTGAGGTCCCTGCCATGGAGGCAGGGAATTAATGTGGCTGAGTCAGGAATTATAAAGACAGAACTATTTTATTTCCCTGCAAACCCTGCCCCAAGCTACATGCAGAACCAGTTCAGGTTGATGTGCAGGCTCAATTCGACTGGGAAAAGTCTTCACAGGATGCTGTGGGCAAATGGAGAGCTTTAGGAAGCCAGGAGATGGAAAGGGCTAAGCTATAACACAGCTTTGCCCCACTATCAGTCAGGCTGAGCAGAGCATTCAGGGAGCAGCAGGAGCATTAAGGGAGCAGTAGGAGCATTCAGGGAGCAGCAGGCTTTGCTCACAGAGGGGAGACAGGAAGCTGGAGATGATCCCTTGCTGGATCCCTCTGCGGCTCAGCCTCCTTCTGAGCCGCAAGCAATATCCAATAGTGGATCCAAACGGCAACAGTCCAGGGCGGGTGGAAAGGTGCCAAACTCAGACGTGTCTCAAGCACTTCTTCCTCGAGTGGGATGATGGTGGAACGATGCTGCCTCAGCAGCAGGGGAGAGCCAAACTGCCCAGTTCGGGATGGCAGCCAGGAAATCAGCTGCGGCATGGCCCCGGGGCAGCTGGGTCTGTGTGCCGCCGGCAGCCCTCTCCAATGGACCCCAGGGCTTGCCAAGCTTGCAAATCTGCACAGAGTGGTGCAAAAGTGAGGAGAACTGCCCAGGGGCAGGGATGGGGCCAAACCGAGAGCTGTGGGGAAAG
Organism: Tricholaema leucomelas; assembly: GCA_013400475.1. Classification (NCBI taxonomy): domain Eukaryota; kingdom Metazoa; phylum Chordata; class Aves; order Piciformes; family Lybiidae; genus Tricholaema lacrymosa; species Tricholaema leucomelas. The sequence continues at coordinate 12,812 of WAAF01014509.1, read as the reverse complement.
GCAGGAGGCATCCAAAAGCAGGGAGGGTCCAAACAGGAGCTGTGTCACGGCAGGAACTCTGTCACGGCAGGGACCTGTCCTGTCCAGAGCTCTGTCACGGCAGGGACCTGTCCTGTCAGGAGCTCTGTCACGGCAGGGACCTGTCCCATCTGGAGCTCTGTCACAGCAGGGACCTGTCCCATCTGGAGCTGTGTCACAGCAGGGACCTGTCCCGTCAGGAGCTCTGTCACGGCAGGGACCTGTCCTGTCCAGAGCTCTGTCACGGCAGGGACCTGTCCCGTCAGGAGCTCTGTCACGGCAGGGACCTGTCCTGTCCAGAGCTCTGTCACGGCAGGGACCTGTCCTGTCAGGAGCTCTGTCACGGCAGGGACCTGTCCCATCTGGAGCTCTGTCACAGCAGGGACCTGTCCCATCTGGAGCTGTGTCACAGCAGGGACCTGTCCCATCGGGAGCTCTGTCACGGCAGGGACCTGTCCTGTCAGGAGCTCTGTCACGGCAGGGACCTGTCCTGTCCAGAGCTCTGTCACGGCAGGGACCTGTCCTGTCAGGAGCTCTGTCACGGCAGGGACCTGTCCCATCTGGAGCTCTGTCACAGCAGGGACCTGTCCCATCTGGAGCTGTGTCACAGCAGGGACCTGTCCCATCGGGAGCTCTGTCACGGCAGGGACCTGTCCTGTCTGGAGCTCTGTCACAGTAGGGATCTGTCCCACGAGAAGCTCTGTCACAGCAGGGACCTGCCCCGTCAGGAGCTCTGTCAGGGCACCCTGCTCCTTCTCCCTTGCTCTATTGGTGCTGTTCCAGACAAAGTGTCCACTGACACTGGGTGCCAAGGTCCCAGCCAAGCACCAGCCTGATCCCAGTGCAGGCTTCCACGCAGCTCAGCACGCTGTGGAGAAAGGCCTGTGCTGTCCCCCCTTGCAGCCCACAGGGTGGGACAAAGCAGGTTTTGTGCCTTCTCCTCCCCATTCAAACCCTGGGAGATGGAGGGAGAAGGGACAAGGAAGGCATCTGGAGTGCTCTACAACAGCCCCTTCCAGGCCTGGCAGTCCTGTGTCTCCATGATGCTGTGTGAGCTCTCTCCCAGCTTCCTGCTTGGAAAGGAGGTCGGAGCTGGGCTCTGCATGTGCATGTCTGCTGCCTGGCTGTGAGTGCCAGAGCACCAGCAGAAAGGCCAACTCCTGGCGTGCAGATGTCAGGTGCCTGCCATCCTGTACCAGTGACAACAGCTTCCTGGGGGCAGCTAAGTGTGTGCCATGGCAGCAAGCAGAGTGAGCACTGACCCCTGCCCGGGGTAGTTTCCACTCCCAGGCAGGCAGTCTAGCAACAACCACAGTTAATAGCAGAGAGAACATAGGAGAGAGACAAGGAGCAAATCCTGGGGTCAGGAAAGCATTCTGCATATCATCAACACCTTCCCAGCCCCTGCTTAGGAAACATTCCCTTATTTACAAAGCATCTGCTCTCTGCACTGGCACAGCTGCACATCTGGCCAGGCTGGATGGGTGGGCAGAGGCCAAGGGGATGAGATTGAACAAGGCCATGTGCAGGGTTCTACACTTTGGCCACAACAACCCCAAGCAGCACTACAGGCTGGGGACAGAATGGCTGAGAGCAGCCAGGCAGAGAGGGAGCTGGGGGTGTGCAGCCTGCAGAAGAGGAGGCTCAGGGCAGAGCTCATTGCTGTCTGCAGCTCCCTGCAGGGAGGTTGTAGCCAGGTGGGGTTGGGCTCTGCTGCCAGGCAGCCAGCAACAGAACAAGGGGACACAGCCTGAAGCTGTGGCAGGGCAGGGTCAGGCTGGATGTTAGGAGGAAGTTGTTGGCAGAGAGAGCGATTGGCATTGGAATGGGCTGCCCAGGGAGGTGGTGGAGTCTCTGTGCCTGGAGGTGTTGAAGCCAAGCCTGGCTGGGGCACTTAGTGCCATGGTCTGGTTGATTGGCCAGGGCTGGGTGCTAGGTTGGGCTGGGGGAGCTTGGAGCTCTCTTCCAAGCTGGCTGATTCCATGATCCTTTTCCAGCTCAACAACACCTCCGTTTATCATTCCGCACTCAAAACAAGCAGCAGCTTTAAAACAAGCAAACAAAACCCCAAGTACCAGACCAAAAGGTGCAGAACTGAGGTCTGACAGGAATGGGAACTGAAGTGGTGTGATTTTTGTGTATCTCTACTGGCATTCCTAGCTGCAGTTTGAATTTTGTCCTTCAGGATGCTTTCCTCAATGTATCAGCACACCCAGAAATAGAAATGATCTCCAGTCAGCCAGGAGGGAAGAAGTCTTCACAAATGTCAGATCTCTCAAGCTTAAGCTGAAGAGTGCTTTAAAGAGCAGTCTGGAAACCTGACTAAATGAGCACCCCAAAGCACCTACCCATTCCTTTTGACTTTGCCATTCCTCCTCTCCATGCAGGGAGCATTACTGCCGAGAGCAGAGGAGGTGCAGGAGGTTCTGGAGAAGGCTGAGAGGGAATCTGCTCAATGTGTACAAATAGCTGAGGGCTGGGGGTCAGTGGCTGGGGCCGAGCTCTTTTGGGTGCTCAGCAGCAATAAGCCAAGGAGCAACAGCTGCAAACTGGAACAGAGAAGGTTTCAGGTCAACATGAGGAGAAACTTTACAGTGGAACCCTGGAGCAGGCTGCCCAGAGAGATTATGGGGTGTCCTTCTCTGGAGACTTTCCATACCCACCTGGATGCATTCCTATGTGGACTACCCTGGGTGATGCTGCCTTAGCAGGGAGGTTGGACTGGATGGTCTCTGGAGGTCCCTTCCAGACTCTAAAGTTCTGTGATGCTGTGATTCTGACCTGAGATCAGTCTCCTGGTTTAGCACAAGGGCTGAGCTCCCTGCTCCCTGACTCAAAAGTGAGGGGACAAGCAACATTCAAAACACTCAGGATTGAGGTAAAGAGGTAAGAGCTGAAGAGGGACAGGGATCTGCTGGAGAGAGTCCAAGGGAGGGCTATGAGGATGATGAGGGGACTGCAGCACTGCCTGGTGAGGAGAGGCTGAGGGTCCTGGGGCTGCTTAGTCTGGAGAAGACTGAGAGGGGATTGAATCAATGTCTGTAACTGTCTGAGGCTGGGGGTCAGGAGGGGGCAGTCAGTTTATACAGGGGGATGCAGGCATTATGGGATCAGATAACAAAAGATTGCATTTCTCCAGTGTCCACTTCCTTCCACCCCTCTGGTACTCGCCAGGAGGGCCAACGCCATCCTGAGGTGTAGCAGAAGGGCTGTGGTTAGTAGGTCGAGGGAGGTTCTCCTGTCCCTCTGCTCTGCCCTGCTGAGGCCACATCTGGAGTACTGTGTTCAGTTCTGAGTCCCTCAGGTCAAGAAGGACCTCAAGAACCGCTTGAGAGAGTCCAGCACAGAGACAAAGATGATGAAGGCAGTGGAAGATCTTCCTTACCAGGAGAGCCTGAGGGAGCTGAGGCTGGGAGCTGGGAGAGGAGGACCCTGAGGGCTGCTCTCATGAATGGTTATAAACAGGTAAAGGTGAGTGCCAGAGGCTGGAGCCAGCTCTGCTGGGTGATGCCAGGGACAGCACAAGGGGCAGTGGTGGAAGCTGAGGCAGAGGAAGTTCCATGGAAACATGAGGAGGAATTTTTTCCCTGTGAGGGTGGCAGAGCCCTGGCACAGGCTGCCCAGGGGGGCTGTGGAGTCTCCCTCTCTGGAGAGATTCCAGAGCTGCCTGGATGTGTTCTGTGTGATCTGCTCTGGGTGCTGCTGCTCTGGCAGGGGTTGACCTGGCTGAGCTGTGGAGGTCCCTTCCAGGCCCTGACACTCTGTGACTCTGTGAGTCTGTGACTTCTCTATGGCTAAGTCTTAAACCCACAGCACTGCAGAAAGAGGCAGCACCCAAGAACCCAGTAGCAGCAACCAACACAGGAGGTCTCTCCCATGTTGCCATCTGAACTCCAAGCCCCAGGAGAGCTTGCTGCAGTTGGCACTCTCAGTTTTGGAGCTGGCATGGCTGCAGCACAGTGTAGGTGACAGCAGCAGGCTCAGCTCTGTCCATGACACACACAAAAGGAGGCAGCCCATCCCTCCCAAGGCCTGACACAGTGTCCCACCTCCAGAACCATGGCACTGCCAGCACCATGGCACTGCCAGAACCGTGGCACTGTCAGAACCATGGCACTTCTGCACTTCATGTTGCCCAGTGACAGCAACTGACCCAGTGAGCTTGATTCTAATGTGAAGAGATTTCTCTCCTCCTCAGCACCCAGAGAGCAGAGGAGGAACTGAACTGCCTGCCCTCAAGTTCTCCACAACAATAATCATCTCAGAAGGCTTTGAGCAGATGTTTGAAAGCAGTCTGAGGTGGTTGTGCTTTTCACCTTAGCTTTGAATGAGCTCACCTCAGGGAACTGCGAGCAACAGAAGCCAAAATCCGTATGACTGCTTGGCAAAGTAGCAGAGGATGGCTCTGAAAAGAGCAGCCAGGCTGAACATTCTTCTGATGCAGCTCAGGTATATTGTAGAAGGCTCTCTGAAGGCTCCTCCTCCTGTTAACTGCAGAACTAAGAGAGCCTTAAACATGCAGCTTCAAGCAGGACAGATTTTGCTGCAGCTCTATTTGTTACATCGCAGGGCTTCAGAGAAGCACAGCACCACACAACTGCTGAGGCTGGAAGAGACCTCTGAGCTCACCCAGTCCAACACTGCCCCAGAGCTCACAGCCACCACTGCTGCCAACCACTGCCACTCAAACACCTCCCTCAGCACCACATCCATGCAGCTCTGAAACCCCTCCAGGGATGGGGACTCCAGCAGCTCCCTGGGCAGCTGTGCCAGTGCCTGAGAACCCTTGCTGGGGAGAAATTGTTCCTGATATCCAACCTGACCCTCCCCTGGCACAGCTTGAGGCTGTTCTTGTGCTGTCACCTGCTGCATGTGAGAAGAGCCCAACCCCCACCTCACTCCAGCCTCCTTTCAGGAGGTGCCAGCCCCATGGCAGGGGTTGGACTCTGATCTTCAGAGGTGACTTCCAACCTCTGCCATTCTGTGGTTCTAACTGAGCAGGACTCTTAAGGCTGCCAGTGCTGGAGGTAGGCATCTAGAGCTGCTGAAGAGAGCCCAGCCCCCACCTGGCTCCAGCCTCCTTTCAGGGAACTGTAGAGGGCAATGAGGTCTCAGGCTCCTCTTCTCCAGGCTGAACAGCCCCAGAGCCCTCAGCTGCTCCTCACAGGACTTGTGTCCGAGGCCCTCACCAGCTCAGCTGCTTCTTGAAATTGTTAAATGCACCTGCAGAGTGTCAGCTGTGGGTTGTTCAGGCATGCTTGGTACCCAAAAAGGTACTCTGAGCAGAGAGCTGTTTGTCAGCACTTCCACACAGAATCCGATTGCAGACATGCTTAGGAGCCATGCTCTCATTCCCAGAATGCCTTCCTGGGGCCCTGAGACAGGACAGGAGGCAATGGACACAAACTGGAGCCCAAGATGAGGAGGAACTTGTTTGGTGTGAGGGTGCTGGAAGCTGTTCAGGGAGGTTGTGGAGTCTCCTTCTCTGGAGACTTTCAAGACCCGTCTGGATGTGTGCCCTGCCCTGGGTGAGCCTGCTCCGGCAGGGGGGTTGGACTGGATGAGCTCTGGAGGTCTCTTCCAGCCCCTAATGGCTCTGTGATGATGTCTCTCACTTTCTGCCACTGAAGGCTGTCTACAATGACCTGCAGGGAGGCTGTAGCCAGGTGGGGTTGGGCTCTGCTGCCAGGCACCCAGCAACAAAACAAGGGGACACAGCCTCAGGTTGTGCCAGGGCAGGTTCAGGCTGGATGTTAGGAGGAAGTTGTTGGCAGAGAGAGTGATTGGCATTGGAATGGGCTGCCCAGGGAGGTGGTGGAGTCACTGTGCCTAGAGGTGTTGGAGCAAAGCCTGGCTGGGGCACTTAGTGCCATGGTCTGGTTGCTTGGGCAGGGCTGGGTGGGCCTGGAGCTCTCCCCCAGCCTGGCTGACTCTAAGGCAGTGCAGCAGGTCTGTGCAGAACAGCCCCTTGCAGATTTTCAGGGCTCCATGTCCTGTGATGCTGAAGGAAGTCCTCAGCAGCCATGGGACATGGCCACAGCCTCACCTGATCTTTTATTACTTGTAACTGACTTTGAAACAGATAATTGGATAGCTCCTGGGTAACTGCTTTAGAAAAGTGTGGAATACATCCAATTAATGGATGGGGACCTGGAAAATGGCCTGGAATGATCAGCCTGATGTGCCTGGTCAGCTCTAGGCACTGGCAGGAAGCAGCAGTAGCTCTACTGTGCAACTACACCTGGAAAAGGGCCCAGCACATGGATTTACACATGGGAAAGGTCTGCTCTGTGCCAGCTGGGAGCATTCCCAAGTCTGATGAGCCTGGAGAGGAGAAGGCTTCCAGGAGACCTTGGAGTGGCCTTCCAGTATCTGAAGGGGACCTACAGGAGGGCTGGGGAGGGACTATTGACAAGGCCTTTTAATACCAGGATGAGGAGGAATGGGTTTGAAGTGGCAGAGGGGAGATTGAAACTGGATGTTAGGAAAGGGTTCTTTGCAGTGAGGGTGGTGAGAGACTGGCACAGGTTGAGGGTGGTGAGACACTGGCACAGGTTAAGGGTGGTGAGACACTGGCACAGGTTTCCCAGGGAGGTTGTGGAGGACAGAAGCACCCAATGTGATCTTTGATCCCATTGGGTGCTTCTGTGCTCCACAACCTCCCTGGAGGTGTTCAGCATCAGGCTGGATGAGACCTTGAGCAACCTGCTTTAGTGGGAGGTGTCCCTGCCTATAGCAGGGTGTTGGAACTGGATGAGCCTTGAGGTCCCTTCCAAACTAAACCATTCTGATTCTATACCTGCCATCCTCTGCTCAGGTCCCTCTTGCAGAGCAAGAGAATAGTTCTTGCCTATTCCCTGACAAGAAAAAAGTGGAGAAAATTCAGGACTTCTTCATTCCTCTGTAGGGACTCAAAACTTTCACCTTCATATCATAAAGTCCCTCTCGAGCTCTGATGTATCTTTGCTCACCATACCCTCAGTGCTTCTTTAAACCCTTGCCCAAGAAAGACAAAGACCAAAGAGACTTTGCCTTTTGCTTCCATGTCATCATCTACCTGGACCTGAGTAAGGCATTTGACTCTCCCACATGACATCCTGGTCACCAAACTGGACAAGCACAGACAGGATGGGTGGAGCATCACTGGATAAGGAATGGGCTGGATGGTGGCATGCAGAGAGTGGTGATCAAGGGCACAATGTCCACCTGGAGACCGGTGCCAAGTGGTGTTCCTCAGGGGTCAGTGCTGGGACCAGTGCTCTGTAACATCTTTGTCAGTGACATGGACAGAGGAATTGAGTGCACCCTCAGCAAGTTTGCAGATGACACCAAGCTGTGTGGCACAGTTGACTTGCTGGAGGGCAGGGATGCCATGCAGAGGGACCTGGACAGGCTGCAGAGGTGGGCCCAGGCCAACCTCATGACGTTTAACAAGGCCAAGTGTAAGGTCCTGCACCTGGGTCGGTGCAATCCCAGGCACAGATACAGGCTGGGTGGTGAATGGCTGGAGAGCAGCCCTGAGGAGAAGGACCTGGGGGTCTGGGTCGACGAGAAGCTCAACATGAGCCGGCAGTGTGCACATGCAGCCCAGACAGCCAACCGAGTGCTGGGCTGCATCAAGAGAAGTGTGGCCAGCAGGGCAAGGGAGGTGATTCTCCCCCTTTACTCTGCTCTCGTCAGACCCCACCTGGAGTACTGTGTGCAGTTCTGGAGCCCCCAATACAAGAAGGACATGGAACTGCTGGAGCGGGTCCAAAGGAGAGCCACGAAGATGATCAGAGGGCTGGAGCACCTCTGCTATGAGGACAGGCTGAGAGAGTTGGGGCTCTTCAGCCTGGAGAGGAGAAGGCTTCGAGGAGACCTTATAGTGGCCTTCCAGTATTTGAAGGGAGCCTACAGGAAAGCTGGGGAGGGACTATTTACACGGTCTAGTAATGTTAGGACGAGGGGGAATGGGTTTAAGCTGGAAGAGGGGAGATTTAGACTGGATGTTAGGAGGAAGTTCTTTACAGTGAGGGTGGTGAGACACTGGCACAGGTTGCCCAGGGAGGTTGTGGATGCTTCCTCCCTGGAGGTGTTTAAAGCCAGGCTGGATGAGGCCTTGAGCAGCCTGCTCTAGTGGGAGGTGTCCCTGCCTATGGCAGGGGGTTGGAGCTGGATGATCCTTGAGGTCCCTTCCAACCTAAACCATTCCATGATTCTGATTCTATGATTCAAGATGACAACAGACATGTTCAGAAGCATTTGAATTTCAGTCACTTTGGCATTAATCTGGAGAAACTTCACTGACTAATGGAATTAAAGTGGAGTTACAGCAGCCTGAGTGGAATTTAGTCTTGTGCAAGATAATCTTGGCTGATCCTCTTTTCCCCCCCCACTAAGTTGTAAATGAGAGCTCCTCAATTATACTCTAACAGAACAGTGAGGATCTTCCAGGACCTGAAGGGGGCTACAGGAAGGCTGGGGAGGGACTATTGACAAGGTCTTGTAATGACAGGATGAGGAGGAATGGGTTTGGACTGGCAGAGGGGAGATTGAAACTGGATGTTAGGAAGAAGTTGTTTGCAGTGAGGGTGGTGAGTGTGATGGTTTGGGTCTTCCCTGCCCCCTCACACTTTGTAAGTCACCCAGACTAGACTCAGCAGCTCTGAAAATTGAACAAAGCTTTATATTGACAGCTTAGCACAATGTGCAAGCAGATATTGGCAATAGATACAGTTCCATACAGAAATAGACAAGGTAAAAGGTAATACAGACACACAGCAGCCCTCCCAGAAACCTGAGTCCCCAGGAGGGGCTCCCAACCACCCTTCCACCTTCTCCCACCCCTCTCTACCTTACCCCAGATGTTGCCTTGTACCCAAGGATGATTGGAGGGTCAGCCAAGGGGGTTAGGAAGCAGGTGGATTAATCAGGTTAGGTTAGAAAGAGAAGAATTCAGCCCACAGATTACAGGCTGTGAAAGGGAAACAATGGTGGTGTCTGCTGCACTCGCAGGCTTGCTGAGATGGATAAGAACAAGAACACAAACATAGATAACAGAGTCTCTCTCTGGGCTCTGGGGCTGCATGAACGTCTCTCTCTAACCTAACTTGCTGCCTGACTAATCCATCTGCTTCCTAACCTCCCTGGCCGACCCTCCAAACTCACCTTGAACGTAAGGCGAAGTCTGGGGTAAGGTAGAGGGGTGGGAGGAAGGTGGAAGGGGGATTGGGAGCCCCTCCTGGGGGCTCTGGCTGCTGGGAGGGCTGCTGTGTTTCTGTGTTACTTTTTAACTGGTCTATTTCTGTATGGATTGTCAATGCCTGCTTGTATCTTGTGCTCAGCTATCAACATAAAGCTTTGTTCCATTTCCAGATCAGCTGAGTTTAGTCTGGGTGATTTTCTTACGTGTTGGGGGGCAGGGAACACCCAAACCATCACACCTCCCTTAGGGCAGCTTGGAACCATCTCCTCTGCTCCTGTCTGCCTGCTAGGAGTAAAGCCTAAGCCAAGGTTTCTTCACACTGTCCACAGGCAATGACATTAGAGGTGTGGGAATTCTGTGTGGCTGCATCTCCCAGAGGCTGTGAAGAACTCACTTAGGCAAGGAGCAGGTCTGATAGGAGGCTGAGCCCACACAAAACCTTCAAAATGCAAACCCTGCACCATGCAGCAGCTGAGGACAATTGGTTTTTATTCATAGCAAGACCTTCCCTTCTTTAATCCCTGCAGGGAAAGTCAAAGAAAAGTGAAATGAAGAGAAAAAAGACTCCAGCATATTGACAGAGTCCTTTTGAGAGCCCTGCCAACCCAGGCAGCTTCCAGATGTTTTCCACAGCAGCTGAACCTTCTCCTAAAGGATCTCCACCTTCAGCTTCCTCTTACAACTGTACACTGAAAGCCTCTAGGAGCAGCAAGGCTGTGACCAGAGAGCACTTCCATGCATGTGTGCTGTGCACACACACACACCTGGGCAGAATGCTCACTGCAGAACACCAGACAGACACCTCCCTTAGGGCGACGGTTCTGCTGCACAGACGGTTCTGCTGCAGCTGCCTCTGGTCTGCTACACACACAGGACTGATCTCTGTCCAGCAACATCTCTATTAAAAACCTCTTTTATAGAACCAGAGCATCACAGAAAGGTAGGGCTTGGAAGGGACCTCTGAGATCATCCAGTGAAGGGACCTCTGAGATCATCCAGTGAAGGGACCTTGGAAGGGACCTCTGAGATCATCGTATGCCAGAGCAGGGCACAAAGGAACACATCCAGGTGGGGCTTGAAAGTCTCCAACCAAAGAGTGTCTTGGTTCTAGTTTAAATATGCCAGAGACTCAAAATAAAGCTGACAGAACCAATAGGATGCCTTCCCCTCTCCCTCATGCCCCCTTTTGGAAAGAGAGGAATTAGATGTGGAGAGGAAGAGGATAAAAGCCCACACCCAAATAAACAGCCTTGCTTCGACTGGCAACTTCAGAGAGACAACTTCAACAACAAATGAAAGCTACTTGAGGTAAGGGAGTTACAAAGAGCTGGAGGGAAGGGGAAACAAGATACTCTCTATATACACATACCTACATACAGCCAGACTGACGGCAGTGGATGGAGGTGGAATCAGGATGCTTCCACCACGTGGTGAACCCAGGAGAAGCAAGAACAACAGTGGTGCTAGCAGGCAGAAGTTCCTCTGGGTTTATAGGGCCCTAGAGAAGAAGTGCCAGTGGGCTAACCACTATAGCTGGGGTCAGGCTCAGAACACCCCCAGGGAGGAGTCAGGGGGACCTGGGGTCAGGTTCAGATCCACCACCCTCATCCCAGAGGGTTAACCCTTTACAAGGAGACTCCACAGCCTCTCTGGGCAGCCTGCTCCAGGCCTCCAGCACCCTCACACCAAACAAGTTTCTCCTCATCTTGAGGTGCAACTCCCTGGGTTCCAGTTTGTGTCCATTGCTCCTTGTCCTACCCCAGGACAGCACTGCACAGAGCCTGGCCCCTGCTTCTTGCCCCCCAGCCCTCAGCTATTTGTAACCACTGCTCAGATCCCCTCTCAGCCTTCTCCTCTCCAGGCTACCCAGCCCCAGGGCTCTCAGCCTCTCCTCCTCACACAGATGTTCCAGGCCCTTCAGCAGCCTCATAGCCTCCCTTGGACTCTCTCC
>WAAF01014508.1:253061-274043 GCA_013400475.1 Tricholaema leucomelas | reverse complement strand
CTGCAGGCTGGACACCCCCAGCTCCCTCAGCTCCCTTTACCTCAAAGCAGCCTTGCAGTACCTGAAGGGGACCTACAGTAAGGCTGGAGAAGGGCTTGTAGCAATAAGAAGAGAAGGAATGGATTAAAACTAGAGCTGAGTGGACTTAGGTTGGACACAAGGAGGAAGTACAGTGAGAGTGGTAAAACCCTGGAATAGGCTGCCCAGGGATGTGGTTGAGTCCCCATGCCTGGAGACATTCAAGGACAGATTCAATGTGGTCCTGGGCAGCCTGCTCTAATTGGAGGTGTCCCTGCTGACTGCAGAGGGGTTGGACAAGATGACCTTTGAGGGTCCTTCCCACGCCAATGCCATCTGTGAATCTATGACACACATGAAGGAATGAAAAGCAAAACTGTAGGCCTAACACTGGAAAATTATTAGAGGTCTGCACTTCATCATTTCTGTGGTGGCCTTGCTAGACACAGCTTGTGCTGTGACCAAAAATCGTTGCTATTTTCACCAAAAAGTGAACAAAAGAATTTAACATGGACTGATCACAGAATCACAGAATCAGTCAGGGTTGGAAGGGACCACAAGGATCAGCCAGTTCCAACCCCCCTGCCATGGGCAGGGACACCTCACACTACATCAGGCTGGCCACAGCCTCATCCAGCCTGGCCTTAAACACCTCCAGGAATGAGGCTTCCACCATCCCCTGGGCAGCCCCTTCCAGGCTCTCACCACTCTCCTGCTGAACAACTTCCTAACAGCCAGGCTGAATCTACCCATTTCTCTGTTCCATTCCCCCCCAGTCCTATCACCACCTGACAGACTAAAAAATCCCTCCCCAGCTTTCTTGTAGCCCCCTTCAGATACTGAAAGGCCACAAGAAGGTCACCTGGGAGCCTCCTCCTCTCCAGACTGCACAGCCCCAACTCCCTCAGTCTCTCCTCATGGCAGAGGTGCTCCAGCCCTCTGAGCATCCTCATGGCCCTGCTCTGGAGACCTGTAAGCTATTTTGTCCAGTTAGAAACACCCTCCCTGGCAGAAAGGAGGGAGGGCAGGCTGAGGTGCTACACTGCGCAGTCGGGCTGAGCACAAGCTCTCCTGTGATGGTATGAACATCTGGGATGCAAAGGAGAGCCTGCACGGTCTCATTTCCTCTTCTGAGGGGACAATGGCGAGCTCCGCACATCAGCATTCGCACTCAAAGCCCGGACGTGAGCAGCAGTCAAGGTGCCTTAAATCCCAGTTAGAGAACAGCAAACAACGGCAGCTGTGGCTTCAGCACGAGTGGAGCAGCGAGCGACCGAGAGAGGGGCACCGATTCGGCGTCACACAACCTGTACATGCAACACCAGCAGCGCTGGGCTGAAAACTCCCCAGAGGCATTGCCAGTCCTGCCACGCAGCCTATCCCTCCCAACCGCCCAGGGAGCAGGGGGCTGGCACGCTGGGATCTGGGAGCAGAAGAGCTGCGGGCTACAGGAGACAGAGAAAACTCCTCCTGAAAGAGAGCTGGGGAAGCCCGAGACAGCAAAGACACTCCAAAGGGCATTTTCTCCTCCAGTACGAACACAGCCTCCGCTCCAAGTCAGTGGGAGACCTCCCAGGAACAGAAAGGTTGCTTCCTTTCTGCTCTGCGATTTTAATCTGTGTGCTCTAAACGAGACCCTGGCTTTGGGATGTTTCTCTGCCTTCAGCATGGAGAAATAAAGGAAGCCCATCGACTCATCGACTCCTCTCCAGGCCTGCGAACAGGCAGTGCATCTCAGAGCCAGCTGAGCACAGCCAGCACAGCGCAAAGGAATCCTCCCTGGCGTATGGAGCCACTAAACCTTGTCTTTCCCTGGCAGACAATGCTTACTGTGCTTCGTTGAGAACCTCACTCAGCATCTGAACAACAAAGTGGCCTCCAGCAAACTGCAAATGACACCACAGGCTGGGAAGTGTCTCTACAGCGTAAGAAGGCTCTCACTTGTGCAGACTAACAGCACTCGTCTCATTCATGCAGAGTAACAGCAGTTTCAGCGAGGCAAGAGCAGCATTGCCCCTTAGTTTTGCTTTATGCTCCTTCCCCTCTCCAGCCCTTTCCCACAGCCCAGTTTCTTAATGCCCTCTCTCTTGGAATGCTTTTCTCCACCCTGAAGCAACACACCAGACACTGTGTTCTAGCAAACGTCTAGTTGTGATGTTTGGGGCCATGGAAGCTGACCAGGGAGAGGAGCCCCACTGTGGGCATGAGGCAGGGACAGGCACCTGGATGCCCAGGGGATGGATCTCAGCTCCCCGTCGCTCCTCTAATACTGACCAGACCTACCCAGACCACAGATTTACAGTGAGGGTGCTGAGACACTAGAACAGGCTGTCCAGGGAGGCTGAGAATGCCTCCTCTCTCTGGAGTCATTTAAGGAGGCTTTGAGCAAGCTGATCTAGTGCAAGGTGTCCCTGACCATGGCAGGGGGGTTGGAACTGGATGATCTCTAAGGTCCCTTCCAACCCAGACCATTCTATGAATCTTTGAAATTCCAATGAGTAACAGCTGGTTTGAAACCAAATGCCTTGAAACCAAATGTCTGCATGAATGTGTTGAAAGAAAAGACCTTGTATGTGTCTGTCCCACTGAAAGCCCTTACCAAGGTGGTAACCTTGACCATCCTGTTGACGCCAGCAAGCCAATGACAGCACCATGAGAGGTCTTCCACAATCATAGAACAGAATATAATCACAGAATCAGTCAGGGTTGGAAGGGACCACAAGGATCAGCCAGTTCCAACCCCCTGACATGGGCAGGGACACCTCACACTAGATCAGGCTGCCCACAGCCTCATCCAGCCTGCCCCTAAACACCTCCAGGGATGAGGCTTCCACCACCTCCCTGGGCAACCCCTTCCAGGCTCTCACCACCCTCATGCTGAACAACTTCTTCCTAACATCCAGTCTGAATCTCCCCATTTCCAGCTTTGTTCCATTCCCCCCAGTCCTGTCACTCCCTGACAGTCTAAGAAGTCCCTCCCCAGCTTTCTTGTAGCCCCCTTCAGATACTGAAAGGCCACAATAAGGTCACCTGGGAGCCTCCTCCTCTCCAGACTGAACAGCCCCAATTCCTTCAGTCTCTCCTCACAGCAGAGCAGCTCCAGCCCTCTGAGCATCCTCGTGGCCCTTCTCTGAAGACTTCAGTGACAACTGAACTCAGAGCAACAGCTACTTTTGTTCCACAAGAGCTGCATTAGTGACTGTACTCTGCAGCTGAGTATCTCAGCGGAGTGCTCCAGCTTATCAAAGTCTGATGACTCTCCTGAGCAGAACTCAAGTAGCTGAGAAATGTCTTACTCTCGTCACTGCTTTTCCTACCCAACCTCCTGGCAAAATGTTTGTTGTTTAAAGCCAGAATAGTCAGGCAGTAAACAGAATGGCAGAACGACAGGGGCTGGAAGAGACCTGTGGAGGTCCACCAACATCCCAGCGAGTAGGCTGACAGACAGGTCTAAAAGCACAGAGGTAGCCTACGTGTGCGTTACTGCAAAACTGCTGGGGGATCAGCTGGATCACGGAATCACAGAGTCTGAGGGGTTGGAAGGGACCTCTAGAGATCCAATCCAACCCCTCTGCCAGAGCAGGCTCACCTAGAGTAGGTCACACAGGAAGGCATCCAGGTGAATCCTGAAAGTCTCCAGAGAAGGAGATCCACAACATCTCTGGGCAGCCTGCTCTGGGGCTCTGCCACCCTCACAGGGAAAAAGTTTTTCCTCATGTTCCCATGGAACCTCCTCTACTCCAGCTTGCCCCCACTGCCCCTTGTCCTGTCACTGGCCATCCCTGAGCAGAGCCTGGCTTTGTCCTCCCCACACTGCCCTGCACATCTTTATCAGCATGACTGAGGGCAGCCCTCAGGCTCCAAGCCCCAGCTCCCTCAGCCTGGCCTCACAGGGACTTCTTCCACTGCCTGCAGCACCCTTGTGGCCCTGTGCTGGACTCCTTCAAGCAGTTCCCTGTCCCTCCTGAACTGAGGCTGCACACCTCACATCTTCTTTCCTTCTATTGTTAGATACTAGGAGGGAAAAGAAGCAGAAAGAGATGCCCGAGGAGGCTGAGGGATGCAAGTGGTCTTCTATGGCAGATTAAACAGGCAGAAGGGAAGTGCAATGCACAAGAGAAGGAAGAGAAGCGGCAAAGACACCTCCAAACCTTTCACAAGGAACTCTTAACTCACAGTTAAGGAGACAACACCAGAGCCAAGCCAGCAGGTATAAACACTTAGCTGGAAAAAGGGAATCACAGGATCAGAGAATGACTGAGATATGATTGCCAAAACAAAACTAGGACAGCAAAGGGAATCTACAGACAGGAGTGATTACACTAACAAGCAACTTACAGACTGCAACTACTGAACAAAGACAAATAATAATTAATCCTTTCTGGCAGCTGTCACTAGATTACAGCAATCACATTAGTGCTGCACTGACTCAGGAGCCCAGCTACAAACAGCAAAATGCTCTCTCCTTCCCCCCTCCCCCCCCAGTGTTTTAATTAATGTAGCAGGTTTGGGTGCTGCTTAAGTCCAGCCCTAAATTAATTAGAATCCTGAGCTGTGTGTGTACTCCTGTGCAGGCAAATCTCATCCCTCCCATTATGTCAATGAAATAACAGGGGCACGCTTGGAGGCTAATTTAGAACATCAATTTTCAGCATTAAATAGATTGAACTGTTTTGGGGGAGTTTATTTCCCATACAATGGACCTTCAAGATGCTCTGCAGCTGGATTTGGCCCTGCAGGTGAGCTCTCTATCTCTCCAAGCAGACAGGGTTGGGGTTTTTCACTCCAATCTGAGAAGATTACATTAATTTCACATATATTTGATTGCTCTTCCTTAAAATCATAGAATCAAGCAGGTTGGAAGAGACCTCCAAAATCATCCAGTCCAACCTAGCACCCAGCCCTGGCCAATCAACCAGCCCATGGCACTAAGTGCCCCAGCCAGGCTTGGCTTCAACACCTCCAGGCACGGCCACTCCACCACCTCCCTGGGCAGCCCATTCCAATGCCAATCACTCTCTCTGACAACAACTTCCTCCTAACATCCAGCCTAGACCTCCCCTGGCACAGCTTGAGGCTGTGTCCCCTTCTTCTGTTGCTGGTTGCCTGGCAGCAGAGCCCAACCCCACCTGGCTACAACCTCCCTTCAGGTCGCTGCAGACAGCAATGAGCTCTGCCCTGAGCCTCCTCTGCTGCAGGCTGCACACCCCCAGCTCCCTCAGCCTCTCCTCACAGGGCTGTGCTCCAGGCTTCTCACCAGCTTCGTTGCTCTTCTCTGGACACCTTCCAGCACCTCAACATCTCTGTTGAATTGAGGATCCCAGAACTGGACACAGCACTCAAGGTGAGGCAGCTGCCACACAGCCGTTAAGACAGACAGAAAGCCCATGTGCCATGAGCCCTGCTGCTGGTCTTGAGAGGTTTGTTTCACCAGCTGGTTGCCACAGGATGCACTGACACTCCACGCTGTGAAGTGTGCCTTGCTGCTCAAGTCAAATTCCATTGCAAAAGCAACTGGAAAACTTATTGTGACAATTGACTGAAGGCAATCAAAAACTCCAGCACAAAATCCGCCCCCCCCCCCCCACTATTTTAATTCTCCTTCCTGTACATCCTGTCTTTGGCTTCTGCTCCAGTGCTTCTGAGAAGTGGGAGTTCTTGCAGCAAAGCAAAGCAAAGCAGGACTCTGCATGTAGAAAACAGATAAACAGGTAGCTTCAGTGTTCCTCCCCCCCCCACCAATGGCTTCGTGGGGCTCATGGAAAGACTGTGAAGAAAACATCCATCTTCTGAGACTGAAAAACTTGGTTAGACAGACAGAAATTGTCCAGAGGAACTACCCTAACGTCTTCAGTTCTCCCAACATCTCTTCTACATTTAAGGCACTAACCAAAGTGCCTTGCATATACAAAACCAGACAAGCTGCAGAAAACAAACAAAACCCATACTCAGAAGTATCTTCCCAGGAACAAACCATCTACAGAAAGAAATCCACACAAACGTCTTCAGGGACTGCATTCCAGCACAGCTTTCAGAACTCCGTCACGGGAAGAAGGCAGAAGTTTGCTAACTGCTTTTAACTCAGGCTATTTTCCTTCGTTTCTGTAGTATTTTTGAGTGACTCTCTTTTTTTTCCCCTTTCCTTTCCTGTCTGCTTGTGCTTTAAATAGCATTTGGTGGCCTGGAAAGATAGAGAGTCAGATTTCCTGCAAAGGGACTGGGATTTTAATACTGGCAGCATCCCATCCCTGCGTGTTTCCGGCAGATAGAGGAGAACCACCACCTGATTGCTGCACTTCTGCTCTGCATCTCAAGAACCACCCAAAAGCCTGAGAGATCAGGGATTTGCTTCTTCATGCCAGGTAAGCTGATCTCTAAGAAGGCTCTAATAAATAACTCCTTTTTTTTTTTGTTGTTGTTGTTGGTCGGTTTTTTTTTTTGGTCTTTTTTTTTTGCCAGGTTGCTTTTTTTTTATCAAAATCAGTCCTGGAACTCAGGTTCCTGCTGGGAGGTAACAGCAAGCAGCTGAGTTCCAGCAAGGTGGACTGAAATGACTTGCCAGAGTGAAAGGAAAGAAAGCAGAAGCTCCTTCTTACCAGACCAGCTGCATCACGGCCGCAAGAGCAAGCCAAGCAGTGCCTGCAGGCTCCCACTGGGAAGACCTATCTGCATTAAAAGAATTGCTATTTCTGGAACACTTAGCCAAGTCTTACACAACACTCTAATAGTTGTGTTATCTGCTTCAGAGACTGTAGTGGAGTGGGCTCCAGCACACTTGGAGAACCAGGGAGAAGGCTTTATTTAGAGCAGAGCAAGCCTTAGAGGCCATGCTGAGGCAGGGGCTGCCTGCACCAGTCTGCACAGGGCCTCATTTCTGAAAAACAGAGACAGTGACAACCTGGAAAGTCACAGAATCACAGCATGGGTTGGGTTGGAAAGGACCTTCACAGAAGCACAGAAACATCCAGGTTGGCAAAGCTCCTCAGGATCGCCAAGTCTGACCTAGAACCCTACTCTACAGGATTCAGCTGAAACCACAGCCCTAAGCACCACATCCGAACCACCCTTAAACACAGCCAGCCTGGGTGACTCCACCACCTCCCTGGGCAGCTCATTCCAGTCCCTGACCACTCTCTCCATGAAAATTTTTTTCTGATGTCCAGTCTAAACCTCCCCAGCCTCAGCCTGAGGCCACTGCCCCTTGTTCTGTTTCCAGAGCCCAGCAGTAAGCTCTTCCAATGTCCTTTCATGTAGTGGTACACAGCCATCAGGTCTCCCCTCAGCCTCCTCTAGGACCTTCAGGATCATCCAGTTCCAATCCTGCTGCAATGGCAGGGACACCTTCCACTAGACCAGGTTTGCTCAAAGCCTCATCCAGCCTGTCCTTGAACATCTCCAGGGAGGACACATCCTTGGGCAAACTGCTCCAGTGCCTCACCACCCTCGCTGGAGAGAGTTCTTTCTAATAATTCCCCTCACCTTCAGTCAAAATAGCAATCCCTTGGGCAGGGGGAGAGGCTGCTGCTGGGCTCTTCTCACAGGTAACTGGAGACAGAACAAGGGGCAATGGCCTCAAGCTGAGGCTGGGGAGGTTTAGATTGGACACCAGGAAAAAGTTTTTCATGGAGAGAGTGGTCAGGGACTGGAATGAGCTGCCCAGGGAGGTGGTGGAGTCACTCACCCTGAATGTGTTTAAGGGTGGTTTGGATGTGGTGCATAGGGCTATGGTTTAAGGTGAGTCTTGTAGAGTAGTGTGCTAGGCTGGACTTGGTGATGCTGAGGAGCTTTGCCAACATGGATGCTTCTGTGACTCTTGATTTCCTTGGCTGTTTAGCCATGAGGGTTACAATCAACCTTTCCAGGAGCCCAGCTGGGAACCACTGCTATAACTGATTGCTGTCGACAAAGCCACACCTAAGATTGCTGAGATGGTTTTGGATGTGAGTGAGGTGGGTCTGGATGTCAGTGTGGTAGTATCAGAGAGAGAGACCCTTGTGAAAACTGCTTTGCTTCCCTTCTGCTGCTGTCTTCCCTCATTTGCTTTCCTCTGCATTACTGTACTGACTCTGTAAATCCTCCACCCGCCCTCCCCTGCAGTCCTGATGCCTCCTTTGCACTATATTTTCCTGTTCTCCTTATGTGACATTACAGGGGAAGAATGTTCACACCACCTAATTTCAGGCTAGGAAGTCAGCCTTCCTATTTGAACAATGGCAGCAGCATCTGTCCCCCACAGTTGAGCAAGCAAACCTGATTAGGACCAGAAATGGAAACCCACGTCCCAGAGGCGGCTGTCACGCAGCAGCAGACGAGCCCACTCTGACACTTGAAGGCAGGCAGGCAGCCTCCCACGCTTCAAGCCTACTCTTTGAGCAGGATTTAAACCTTCTTGAACAAATAAAACCTAAAAAGAGAAGCACAGAAAAGCAGAAATGTTACCAGCCACCATACAATCCTTCAAATAAAGGACTCACTCCGCAGTCTCGTCTCTTCCACTGCCCGGCAGCAGAGGCTGGCTGAGCAAGAGCTCCTGTCCCTGCCTATGGTGGGGGGTTGTAACCAAATGATGTTTGAGGTTACTTCCAACCTAAACTATTCTATGATTCTTCTTGCAGCATGAGAAGTGCCTACAAATTCACACAGGGAGGATGTTAAGGTTGTTCTCTGCCAGGTGAGCAACCGCCAGGTGAAACCCAGCCTGATGCAATGCCAAGGAAAGAAGGCTTTGAAGAGATCATGTAGCAGCATTGCAGTATCTGAAGGGGACCTACAAGAAAGCTGAGGAGGGACTGTTTACAAGGCCATGTAACACTAGGATGAGGGGAAATGGCTTTAAAGTAGAGCAGGGTAAATTTAGATTGGCCATAAGGAAGAAGTTCTTTACTCTGTGGGCAGTGAAATACTAGAACAGGTTGCCCCAGAGGCCCTGGAGACATTCAAGATCAAATTTGATGTGGCCCTGAGCAACCTGAGCTAGTTAAAGATGTCCCTGCTCAACTGCAGGGGGGGTTGGACAAGATGACCTTTGAGGGCCCCTTCCAACTTGATGCATTTTGTGATTCAGGGGGGCTAGCAGGGAGAAAGAGCTGTATGGGGCTGCAGGTGGCTCCACTGCAGGCAGGAGCTGCAACCAAGGCGAGGGATTTCTAGGTAGACACAGCCACTGTGTTGAACATGCTCCTGTTCCTCCAGAACAGGATATCAAATTCCTCAGTCAGTAACTGAAGGCAGGATGAAGCACATCACTGCTCACAACCACAGCTAGAGAAAGCAGACATCTTCTGCTCAGAATGAGAGGAACAGACACAGAGCATCACAAAATCACAGAATGGCTGGGTTGGAAGGGACAGTAATGATCACCTAGCTCCAAGCTGCCTGCCCTGGGCAGCTTGCTCAAGGCCTCATCCAACCTGGCCTTGAACACCTCCAGGGAGGAGGCACCCAAAATCTCCCTGAGCAGCCTGTTTCAGTGTAAAGGTTTTTCTTCCTAATATCCAGCCTAAACTTGCCCTCTTCCAGCCGCCATGGCCAGGGACACTTCCTACTAGACCACAGAAACAACAAACCATTCTTCTTTTTATAGGAGGAATGAAAACCCCCAAATATTCTGAAGGACACACATGCTCCTCTGAGACTTGCAGGTCTGCATCATAAGGGATCTGTCAAGCAGTTAAAAGGCTGCTTCAAAGTCTTAATTATGAAGTAATCACAAGACAAAAGCAGCTCATACTCAGCCAAGGCCACAGCAAGCAACTGAAACTCTTCAAATCCTCACCAAAGCACACTGGAGGAGTTCACCTGGAGCCCTGGACCAGTAATTTCAGGGTAATTACCCTTTCCTACTTGTTTCCCTCTCAGAACATGCTAAGCAACCAGTGGAGCACCTTTGGACTCTCTGACCTGGGACCAGACTTCTTTGTGCAGTGTTTTTTGTTGCAGAGATGGAGCTGAAATCTTAAGAAAGACATTGGATAAATTTCAGTTAAAAGCAATTTGCCTCTATTCATTTGCAACAGCTCTGAATTGAAATCCATTTAATGTCTGATTCTACTCAGTTTCAACCAGGTCTTTACAGATTCCCTCATCTCAGCAGCTTTTTTTAGGCCTCCTGGTAGTCAAAAACCTGATGAACCAATTTCTGTTGATTTTTCCACCTTGACATACTGCATTAAAAACTGCAGCCTGAAGGAAGTTCTCACAGCTGAATTAATAGCTCCTGGACAGAGCTTAAAATGGCAACACCTGACAGGACTTCCAGCACAGATATCAAGGTTAAGTTCTAACAGCATCTGAGCCTTTCAGCAAGGTTTCTGTTCACGAGTGGTTTGACCATCTTCTGGATGTCTAATGACTTCCAACTCCTCTGCAGCCTTCATGTGCTGGTTTTACACAGTCACCAACATATGACAGCAGCTCTTCAACTAACCTCAAGATAGTCTTCATCCTGTTAGAGACTCTAAGTCATGCTACCACTTTTCCCACCTGTTTTCAAGTACAACCTGCATACAGCCCTCTCACAGCAGATACCAAGCTGAGTGGTGCTGTCAACATCCTGAGGGCCAGGATGTCATCCAGAAGAACCTGGACAAGCTGGTGAGCTGGGCCCAAGTTAGCCTCATGAGGTTCAAAATGATCAAGTGTGAGGTCTTGCACCTGAGTTGGACCAATCCTCATTATCAATCCAGGCTGGGGGATGATGAAATTGAGAGCAGCCCTGCAAGAAAAGACATGGGGTGCTGGTGGATGAAAAGCTGACATGAGCCAGTAGTGGATATTTGTAGCCCACAAGGCAAATGGCAGCCTGGGCTGCATCTAAAGCAGTGTGACCACAGATGGAGAGAGGGGATCTTGCCCCTCTGCTCTGCTGAGACCTCACCTGCAGGGATGCATCCAGCTCTGGAGCCCTCTACACACAAAAGACATGGACTTGATGGAGCAAGTCCAGAAGAGGGCCAGGAAAATGATCAGGGGGTTGAAGCAGCTCTGCTAGGAGGACAGGCTGAGGGAGCTGGGGGCATGCAACCTGCAGAAGAGAAGGCTCCAGGCAGACCTAACAGCAGCCTGCCAGAACCTGAAGGGGGCTAAAAGAAGGCTGCAGAGGGACTGTCTGCAAAGGCCTGCAGGGACAGGATGAGGGCAATGGTTTGAAATGAGAGCAGAGCAGATTGAGACTGGATGTGAGGAACAAGCTGTGGAGCAGGAGGATGCTGGAACACTGCCACAGGCTGCCCAAGAAGGAGGTTGAGGCTCCATCCCTGGACATATTCAAGGTCAGGCTTAATGGTGCTCTGAGCAAGCTGCTCCAGTGTCCCTGCTGACTGCAGGGAAGTTGGACTAGATGACTTTTGGAGGTTCCTTCCAACCCAAACCATTCTACGACTCTACTGCTGTTCAAAGGATGCCAGGACAATTGTTCCCTTGCTTAAATGTCACCCACTGCCCCAACCCATTGTCTTTAGTCTCCAGTTCCCTGCAGGTGTTCATGTATAACACACAAGTAGGTGTGTGCAGAGCTTGCACATCCTTCCTAGGCTTCATCTCCCAGTGCAACCCTTAAGTGTTCCAACCAAAGCTTCACAACATTAAAGAGCAAAACCTTCTACTGTCTGATGCAATTTTAGTTTTGTCTACTGGTCTTCCAAGAGCTCTTCAGCTGCTTGTATTTTGTGTTGTTTTGGTTTTCCTTTTCTGAAAGCTTAGTAAGTATTTCTTGGAATTTGCTACTCTCCAAAATTCCTGGAAGTGTCCCAGCAAACCTCCCTCTCTTTTCAAGCACTGCGTTATTGCTTTCCTTTGATCCTCCTCTGCCTCATGCAGGCTCTTTGTGTTTGCTTCTCTACCTTCAAATGAAACAGAGCAAATCTAAAATCTTCTTAGAGAGAACTCAAAGATCTCCTGGAAGCTCTTCACAGAATCACAGAATGGTTTGGGTTGGAAAAGACCCTCAAGATCATCCAGTTCCACGGGCAAGGGCACCTTGCACTAGACGAGGCTGCTCAAGACCTTGTCCAACCTGGCCTTGAACACCTCCAGGAAGGAGGCAGCAGAAGGTTTGGAAGGTTCCTCTGTCAGCAGAAGGTTTAGCAGAGTGTTAGATACCTTTCCTGGAGAAGAGGAGGCTCAGGGCAGAGCTCATTGCTGGCTACAACTACCTAAAGGGAGGTTGTAGCCAGGTGGGGTTGGGCTCTTCTCCCAGACAACCAGCAACAGAACAAAGGGACACAGCCTCAAGCTGTGCCAGGGCAGGTCTAGGCTGGATGTTAGGAGGAAGTTGTTGACAGAGAGAGTGATTGGCATTGGAATGGGCTGCCCAGGGAGGTGGTGGAGTCGCCGTGCCTGGAGGTGTCCAAGACAAGACTGGATGAGGCACTTAGTGCCATGGTCTGGTTGACTGGCTAGGGCTGGGCGCTAGGTTGGACTGGATGAGCTTGGAGGGCTCTTCCAACCTGGTTGATTCTACTCTATTCTGATTTTTTCAGTAGAGCTTGTGGGAAAGCTGGTGCCATGTCAGCCCTTATTTGCAAAAGTGTCAGGCAAGGAGTTTCTTCTGCTTCCCACTGAGCCATCCACAGCATGTAAAGTCTTTTTCCTTTTAAAGCAATTAAGATATCAAGATAACAGCACATCATTAGAGTGTCTACCAGGATCTATTAAGAACCAAATAGCAAAAGGCAGGAAAATACATCTGATTCATCCCAAGAGTCACTCTAGTTCTCTAAAATAGCCTGGGCGTGCTGCTGAAGAACTGAACGGCTCAGAACCAGCTCTCCTGTTGACAGATACTGTGAAGAACTCAGACAAAAAGCACAAGCTGTCAATCACTGAATTACCACAGACTTGGTTTGGTTGGGAAGGACCTCTAAGATGATCAAGTCTGACTGTCAAACTAACACCACAGCAACCATCGAACCACGTCCCCAGATGCCATGCCCACACATTTCTTGAACACCTCCAGGCATGGTGACTCCATCGCCTCCCTGGGCAGCCTGTGCCAATCCCTGACCTCAACCGGGTTGGAAGAGACCTCCAAGCTCATCCAGTCCAACCTAGCACCCAGCCCTAGCCAGTCAACCAGACCATGGCACTGAGTGCCCCAGCCAGGCTTGGCTTCAACACCTCCACGCATGGCGACTCCACCACCTCCCTGGGCAGCCCATTCCAATGCCAATCACTCTCTCTGACAACAACTTCCTCCTAACATCCAGCCTGGACCTCCCCCGGCACAACTTGAGGCTGTGTCCCCTTGTTCTGTTGCTGCTTGCCTGGCAGCAGAGCCCAACCCCCATTTCAGGCCATGTCCTGTCCCTCTATCACTCGATACTAAAGAGAACAGACCAACCACCTCCTGGCTCCAACCTTCTCTCAGGCAGTTGCAGTGAGCAATGAGGTTCCCCTCAGCCTCCTTCTCTCCAGACTAAACACCCCCAGTTCCCTCAGCTGCTCCTCCCCAGCCCTGTTCTCCAGAGCCTTCACCACACTTGTTGCCTATCTCTGGACTCCAGCACCTCAATGTCTTTCTTAATAGTGAGCGGCTCAATAAGTAAAGGAACCACTTTGGACAAAAGTCAGTAGCCAGATCTACCTTTCCTTTCTCAGTCACTGGAAGAGGAAATAGTCTGAAAGAAAAGGATGTGATTCTCAAATGGATCAGGAACATTGCAGATCTCTTTTAATGGTCCTGAACTACTACACACAAAACCAGCTGTAAAACCTTAAAAATGATGCCTAGCTGCATCCTGCTCTCTCAGGTGAGTTTTGCACAACAGTTTGAAGTGAGAGCAGAGCAGGCTTAGACTGGATGTGAGGAACAAATTCTGCACCAGGAGGCTGCTGGAATACTGCAACAGGTGCTGAGGCCCCATCCCTGGAAATCTTCAAGGTCAAGTTTGATGGGGCTCTGAGCAAGCTGATCTAGTGGAAGATGTCCCTGCTGACTGCAGGAGGGTTGGACTGGATGAGCTTTTGGAGGTCCCTTCTAACCCAATCCATTATTGATTCTATAATCCACTGCAGGCTGGGAAGCTGATCTGGGTTTGGCATGGCCAGCTCCTTCCTCCCACTAAGCTGTCAGGAAGAGGTAACAGCTCCTGATCTGGACTTAGTGGATGTGCTTCTCCTTTTCTTAGTTACTCTTGCCATGTTTTCCAGGAAGTTGTCCCTTGGAGGCCTGCTTGCTTTAACACCTCTGGGAGACATAAGAGCAAGTGCAAATAGCTTGGCTCCTATCGCTCCTAGCAGATGACAGCTGCACTCTTAACAGCAAGGGTTGTCACCAACCTAGCTCAAAACTTCTACTGTATCTCCAGTCTAGAGGGGGCTCAAGACAGAAAACAGTTTCACAGCTCTTGCATGCACCTTTTATCGAGGTTCTGATAACAGCTCTGAACAAATCAAAGAACTGAAAAAGCTCTGGGGCACAGGTGGCTGTTCAAACACGCAGCAAAGAGCATTCACTCATCCACAATAACCCAAATAAAAACCATTCCAAGGGGCCAGCAAGACGAAACTTCACTGTCAGATAAGGATGGCTCAAATGAACCTGAAGACATCCAAACAGGTCTGGTAAGAGGAGTCTTAAAGAAGCGTTTTAAATGAAGTTCCCAAGGAAAGCTCAAAGCATACTGTAAAACCTCACTCCTACCCTGCTCTTCTTGGTGATACACAGGAGCTGAACTCCTTCAGCTTGACCACAATATATGGCCAACGATATTCTGCTAACATAAATCCCTGGAATCTGCCCTGCAAGTGGAAAAGAAAGTGCTTTGGAGCTGTGAGAGCAGGCATTTCAGGTGGTACAGGAGACACTAAACAACCAGCACAGGCTCGCACCACCTCGGGCTAGAGATTTCTTTTTCACAGCATTTCCTCCAGCAAGACATGAATTAATCCTCACATTTTTTATACCAATCATTCATTTAATGAACTTTTGCTCCATTTGACCCTCGAGACAAGGCTGAAACAGCAGCAGGCTGCAAGTCACACACTCCACTCCTCAAAGTCTCTGCAACAGACCAGTTGCTGCTTGAATTCCTTGAAACCAGATCAACACGTAGAAAGGTTTCAGAGCCAGGCTCTTATTTACCTGTATTCTTCATGCAAGAAGTGGCATCCTGGCCTGGCTCAGGAGCAGTGTGGCCAGCAGGACAAGGGAGGCTCTTCTGCCCCTGTGCTCAGCACTGATCAGGACACACCTTGAGTGTTGTGTCCAGTTCTGGGCTCTTCAAGAGGAGATGTTGAGGTGCTGAAAGGTGTCCAGAGAAGGGCAGCAAGGCTGGCTGGAGCACTTACTGCCATGGTCTGGTTGACTGGCCAGGGCTGGGTGCTAGGTTGGACTGGCTGAGCTTGGAGGTCTCTTCCAACCTGCTTGATTCTATGATTAGTCTATGGAGCCAGCTTGCAAGCATGCTGGCCTAATGAGACCTCTAACTAGGTCTGGAGTACCAGTCAGTGAGGCTGTGGAAGCACACAGGTTCAGTAACCACCATCAGAATAAAGTATGGTTAGCACTGCAGTCACTGCAGTTAAAGGGAGGGGAGTGAAAGCACCTTCATTCATGCCAGTGGTGTCATGCCAGTTTTGCCCTGTGCCTACCTCAAATATCATTTCTCATCAGTAGCCATAAAAAGGGGTTTTCTCTAGGTGGATCAGAAAAGCTTTCACTGTCACTCTGCTTCATCTTAGGAGTTTAGTACCTCCTCCTTTATACTGATAACTACATCACAAAATCACAGAATGGATTGGGTTGGAAGGGACCTCCAAAGCTCATCCAGTCCAACCCCCCTGCACTCAGCAGGGACATCCTCCACTACAGCAGCTTGCCCACAGTCTTTTCTGGCCTCACAGTGAGTTATCTCCAGCCATGGAGCCTCAACCACCTCCCTCGGTGGTTGAGCAGTGCTCCAGCAGCCTCCTGCTGCACTACTTGGTCCTCACATCCAGTCTCACTCTGCTCTGCTCTCATTTCAAACCACTGCCCTCATCTTGTCCCTGCAGGCCTTTGCAGCCTGCTTGGAGCCCCTTCAGATCCTGGCAGGCTGCTGTTAGGTCTGCCTGGAGCCTTCTCTTCTGCAGGCTGCACACTCCCAGCTCCCTCAGCCTGCCCTCACAGCAGAGCTGCTTCAACCCCCTGATCATTTTCCTGGCCCTCCTCTGGACCTGCTCCACCAAGTCCATATCCTTTGTGTGTGGAGGGCTCCAGAGCTGGATGCATCCCTGCAGGTGAGGTCTCAGCAGAGCAGAGAGGCAGGATCCCCTCTCTCCATCTGTGGCCACACTGCTTTAGATGCAGCCCAGGCTGCCACAGCAGAGGTGCTCCAGCCCCAAGCTCATTTTCATAGCCCTTCTCTGGACCTGCTCCATCCACACAGCACCTCCTGGCTGATAGCAATTTGTAACTACTCAAGCCCCAGCAGCACGAATAAGCCACGATTAACATTTCCCCCCTCCCTCTTCTAAGAGCCTAACACCAAAGCTGTATTCCCTTCTGCCATTTGAGACTTCATATTCAGTGAATTCCTCCTTTCCTAAATTACATTTTTCTCCTGATACAAGAACATAACTTCACTGTGTAGGCTGCAAATCTGGTGGGGGAGAGAAATCAAAACCCAGAAGAAACCACAGCAGCACAGTTAGGAGGAATGTCGAGTACTATCCCATTATCATTTTGTGGCAAGTTTTCCACCTACATGAAAACCCACAGATAGTAAAAGTCAAAAGGAGCTGTGTTAAGAGACCAGCTTGGCTCTGGAGGGAATGGAATTACTGCTTTTGTACTCAATTTAGTGCTTGCCTTTGCTTTTTTAACTGCTTCACGTTGCCGAAAGTGAACCTGGAACCAGCTGCATTTGAAGCTGTCCCTGCTCCATCGAAGCAGATGTTTCACAGCAGCCCAGGGTTGGACTTTTCCCAGTTGCTCTGGATCCTGAGCATTTCCAACTGCTCTCCAAACGTAGCACTATTTTTGGGTGAAGATCACTGCTTAAATAGAGCTGGAAAAGCTGTCTTGGTCTTTAACGCCAAACATCACCGAGCCTTGAAATTCACAGATTCACAGAGTGGGTTGGGTTGGAAGGGACCTTAGAAATCATCCAGTTTCAATCCTGCAGGGACAGCTTCCACCAGCCCAGCTTGCTCATCCAATACCTCCAGGGAAAGGGCATCCATAACCTCGCTGGGAGACCTGTTCCAGCATCTCACCACCCTCACTGCAAAGAATTCCTTCCTAAACTCCAGTCTAAATCCGCCCTCCTCAAGCTTCAATCCATTCCCTCTCATCCTCATGTCCATAAGAACCCCAAGCAGCATTACAGGCTGGGGACAGAGTGGCTGAAAGCAGCCAGGCAGAGAAGGACCTGGGGGTGCTGGTAGAGAGGAGCTGAACAGGAGCCAGCAGTGTGCCCAGGCAGGCAGCAGAGCCAAAGGCATCCTGGGCTGGCTCAGGAGCAGTGTGGGCAGCAGGACAAGGGAGGTTCTTCTGCCCCTGTGCTCAGCACTGCTCAGGACACACCTTGAGTGCTGTGTCCAGTTCTGGGCTCCTCCATTCAAGAGAGATGTTGAGGTGCTGGAAGGTGTCCAGAGAAGGGCAGCAAGGCTGGGGAGGGGCCTGGAGCACAGCCCTGTGAGGAGAGGCTGAGGGAGCTGGGGGTGTGCAGCCTGCAGCAGAGGAGGCTCAGGGCACAGAACCAAGCAACCTGCTTGATTCTATGATTCTATCACTACAGGCCCTTGTAAAAAGTCCCTCCCCAGCTTTCTCATAGCCTCCCTCAGGTACTGGATGGCCTCTATTAGGTCTCCCCGGAGCCTTCTCTTCTCCAAGCTGAATAACCCCAACTCTCATCCTGCCCCCATAGAGAAGGTTCTCCAGCCCTCTGATCATCTTTCTGGTCTTCAGGTAGGGTCTCAGAAGAGGGCAAATGCAGATGCTTCGAGCTGCACAAGCTCCCAGCCATGCAGCTGGCTTCAAGGTACATGTGAACTTTATTTTTAGAGGATCTAGGCTAAGGCACCCTCTCCACGAGCAAGCTCCAGGGTAGATTATTGCTCTGACTTCCATTTTACAGTGTGTTCTCCTGCAAATAATGAGAGGCTTTTTTTTTTTTTTTTGAGGCAATTATACATGTTTTAAAAAAAGAAACCCTTACATAAGCCCTTCACAATTGAGGAAAGAGTAATTAACTTGCATAATTGTTGGTTGTGACCTGCAGTTTCAGTAATGCAGCTCAGCAGGCCTTCAGAATCATGCAATCAGCCAGGTTGGAAGAGATCTCCAAGCTCAGCCAGCCTAGCACCCAGCCCTGGCCAATCAACCAGACCATGGCACTAAGTGCCCCAGCCAGCCTTGGCTTCAACACCTCCAGGCATGGCAACTCCACCACCTCCCTGGGCAGCCCATTCCAATGCCAATCACTCTCTCTGACAACAACTTCCTCCTAACATCCAGCCTAGACCTGCCCTGGCACAACTTGAGGCTGTGTCCCCTTGTTCTGTTGCTGGGTGCCTGCAGCAGAGCCCAACCCCACCTGGCTACAGCCTCCCTTCAGGGAGCTGTAGAGAGCAATGAGCTCTGCCCTGAGCCTCCTCCTCTGCAGGCTGCACAGCCCCAACTCCCTCACCCTCTCCTCACAGGGCTGTGCTCCAGGCCTCTCACCAGCTTCATCACCCATTCTGCTGGAGAAGAAAGGATGTGCTCAAGAAGCTTCACCTTTCTTTTTCATGCATACACATCCTCCTCGCTGCAGAAAGCTCAGGGCAGATGGAAGCAGAGATGACCTTCAAGAACAGATCTCAGCTATCAATTTTATTTCCATAAATTTTATTCCTGCCCTCCAGACAGAACACTTCTCCCTGGTTCTTATGCTTGGCTGAGCAGAGCAGGAGGAAGCACACATTAAAAACCCCAACAGAGTGGCACACAAGTAATGAGGTAGAGGAATCTCCATGAGATGTACGGCTAATGAAGCATCCAGAGGGAATACAGATGGAAGTTAAAAGGTAAGCATTAATCCCAGGAATAGAAAACCTGCAGGATCAAACCTGAAATCTGAAGTAAAGCTGGGGAAAAAAACAAACAAACAAACAACCAAACAAACAAATGCTGAAATCTTTGTGGCAAAAAATCTTGTCCCATTATTTCAAAACTGACAGATGCTGAGCACTGCAGTTTATGACTCAGAAATGCTCTGAGGGTGATGCTCTTCTAGTCCTATTAACTCCTTTCCAACTCACCTTGAAGCAAGAAGGAAGGGTAAGACACCAGCCCAAGTGCCCTGGCCTCAACTTGCTCTCTCTAACCTCAGGCTTCTCAGTTCTGCATTCAGTACTCTCTGATTCTTCTCTTTTCAGTACTGAAAATGTGGTTTAGTTCAAATGACATCAAAATGCATTATTTAAGCACTGAAGTAATGACATTTGCAGACATTTGCTCTTGCTCAGTAGCTCTTCTCTACAATTAATTATTGAAAAAGGCAGAAATCAAAGCAGAACAACCTGGACACCAGCTTCTTCCCTGCCTACCTGCCTAGAACCTGAACTTCTCTCATCTCTATCCATCACCATACTGAAATCATAGAATGGTTTGGGTTGGGAGAGTCTTAGAATGGTTTAGGTTGGAAGGCACCTCAAAGTTCATCCAGTTCCAACCCCCTGCCACACGCAGGACAGCTCCCACTAGAACAGGTTGCTCAAGGCCTCATCCAACCTGGCCCTGAACACCTCCAGGGAGGGAGCTGCCAGAACTGCACCCAGGACTGCAGGTGGGGTCTGAGGAGAGCAGAGCCCAGGGGCAGAATCCCCTCCCTTGCCCTGCTGCCCACACTGCTTTTGCTGCAGCCCAGCACATGGCTGCTGTCTGGGCTGCACTTTTCATCAACCCAGACCTCCAGGTCCTTTTCATCAGGTCCTTAAGGATTATCTAGTTCCAATCCCCTACCATGGGCAGGGACACCTTCTGCTAGCCCCAGCTTGCTCAAGACCTCAGCCGACCCAGCCCTGAACACCTCCAGGGTGTTCCAGAGAGGGCATTCATGACGTCCCTGAGCAACCTGTTCCAGTGCCTCACCACCCTCACTGTAAGGAATTTTCTTCTGATCTCCAGTCTAAATCTGGGATCTCGAATGTAGGCTCCTTATTCCCTTCTCTGCTGGAAGCTAGATCAGTTCTGAAAACCCCTCTGAGCTGAATCCGACTGAGCAGCCACATCCAGAGAGTACAGCGAGGGCACACTCACAGCGGGAGACAGCGAAGCAAACAGTTATGGCCCCTGGTGCTAGCTCCAGGCTTTCATCTTCCACCCATCCTCCACGTCCCCCTGGGCGCATCTGTGCCTGAAACCCATCCTCCATCCCAACCCCAATCCTCTCGGTGAAGCTGATTCAGAATCAAACTAAAATGGAGAAAATGAATGCAGGGAAAGAAAAAAACCCAACCCAACACAACCCCCACCCCCCAGCCCATTGCCAATACAGGACTGCATCCTCAAAAGCTGCCTGCCATTTTTGGAGCAACAGCTTTTAAGTCCTCTGCTTGAGACATCTTGAGTGCTGTTTCCATGAAAGCTGAACATTTCCAGCTCCCATGGAAATTAGCAAGCGAGGTTGGGTGCTCAACATCTCAGCAAGCCACGGTGGTGCTGCTGCATCAAAGGAAACCTGTCAAAACTGAATCACTTACAGCAGGGAGGTGCTAGCCAATTTTAGAAACCACACTAAAAAACAACTAAACAAGGTCTGCACGGTGAAAAAGGAAGGGAGTTTGGAGAGGAAGGGAACTTTGAAGGAAGAGGATTTGGAAAGGAAGAGGATTTTGGAAGGAAGGGCATTTTGGGAGGAAGGGCATTTTGGGAGGAAGGGAATTTGGGGAGGAAGGGAATTTGGGGAGGAAGAGGATTTTGGGGAGGAAGAGGATTTTGGGAGGAAGAGGATTTTGGGAGGAAGAGGATTTTGGGAGGAAGAGGATTTGGAGAGGAAG
>WAAF01014508.1:163280-253028 GCA_013400475.1 Tricholaema leucomelas | reverse complement strand
GAAGGGAATTTGGGGAGGAAGGGAATTTGGGGAGGAAGGGAATTTGGGGAGGAAGGGAATTTGGGGAGGAAGGGAATTTGGGGGGTGGAATTTGGAGAGGAAGAAGATTTTGGAAGGAAGAGAATTTTGGAAGGAAGGGAATTTTGAGAGGAAGAGGATTTGGGGAGGAAGGGAATTTGGAGAGGTAGGGAATTTGGAGAGGAAGATTTTGGGAGGAAGGGAATTTGGGGAGGGAGGGAATTTGGGGAGGAAGGGAATTTGGGGAGGAAAAAGATTTTGAGAAGGAAGAAGATTTCGAGAAGGAAGATTTGGGGAGGAAGGGAATTTGGGGAGGAAGGGAATTTGGGGAGGAAGGGAATTTGGGGAGGAAGGGAATTTGGGGAGGAAGGGAATTTGGGGAGGAAGGGAATTTGGGGAGGAAGGGAATTTGGGGAGGAAGGGAAATGAACTCAGAAGAAAGACCGTCGGGGTGGGGAAAGCAGCAGTTGGAAAGGCAGCCGATTCCTGCATCCCCAGCCTCTGGATTGTTCATAGCCGGGGGATGTGCCAGCAGGCTGCAAAGATGAAAGGCAGCATTCTTCCAACGGGGTCACACAGGCAGCATGCTACCAACCATCGACACGCCAGCAGTTACAAGGGCTGTAGCTTCATTTGAGACCATTCCCCGTTCCAAGAGCTCCTCCAGAGGTCGTTGGCTATTCTGCCAGGGTGCCGTTCCGACACCCCCGTGTGCGCCCTGCAGAGGAGCTGTCTGGGCAGACCGAAAGCCTCCCCCAGAAGTGGGTATGTAGGTCACCGCTGTTGCGGCACTGGAGCGTCAGTTATTCCGTCTGATACTCCGAGACAGTTCGCGATTTGCCACGAGTGATGTCTGCTGTCAGTAAACTCCGGCGAGGCCACAAGCGCAGGCTGGACTCGCCTGGCGCTGGCGTGGGGGGTCGGGGTGGGGAGGGTGAACGGCAATCCTCGCCGGGAGGGTAATGGCTCAGCGCTGCTCCCTGCGCTTCCAGGGTCAGCTCGGATGGGTGGACGGAAAGAAATGTCTGCAGGAATTTCTACCTGCCTCTGAAAACAGCTGTGCTGTGATGGAGCACATGCTGGACTCCTAGGAATGGGTCTAAAGGAAGAGGAGTAGGGATTGTTCAGCCTGGAGAAGAGAAGGCTCTGGCAAGACCTTAGAGCAGCCTTCCAGTACCTGAAGGGGACTACACGAAGTAGAGAGACTCTTTACAAAGGCCTGTAGAGACAGAAGCAGAGGGAATGGACTGCAGCTTGAGGAGAGCAGATTTAGACTGGAGATTAGGAAGAAATTCTTCTCAGGAAGGGTGGTGAGACACTGGCACAGGCTGCCCAGGCAGGTCATGGATGCCCACTCCCTGGAGGTGTCCAAGGACAGGCTGGATGGGACCCTGAGCAAGCTGGGCTAGTGAGAGATGCCCTTACCCATGGCAGGGGAGTTGGAACCAGATGATCTTTAAGGTCCCTTCCAACCCAAACCACTCTAAAAATCTCCGAGGAGCAACCACCAAGATGAACTCTGAATACAGGCAGAAAGGTTTATGGGCACAGAGCAAAACCCAGAACTGCTTCTACTTGCCCTTTCCTTCCCACAGGGGCAGCTCAGTCTCGAGTACCCTGAGCCTCCCCCAGTTCTACACACTGTAGCTGTCAGATGCTTACCTAAAGCCTGCTAAAAATACTGTTCCTAAGTACACAAAAGGAATGAAAACCTCTAACTGCTACATCCTTCAAACCTGTGGGGAAAAGGATGAAGAGATTGCTGCCAGCACCCTCTCGATGCTGATTTTAAGCCAAGCAGAACTCAGTCATGGCTGGATGGACCAGGAATCTTTCTTTACCCTTGTGGTGTAAGCACTTAGAGGTACAGAGAGTTTGGGGAAAGAGGTGAAGGCTCCAACACTGAGCATCTTTTGAATCATTCAGGGATAACAGCAAATAAAGCCAAACCCAGGAGTTTGCAAATCTAAACCACCAGCTCTTAAGTACCAGATCTGACAGAATTAGGTAATGGTTGGGTTTGGTGATCTTAGAGGTCTTGTAAAAGTGACACAACTCTACAATTCTATGTTGAGATGTAGGCAGAACTCTTAACAGTGACTGGATAGGGCTGAGTGCTAGGTTGGACTGGATGACCTTGGAGGTCTCTTCCAACCTGGTTGATTCTATTCTATTCTACCCTAAGCTAGTGAATCCTGTGCTGTACAACTGAAGCACCTGCAATGAAATTTGCCTGTGCCTGTCTTTTTGGGGTACAATTTGATGTGCCAAAGCACAAACCGTACCCATGTACAACACTGAGCCTAGACCAACAAAGAAGCAGTAACGGCACACAGGGTTCCAACAGCTGCTCTGCAGAGCCTTCATTTCCACCACCCTCTGCTCTTGATGGTGTGTAGATGGCTGCTGGTTTGCTTCTTGTTTCTTCTGTCAGTATCAGAAGGATGGCATTAACTCACCGAACCTGTATTTTCTGTCGCTCTCAGCCAGCTATCAGACCAAACTATACTGGCATTTCTGCTAGCAAGATTACTCCAAAGCCCTTTCATTAATGCACAGCTAAATAATGATTCCTCTCAGGTAGTCATGCTTCTTGTCATTTCCCAAGAACCCTGCACTCATTGTATGGAGAGAGGAAAACAATGAAACATCTTCAACTCTGCCAGCACTGACAGTAGCACAGTAATACCCTTAATAGTCTTCAAACTGCTTTCTTCTGAACACGACAAACAAAAGAGATCCATTTGCTCAGGCCTTTCATGAGCTGCGTATTTTGAAACTTCACGTCAAAAGCAGGGGCACAGATGCTGTGATCAAAGAGCAGCTGCTTGCTTAATCCATCAGGAAAGCCACACAAACAACAGCTTAAAGGAGCCAAAGGAGGGGGACTGCAGTGTGGAGGCTAGAGCACCCCTCCAGGGAAAGCAGAGGCTGCCTTTAGCCAGCTGCCGAGAGCAAAAAGAACAGGCAGACATTCCCATGCTTGTGGATCCTCAGCTTCAAACTGTTTAATTGACAGATCCTGAAGAGTCTGCCCAGCAGATGGAGGGAGCTTCTCCTCCCCCTCTACTCTGCCCTGGTCATGCCTCACCTGGAATACCACAGCCAGTTCTGGGCTCCCCAGTTCAGGAGGGACAGGGATCTACTGGAGAGAGTCCAAGAGAGGGCTACAAGGATGCTGAAGGGACTGCAGCACTGCCTGATGAGGAGAGGTTGAGAGCCCTGGGGCAGCTTAGTCTGGAGAGATCTGGGCAACGTCTATCAATATCTGAGGGCTGGGGGTCAGGAAGCAAGGGACAGGGACAGCCTCTGCTCACTGTGCCCTGGGATAGGACAAGGAGCAAAAGATGGAAACTGCAGTCCAGGAAGTTCCACCTCAACGTGAGCAAAAGCTTCTTGGCTGTAAGGGTTGCAGAGCCCTGGCACAGGCTGCCCTGAGAGGTTGTGGAGTCTCCTTCTCTGGAGCCTTTCCAGCCCTATCTGGATGTGTTCCTGTGTGCCCTGCACTGGATTCCGTGGTCCTGCTCTGGCGGGGGGTTGGAAGCTAATACCTCCTGAGGTCCCTTCCAACCCCTAACACTCTATAACCCTGTGACTAGAATCTACTCCAGAGCAAACGTGGAGTCTTCTGGCAGGGCAAACCTCACTGCAGCTACAGCAACTGTCAGCTAGTTTGGGTTATGGAATTGGGAGAGGGTGTCACTATTTCTTTCTTTTTTATTCCATGGTTTGTGCATCTAATTAGTTCCTGTATGCAACCACTGGTGCATGCAGCCAAGTGGAACAGGTCTTATTTACTACACTTAATGAGATCGTTTGTTAGCAGAAGTTGTTGTGAAACGCCTGAACGAAGAATGAACTGAAATGATAGCGTGAGGAGCACAGGTTATGCTCAGCTCAGACGTGCAGTGCTAACCAGATGAACAGAGGACTCTCTCCTCAGGCTAGTTCTCTGAATTCAAGAGCTAGGGCCACTGCTGAAGACTATTTTTGTCCCTGCAGACCGACAAGAAAAGAATACCTGTGGCAATGCAAAGTTCGTGTCTGAATTGCTGTACACCAACAGTAACATCAGCAAGGACATGATACACTCAGTTGGAGGGCTGGAGTATTTCTCCTACAAGGACAGGCTGAGAAGGAGGGCTGGAGTATTCCTCCTACGAGGACAGGCTAAGAAGGAGGGCTGAAGTATTTCTCCTACAATGACAGGCTGAGAAGGAGGGCTAGAGTATTTCTCCTATGAGGACAGGCTGAGAAGGAGGGCTGAAGTATTTCTCCTACAATGACAGGCTGAGAAGGAGGGCTGGAGTATTCCTCCTACGAGGACAGGCTGAGGAGGAGGGCTGGAGTATTCCTCCTACGAGGACAGGCTGAGGAGGAGGGCTGGAGTATTCCTCCTACGAGGACAGGCTGAGGAGGAGGGCTGGAGTATTCCTCCTACGAGGACAGGCTGAGGAGGAGGGCTGGAGTATTCCTCCTACGAGGACAGGCTGAGGAGGAGGGCTGGAGTATTCCTCCTACGAGGACAGGCTGAGGAGGAGGGCTGGAGTATTCCTCCTACGAGGACAAGCTGAGAAGGTTGGGGTTGATCAGCCTGGAGAAGAGAAGGCTCCAGGGAGATCTAACAGCAGCCTGCCAGTACCTGAATGGGGTCTGTCAGAGAGAAAAGAAGAGAAGCCTTTTAAGCAGGCCCTGCTGTGGTAGAACAAGGGGTGATGGGTTTGAATTCAAAAAGGGGAGATGCAGAATGGATATAAGGAAGAAATTCTTTATGATGAGAACAAAGAAATGCTGGAAGAGGTTGCCCAGAGAGGTGGTCGAAGCCACACCCCAGGAAACAGTCAAGGCAGTCAAAAGCCAGGACAGATGGGATGAGACTCTAAGCAACTTCATCTGGTTGAAGATGTCACTGCTCACTGCAGGGGGGTGGACTAGATGACCTTTAAAATTCTCTTCTGACCTAAATCATCCTACCATTTTATGATTTACAGAGCAGCTCTACTGATCCTTTCGTGCTGTCAGTGCCACAGAAACTACCCACCAAAATTAACAAAGAATCCAACCAAACTGATAGCAGCATCACAGAATGCCAAGGGTAGAAAGGGACCTCCAGAGATCATTGAGTCCAAGAGCAGGACATTCTAATGCAGATCACACAGGAACACGTCCAGGTGGGTTCTGAATGTCTCCAGAGATCATAGAATGGTTTAGGTTGGAAGGGACCTCAAGGATCAGCCAGTTCCAACCCCCTGCCATAGGCAGGGACACCTCCCACTAGAACAGGTCACTCAAGGACTCATCCAACCTGGCCTTGAACACCTCCAGGGAGCAAGGGAGCAGCCACAACCTCCCTGGGCAACCTGTGCCAGTGTCTCACCACCCTCACTGTAAAGAACCCTTTCCTAACATCCAGTTTCAATCTCCCCTCTGCCAGTTCAAACCCATTCCTCCTCATCCTGTCATTACCAGACCTTGTCAATAGTCCCTCCCCAGCCCTCCTGCAGCCCCCTTCAGATACTGGAAGGCCACTCCAAGGGCTCCTCCAAGCCTTCTCTTCTCCAGGCTGCAGAGCCCCAACTGTCTCAGCCTGTCCTCAGAGCAGAGTTGCTGCAGCCCTCTGAGCATCTTGGTGGCCTCCTCTGGACTTGCTCCAACAGTTCCATGTCCTTCTTGTGCTGGGGGCTCCAGAACTGCACACAGGACTGCAGGTGAGGTCTGAGGAGAGCAGAGCCAAGGGGCAGAATCCCCTCCCTTGCCCTGCTGCCCACACTGCTCTTGCTGCAGCCCAGCACAGGGTTGATGTCTGGGCTGCAGGCTCCTGTTGAGCTTTTCATCACCCCAGACTTGAAGTTCTTTTCCTCAGGGCTGCTTTCCAGCACGTATCTGGGCAGCTTACTCCAGCGCTCTGCCACCCTCACAGCAAAGAAATTCCTCCTCATGTTTAGATGCAACTTTCTGTGTCCAACTTTGTTTGTAAAACTCTTCAACCTAATAAACCTGGCATGTAGGAAAGGAAAGCAATCTAGGGGGTGGAGGAGACAAGGCTACCCATCCACAGGCATGCTAAACCCAAGAAGCCCAGGAGTCAGGAAAATGATTTGAGGAAGATGTCCTCAAACTCAAAGGCATTTTGAGCACTGCACACTGACGCGTGGTGTGCTGCTGTACTCTGCAGAGCGAAGCTCTCACAACCTGCATTAAAAACTACAAGCAAGAAGCTCAGGTTCCAGGTTACTCTGTTTAATTTAATTAATTAGTCTGACAGAAAACAGGGCAGCTCTGCTGGAGCTTTCTCACAAGGAATGAGCTTCACTAGACAAACAGAAGCAGACTTGCTCTGGGTGGCATTTTGCAGCTGACGAGTTTGTCAGTTCTATCATGTTAGAAAAAGTCACAGCTCTTGTGTGCTAAACCTGGCAAAATGAAGTGGCAAAGCACCCTGCTGCTGCAAGCATCCTCCTCTTCTGCCACTGCCTTGCTCCAGCACACAGAGAGCAGCTAAGCCATTTCATTTACTTCTTCCCGGCAGTGTGAGTGCAGCCCAGACATCAACCCTGTGCTGGGCTGCAGCAAGAGCAGTGTGGACAGCAGGGCAAGGGAGGGGATTCTGCCCCTTGGCTCTGCTCTCCTCAGACCCCACCTGCAGTCCTGGGTGCACTTCTGGAGCCCCCAGCACAAGAAGGACATGGAACTGTTGGAGCAAGTCCAGAGGAGGCCACCAAGATGCTCAGAGGGCTGCAGCAGCTCTGCTATGAGGACAGGCTACAAGAGCACGGGCTCTGCAGCCTGGAGAAGAGAAGGCTTTGAGGAGACCTTGGAGTGGCCTTCCAGTATCTGAAGGGGGCTACAGGAAGGCTGAGGAGGGACTATTGAGAAGGTCTAGTAATGACAGGATGAGGGGGAATGGGTTTGAACTGGCAGAGGAGAGACTGAAACTGGATGTTAGGAAAGGGTTCTTTGCAGTGAGGGTGGTGAGACACTGGCACAGGTTGCCCAGGGAGGTTGTGGCTGCTCCCTTGCTCCCTGGAGGTGTTCAAGGCCAGTTTGGATGAGGCCTTGAACGACCTGTTCTAGTGGGAGGTGTCCCTGCCTATGGCAGGGGGTTGGAACTGGCTGATCCTTGAGATTCCTTTCAAACTCAAGCATTTTATGACTGCTGTTCTCTGTGTAACTGAAGCAATGCTCCAAACACCTCTCACACGTTCACAGAAGAGTTCACATTGGTAGGAACCCTCAGAGGCCATACCTGGATAGTTTCTGAGTATCTCTGAAGACAGAGACTTCACAACCTCTATGAGCAACCTGTACCAGTGCTCAATGTCCCTCACAGCAAAACACCTTCTCCTCATCTACAGACAAATGGCACACTGCTGGCACAGGTTTAACTCTGTGCTCTCCAGGACTCCCATGTCCTCTTCTGCCAAACTGCTCTCCAGCCAGGCAGCCCTGGTGCATGAGGTTGTTCCTCCCTGGCTGCAGGACTTTGCAGTTCTCTTTGTTGAGCATCACGAAGCTCCTATCCATCAGAATCTCCTGTTAAGGTCCCTCTGGATGGCAGCACAGTCCTTTAGCACACTCCTCCCAGATTTGAGTCATCACCAAACTCTGCTGAGGGTACACCTTTGCTCCATTATAGAATCAGCCAGCTTGGAAGAGACCTCCAAGCTCAGCCAGTCCAACCTAGCACCCAGCCCTGGCCAATCAGCCAGACCATGGCACTAAGTGCCCCAGC
The DNA here is from genome assembly GCA_013400475.1 of Tricholaema leucomelas. Taxonomy (NCBI): domain Eukaryota; kingdom Metazoa; phylum Chordata; class Aves; order Piciformes; family Lybiidae; genus Tricholaema lacrymosa; species Tricholaema leucomelas. The sequence goes on along the minus strand of WAAF01014508.1, from coordinate 245,278 downwards.
CAGGCTTTGCTTGAACATCTCCAGGGACTGCACCACCTCTCTGGGCAGCCCATTCCAATGCCAATCACTCTCTCTGACAACAACTTCCTTCTAACATCCAGCCTAGACCTTCCCTTGCACAGTTTGAGGCTGCATCCCCTTGTTCTGTTGCTGGTTGCCTGGCAGCAGAGCCCAACCCCAGCTGATATTGCAGAGGCCTGGGCACAGCAGGTTTACTCCGCTAGTCACTCTGTTCTGGGCAGACTTTGTGCCTCTGAGCTCAGTCAGTCAGTTTCCAGCTCACCTCACTGTCTGCTCATCCAACCCACCTCACTGTCTGCTCATGCAGCCCACACTTCATCAGCTTCTCTGTGGAGATGCCATGGGAGACTATGCTGACAGCCTTCATGCAATGAAGGCAGAGATGCTCCACTGCTCTGCCCTCGCCCAGCCACCGCAGCAGAGGTGCCATTAAGTTGGTCAAGCATGAGCATCTTCCCCTTGGTGAATCTATGCCAGCTACTCCTGACCACCTTCTCCTGCATTTCAAATTCTTTGAAACACTGGGAAATATTAGATCCAGCAGAAGCAGATAAAAGCCAACCTGGCTAGGTCTGCTTCAGTGGGAATTTGCACCAGCTGAGAGTCACTGCAATCCACTGCAGGTTTGCCCCTGGTTTCAGGCACCCTCTATATTAAATCCAAGTAAGAAGGAGAAGTCAAGCAACTCACCCAGAGTGACAGAAGTGATTCATCACGAGATTCTACACACACTTCCCATCAACACCTTCATTTTTCAAGAGATTTGCTGTGAACTCTTAACAAAATTCCTTCTTAAATCCTAGCCCCCAAACCTTTGAGCTCTAATTATCAAGAATTAACCATAAGCAGACTAATCAAACAAGAAGAACTGCCTATTTCTTTTTTTTCCCCAGCTGAGTACATAAATCCTGTTCTCTAATGTGGTTTGGGTTGGTTTTTTTTTTTTTCCTCTCAATTAAGCAGTTTGCAAACTTCATCAAGCTTTTTGGGGGAAAAAAATACTAATCCTGCTACAAAAAGTGTTTAAGGCCAGGCTGGATGAGGCTGTGGCCAGCCTGAGCTAGGGTAGGGTGTCCCTGCCCATGGCAGGGGGGTTTGGAACTGGCTGATCCTTGTGGTTCCTTCCAGCCCTGACTGATTCTACGAAATTATAGAAGCTCTGCATAAAAAAAAAATCAGGGTGAAACTTTTTGCTACCTGAATTGTGACCTAAACACATCTAACAATATCTGAAAGCCCTGATTACCCTCAGGGAATGTTTCAATGACCTGAATGTGTCAAAAAGAGGCAGAAGCAGATGACCACACAGGGAAAAAACAAACCCCAAACCATGAATGAGGAAAAATTAGGGTAAGTATTTACTGTAGCACAGCAAATAAAGTATTTTTACCAGAATCCAGCATGTGCTTAAAACTGATTAAATACTTCCCCAAAAAATAATTATTTGAGGCATACAATGTAGGATTTTGCCAGATGGGACTGTCAAAAAGCATCATCTCAAACACACTGGAAGAGAAAAGCATTGATAGCTCTGCTTAGAAAGCCCTGAGAGCACAACAAAGTCTGGTGGGAGACAGAAANAGAACTTCTTCCTAACCTCCAGTCTAAGTCTACTCTTTCCCATGTTAAGTTGAATAATGATGAGAGGGACTCAAGTCTACCTTAGATTGGATAATGTTATTCAGAAAAGCAGAAGAGTTGAGGGGGGTTTGTTTGTTTTTCAATGTAAAATTAATNAAGCTGGACTGGTGGAAGATGTCCCTGCCCATTGGTAGAGGAGCTGGAACTGGCTGATCCTTGAGGTCCCTTCCAACCCAAACCATTCTATGATCCTCTGAACTTCCATGTTTGACAGAAAACCTGGGAAAATAGTTTAAGACGTCATGGTTTAACATCTTCATAAATAGGTTTAATAGCTTCATACACAGGTTAAGCAACTCACTAGATAAACCTTCTAGAAGAGTTAAAATCTGTGTTTCTATGTTGTGCCCACAAAGCCAAATGCAAGTTTCAGTGTTCATTTGTAAGCTAGAAAGTGAAACTGTGACAGTGTGGAGATGGACACAAGATCAGTGAGCACAAACTGAAAGCTAAAGGAAAAGATTAAAGGGGGAAAAAAAGGAAAAGTAATATTTTTAATTCCTTTTTTCTTTTCCTCTGTCTCACAGCATCACAGAATGTCAGGGGCTGGAAGGGACCTCCAAAGCTCATCCAGTCCAACACTCCTGCCAGAGCAGGATCATCTAGAGGAGGTCACATAGGAACACATCCAGGTGAGTTTTGAGTATCTCCAGAGAGGGAGGCTCCACAACACCCTGGTGCTCTGGCACCTTCACAGTGAAAAAAATTCTCCTCCTGTTTAAATGAAACTTCCTATGCCTCAACTTCCACCCAGTGCCCTTTCTCACTGAAGACAAGAAAAATGCCACTTTCAGGAGAGTGTTCCAAGGAAGCCTGAACTGAAGTGAATAAGGAATGAAGCAGAGTAATCAGTGCTCCTCGCCAGTGCTGGGGCAGAAGTAAACCTCTTTGTGACACTCAGCCTGGAGAAGAGGAGGCTCAAAGGGGACCTCATTGCTGCCTACAACTACCTAAAAGGAGGCTGTGGTCAGGTGGGGTTGGTCTCTTCTCCTAGGCAACCAGCAACAGGACAAGAAGACAGAGTCTCAAATTGTGCCAGGGGAGGTTTGGGCTAGATTTTAGGGAGAAGTTCTTCACAGCAAGAGTGATTGGCACTGGAATGGGCTGCCCAGGGAGGTGGTGGGGCCACCGTGCCTGGAGGTGTTTAAAGAAGAGCCTGGATGTGACACGTGGTGCCAGGATTTAACTGACTAGATGGTGTTGGGTGATGCCTTGGACTTGATGATCTCCAAGGTCTTTTCCAACCTGACAAATTCTGTGTGTCTGTGAAGCAGCTCCACCATCACTGTACAAGGAGACACTTCTGAAGCCCTACCCTGCAGTGCACTGACTCAACAGCTGTACCGTGCAGCCTCAGCCACCAGAAGCAGCTTTGTGCCTCTGTGTTTTGAACGGTTTGCAATCAGTTGCTCGCCGCAGATACTCATATCTGTTTTCACACACGATAAGGTTAATCCTCTTTGCTGCATTTTCAAGGACTGACATGAAAAAAAGGAGCACAACTTGAGCCTAAAAAAAGCCCTCTGAAATTCTGATACTGCTGGAACAAAGATTAACATTCTTCAATTAAGACAGGGGGGAGAAAAAAAGCTTTCCCCTTGCTCCTGCAGGCAGCACATAGTATTTCATCAGTTCAGATAGGAGCTGTGCGGGTAAACTGGTTTCCAAGGTAACTGGCCCAACCGTGGGGAAGTCATCAGGGTGATAAGAAACCCAGAAAATTTAGAAGGTGCCAGGCAGAAATAAAAGTTGCTGAACTGCAGCTACTCAGATAAGGCTCAGCTTTAGTGATTTTACACAAAGTAGAATAGGATTATTTATAGCAGCGTTGGGAATGTTTAAACTGCAAAGTCCTGATCGGTGCCGTCAGGCCAGAGGAGAAGGTACTCAACACAGCAGGCATAAGCAGAAGATTGAGTCCTGCAGTGCTGGTGCAACCCAAACTGCCCCCTGAGTTCCTGCCCCACTGTTCTTGGGGTCAGTAAATCTGGGACAGGGAAGCTGGAATGAACAGGAAGCTTCAAGAGCTTACACCAACAGAGATGGCTCAAGTAGGAGTTTCAGGCATTCACAAGTCTTCAGTTCTGCCACTTGTGGAACTTCAGTTCCACTCAGGCTCCAAATGCTGCTGAAAATAGGCAAGCTAAACAACATCCATGGTCAAACACTAGAACAGGCTACCCAGGGAGGCAGTGGAGTCACCACCCCTAGAGGTGTCTAAAGAATACATACAGACATGGCACTCTGAGACGTGGCTCAGTGTTGTGTTGGCAGCTGGACTTGATCTCAGAGGTATTTTCAACCTTAAGGCTTCCATGAGTCTATAAAAATGAACTTCTGAAGCCTGATTAGTTTTTTCCCCCCGGGTTTGAGAGCTTCAGGCAATGCCATCTCTAGAAGCAGCTAGATAACAGGGCAAAATACAGTGCTTACTTATGCTTAGCTCCTATGTGCAGACTTGAGTATCACTAAATACAGTGCTTGACATTTGCAGTTTTGTATCTGGATGCCATGAATCAGCAAATGCCTAAATTTAAACTCGATGAGGAAACTAGAAGGTGCAAATGTTTCAGCAGGACAACTGAGGTGATTCTCCCCCTCTGCTCTGAGGAGACACTACCTGCAGTGCTGCATCCACTTCTGGTGCCCCCCTGCATCACAAAGACATGGAACTGCTGGAGCAGGTCCAGAGAAGGCCACAAAACTGATCAGAGGGCTGGAGAACCTTCCCTGTGGGGACAGGCTGAGAGAGTTGGGGCTGTTCAGCCTGGAGAAGAGAAGGCTCTGGGGAGACCTAATAGCATCCCTGCAGTACCTGAAGCTTGCTTCTGAGAAAGCTGGGGAGAGATCTTTTGCAAGGGCTTGTATCATAGAACTGTAAAATCATAGAATCAAGCAGGTTGGAAGAGACCTCCAAGCTCAGCCAGTCCAACCTATCAACCACCCACCCTATCCAATCAACCAGGCCATGGCACTAAGTGCCCCAGCCAGCCTTGGCTTCAACACCTCCAGGCACGGCGACTCCACCACCTCCCTGGGCAGCCCATTCCAGTGCCAATCACTCTCTCTGCCAACAACTTCCTCCTAACATCCAGCCTAGACCTCCCCTGGCACAGCTTGAGGCTGTGTCCCCTTGTTCTGTTGCTGAGTGCCTGGCAGAAGAGCCCAACCCCACCTGGCTACAGCCTCCCTGCAGGGAGCTGCAGACAGCAATGAGCTCTGCCCTGAGCCTCCTCTTCTGCAGGCTGCACACCCCCAGCTCCCTCAGCCTCTCCTCACAGGGCTGTGCTCCAGGCCCCTCCCCAGCCTTGCTGCCCTTCTCTGGACACCTTCCAGCACCTCAACATCCCTCTCGAATTGAGGAGCCCAGAACTGGACACAGCACTCAAGATGTAGTCTGAGCAGTACTGAGCACAGGGGCAGAAGAACCTCCCTTGTACTGATAGAAAGAAGGGAAACAGATCAAAGCTTGAGGAGGGCAGATTTAGACTGGAGATCAGGAAGAAATTCTTTGCAGTGAGGGTGGTGAGACACTGGAACAGGTTGCCCAGAGAGGTCCTGGATGCCTCATCTCTGGAAGCCTTCAAGGCCAGGCTGGATGAGACCTTGAGCATCCTGAACTAGTGGGAGGTGTCCCTGCCCTTTGCAAAAGGGTTGGAACTGGATGACCTTTAAGGTCCTTTCCAACCCAAACCATACTATGATTCAGCTTCAGCCAGGGAGAAATAAAGACATAACCCAGACGTAAAAACAGCTGGCTTCAGACACTGCCTGCAAGGTGTGGTTGGCCTCTTCCTTTTGCACTAGCTGCTGTCAATGTGCAGCATGGGTCCATACTGAATGCAAGGCAAAGCATGAGCAAGGTAGGTTTGCACACAAGGCTTTAACTGAATACATGTGGAGGCACACACAGCCTGAACAAAAAACAGACCATTTTGTTTGCAAAACAGGAGAGTTGCTGCCAGGCTGCAGCCACTGCTAGCACAGGGGGGAAAGGATCATTTTCTTCTGTGGAGGTACAAAAGGGGGCTCTGGAAAATGGGCTGCTTGGCTGCTTCCCACAGGGGACAAAAATTCTGACATGCTGCCAGGGCACAGGAGGGACAAAATCTGCCTTTGTGTCAGGGTCTAAACTGGGGAGCTCATTTTAGAGCTTCCTTCCAATACATGAAGGGATCCTCCAGGAAGGCTACAGAGGGACTTTTCTTGAGGATGACAAGGGGAAATAGTCTGAAGCTGAGACAGAACAGGGCTAGATTGGATCTTAGGAAGAAGTTCTTCAGTATGAGGGTGGTGAAACTCTGGAATAGGCTGCCCAGGGAGGCTGTGGCTGCCTCCTACCTGGGGGTATTCAAGGCCAGGTTGGATGTTGCCTTGAGCAGTCAAGTCCAGCTGAGAGGGGTCCCTGTCCATGGTGGGGAAGTTGCAGCAGATGACCTCCGAGTTCCCTTCCAACCTGAGCTGCTCTATTGTGAACACATCCCCACAGCACATTATCTGCAGTGGATTCCCTTCAGTCACCATACTGTGGGAAACTACCTTTAGTTCTCCTTTTCAGTGCTGCTCAATCCCCTAATTTTCTCTTTTTATCCTGAAAGCTTTACAAAAGACTTGGGAAAAGACCATCTCACAGCAACTGAAACACTTCTGAAGAGCTCAACCCTGCAAGCTGCTTCTCAACTAGGAACAACATCACCTACTGCAAGAATTCAGGAGGGGCTGCTGTAAGAACATAAACTGAGATAGCTCTGCACAGCTTTGCCCTCAGTGCAAACAGCCCCAAATCACATCAAACTCTCACCTGCATGACATGCTTCTGGTGTACCCATTTCTTCGTTTGCAGCACCAGCAACAAAGGTTTGGCAGAGCAGCAAGATAACCCCACAGAGTGGCAAAAAATATCTCCTGTGGATTCAAACACAAATCCCTCCACACACAATGACTCTTACAAACCACTTAAAGAAGACAATAAGGAATACATTTTCTTAAGATAGCCACAGAGAGGAAGGGGAAAAAAAATCCCACCAAAACTCAGGTTTTTAGCTTGGCTAAGGAGAATTTGTTCACTGAGGGAGGCATGAATTTGTGCCTCGTGAAGAGCAGGATTCTACTCTCCTACATCTGCCTACAACTCAGCAAAACAGAAACAAAAAAATACTAAACCAAAGACTGTGGCACACAGCAGGACACACCAAAAAACCCACAACCCAAACCAATTCCTAGGTCTTATCATCCTGTAAGATACTTAAAAGATTGGGAGCCCAGAGAGCTTCTCAATGGGATGGAATAGTTAGAATAGAATAGAATCAACCAGGTTGGAAGAGACCTCCAAGATCATCCAGTCCAACCTAGCACCCAGCCCTGGCCAATCAACCAGACCATGGCACTAAGTGCCCCAGCCAGGCTTTCCTTGAGCACCTCCAGGGACGGTGACTCCACCACCTCCCTGGGCAGCCCATTCCAATGCCAATCACTCTCTCTGACAACAACTTCCTCCTAACATCCAGCCTAGACCTCCCCAGGCACAACTTGAGGCTGCGTCCCCTTGTTCTGTTGCTGGTTGTCTCTGCTGGCTTAAGGTCTGCACATCATGCTCTCAGCACCTTCCGTCACAGGTCAGCACAGGAAGTCACTGTACTTGCAGTGTAAACATGCTTGAAACCACCACAGGAAAACAGGCCAGCAGCAAGAGAGGCAGAAAGCAACACAGAGCTGCCCCCACAGAATGCCACAGAGGTGAGGCAGCCATCCCTGCCAACTGCAAGAGAAACGTCTCCTATCTTCGCTTGCTGCCCAGCGAGGTTGTGGCTGTTCCTTCCTGGAGGTGTTCAAGGCCAGTCTGGCTGAGGACTTGAGCAACTTGGGCTAGTGGAAGGTGTCCCTGCCCCTGGCAGGAGAGCTGGAACTGGATGATCTTTAAGGTCCGTTCCAATTCAAACCATTCCATGATTCTGGGGCAAAGCTTAACAGGAAGCTGGTCCATGGAGAAGAGCAGACACTTCTTTACGTAGACAGGATCCCAGATGCTCCATTCAACCAGGAGAAGAATTCTGCCTTCAAACTGGAAGCTTTCTAAACGACCTCCTTGAATTAGCAGAGCCAGCATCCTGTCAAAGCATCACTAAAGTTCTCAATCTCTTGTTGTGAGGAATATACAATTATTAGCAAATTCTCTAATCATCCATCAGCAATTAGCATTGCAACAGGCAGGCTCAGGAAGAGGAATCTGCTTGGCTTCTCTTCTGTAACACAGGAACTACACCCAAGTGCTTGGCTACATCACAAAGCCAATTAGGCTTTTTACTGAGCACCAAACAACTACACCTGGACTGCTTTTGGTACCCACTCCTCTGGTTTCATTTGAATTCAGGTGCACCAGATCTGTGCTGCTGCCCACACCAACACATAGACCTCAGCCTCTCCGCTCTTAAATGCCTTTTGTGCCCTGAACATAGCTTGGGAGTGTTACACAAAGGAAAGGAGAAGAGAATCTGGGAGCTCATTAGCTTCCAACTTTTATCGACCCAGCAGATAATTACAACCATGACAGGTAATATTTTCAAACAAGTCCCAGGTCCCAATTGTCTGCTGCAAGAAAGAAAGTCAACATTAGCAACTCAAATCCCAGCCTGAAGCCTCTTTCTTTTCATTTCTCTTCTACATTAATTTCAGCTTTGGTTTTGCTGAAGATTTTTTGATTTTTTTTTTTTTTTATCTTTTTGGGGTGTTTTGGAAGGTTTCTTGGAGAGAGTCCCATGGAGGCTATGAGGATGTCTGGGGGACTAGAACATCTCTCCTACTGTCACACCTTGAGTGCTGTGTCCAGTTCTGGGCTCCTCAATTCGAGAGGGATGTTGAGGTGCTGGAAGGTGTCCAGAGAAGGGCAGCAAGGCTGGGGAGGGGCCTGGAGCACAGCCCTGTGAGGAGAGGCTGAGGGAGCTGGGGGTGTGCAGCCTGCAGAAGAGGAGGCTCAGGGCAGAGCTCATTGCTGTCTACAACTACCTGAAGAGAGGTTGTAACCAGATGGGGTTGGGCTCTGCTGCAGGCAACTAGCAACAGAACAAGGGGACACAGTCTTAAGTTGTGCCAGGGGAGGTCTAGGCTGGATGTTAGGAGGAAGTTGTTGGCAGAGAGAGTGATTGGCATTGGAATGGGCTGCCCAGGGAGGTGGTGGAGTTGCCGTCCCTGGAGGTGTTCAAGATGGGGCACTGGCTGGGGCACTTAGTGCCATGGTCTGGTTGATTGGATAGGGCTGGGTGCTAGGTTGGACTGGATGAGCTTGGAGGTCTCTTCCAATCTGCTTGATTTTATGAAAGACTAAAAGACCTGAGTCTGTGTAGTCTTGAGAAGAGAAGGCTAAGGGGGTCCTTATTAATGCCTATAAATATCTGAGGGGTGGGTGTCAAGATGAAGGTGCCAGGCTCCTTTTGGTGGTGCCCAGTGATAGGACAAGGAACAATGGCTACAAGCTGGGATCCAGCAAGTTCTGTGTCAACATGAGGGAAACCTTCCTTACTGTGAGGGTGCTGGAGACCTGGAGCAGGCTGCCCAGAGACACTATGGAGTCTGCTTCTCTGCAGACCTTCGTAGCCAGCCTGGACACGTTCCTGTGTGGCCTGTCCTAGGTGAAGCTGCTTTGGCAGGGCAGCTGGGGCTGATGATCTCTGGAGGTTCCTTCCAATCCCTAACACTTTATGATTCTATGAAGATATCACTGCCAGCAAACTAACTTCTGTCAGGCTGAGTCACATCTGAAGTGTGATTCTAGCCTTTTTTTTTCCCCCCAGTTCTGAAACCTGTTTTCTCAGCTAGCAAAGCTCTCTGACAATGCAGAAGGTGTGCTTTGGAGCTGCTGAAGAGTGAAGTTCTCTCAAACCACAACGAGGGAGCATAGAGTAGCAGAGAAGGCAGCAGCCAAACACTCCAACGCTGGGAGCTGCAGCTCCTGGCTCTTTCCCCAGATTTCATAGAGACCTTTGGAGGTCATAGAAAAATCTGCAATTGAGCAGATAATAGAATGGCAGAGGTGGAAAGGGACCTCTGGAGACCACAGAATGGTAGGCATTGGAAGGAACCCCTGGAGATCACAGAATGGTAGGGGTTGGAAGGGACCTCTGGAGATGACAGACTAGTAGAGGCTGGAAAGGATCTCTGGAGATGACAGAATGGTAGGGGTTGGAAGGGACCTCTGGAGATGACAGAATGGTAGGAGTTGGAAAGGACCTGTGGAGATCATGGAATGGTAGGGGTTGGAAGGGACCTCTGGAGATCACAGAATGGTAGGAGTCAGAAAGGACCTCTGGAGATCATGGAATGGCAGGGGTTGGAAGGGACCTCTGGAGATGATTGAGTCCAAGCTCCCTGGCAAAGCAGGATCACCTAGGGCAGGTGACACAGGAAGGCATCAGTGAGGTGAGGCTGTAAAAGAGGTAAAGTGTTTCCAAGCCAACATTAAACTTCAGCAGTGCTGTGAGAATGTGAAAACCCCTCCATCTGAAACCCCTCCATTCCATGCCATGGAGGTTGTTATGATTTTAGCTAAATAATACCCTGCAGTCTCCCTGCCAGGCTTTCAGCAGAGCTGGCTAAGTGCACCAGCAGGTCCTGCAGAGGCTGTCTCTCACCTCTCCAAGGGTCATAATTATGTTTCCATCTAAGAAGAAACCTCCTCTAAGTCATCTCAGCTTGACAAGCTTTTAAACACTAAGTGCCACCTTCCTTAGCTCTACTACACCATGCTCAAGTTTGGTCTGTTTCAAACTTTCTCATCCATATTTGCTTCTTTTCAAAGACCTTTAAGATCATCAAGACTAATCATTCTCTAACTCTAAATCACATCCCTCAGCCTCTTTCAACCACCTCCAGGGATTGGGGACTCAACCACCTCCCTGGGCAGCTAGTGCCAGAGTTTGAGAACTCCTCCAATCAAGAAGTTTAATCTAATATCCAACTCAAACTTCCCCCAGTGCAACTTGAGGCTGTTTCCTCCTGTCCTACCACTTGTTACCAGGGAAAACAGATCAATCCTTACCTGGGTTCAGCCTCCTTTCAGGGAGTTGCAAAGTGCCAGAAGGTCTCCTCTCAGCCTCCTTTTCTCCGGACTAAACACCCCCAGCTCCCTCAGCTGCTCCTCCTCAGACCTTTCACCAGCTTTGTTGCCTTTCTCTGGACCTGCTCCAGCATTTCAATGTCCAAAACTGAAGTCAGGACTCAAGAAGTAGCCTCACCATGGCCGAGCCCAGGGGGACAATCACTTCTCTGGTTCTGCTTCTCACACTATTGCTGGTCCCAGTCAGGATGCTGCTGGCCTTTTTGGCCACCTGGGCACACGCTGGCTCAACCAACACCCTCAGGTCTCTTTCCACCAGGCAGTTTCTAACTCGAGCCTGAAGCCTTTGAGGGGCTGTTATGAGCCAAGTGCATGACCCAGCACTTGGCCTTGTTGACTCTCATCCCACTGGCCTTGGGCCAGGCTAAGTCCTGCATAACCTCCCCACCCTCACTTGCTGCCACACACCCATGTCAAAAGGAAGCGCTGCCTGTCTGTTCTGCAGCTCCCCTGACCCCTGCTCTGTTCAGCACTGCCAAATACAGTGCAGGTGCAGAAAAATCACTATCTGTGCAGGTCCTCAGGTCATGGCCATCATCATGCCTGTCCAGTTGCCCTCTGCATGAGGACACCTCAGTCTCTGTGTGGCTGACCAAATGGTGCAGAACACAAGTACCTCAGTGATGCCGTAAGGATGGTTTCCAGCACTGCTGTCTGCTAATCCTGTCCTCTGTAGTTTGGTTTGATGCCCTCATCATGTCCTATCAGGAATCCTTGCATGTAGGCTCAGTGAACTGAATTGGAGCTGGTGCTCTAACTCCTGGAAATCTGCTATCAGCACAACTAACCTGCAGGACGGTGGCACAGCAAAGAGCTGTGCAACTTGGAAAAGCCCAGAAAGCTTTTCTTCCTGAGGGCAGCCCTGCTTGGTGCATTTGTCTGCACCAAACAGGTGGCCATGGACAGTAGCAGAGGCAATGGACTGCAAGTGTTGGAAATTTAAGTTATTCTACAGTGGCATTTCCTCATTTTGGGAGCTTAATCACATCTGAGCTCTGAAAGGGGGATGAGAATAGAATAGAATCAACCAGGTTGGAAGAGACCTCCAAGCTCATCCAGTCCAACCTAGCACCCAGCCCTAGCCAGTCAACCAGACCATGGCACTAAGTGCCTNCTTCCAGCACCTCAACACCTCTCTTGAATTGAGGAGCCCAGAACTGGACACAGTACTCAAGGTGTGGCCTGACCAGTGTTGAGTACAGGGGCAGAAGAACCTCCCTTGTCCTACTGGCCACAGTGCTCCTTTCCCTCATGAGGGAAAGGTCCTTTTTTTTTTTTTTCCTCTTCCTTCTACTCCTGGAGGTGTTTTTTTCCCCCACATTGTGAGACAAAAGATTAAATGCTGACCTTCATTTCCCAAGTAATTCAAACCAGTCACTAAAAGACAACCACTATTCAGCAAGCCGCCAAGTGATGCTGTATCTTGGACTTGCAGTGCTCACAGAAGACAAAGACTTGGATCTAGTATTTCATGCTTATAGTACCACTCTTGTTCAGAAAAGAACAAAAAAGACCTTAGCCCAGAGACAAGTCAGGCCATGCTCAGCCTCAGCAGACTTTGCTGCTACAGCCTGCTGCCAGCTTCACCTTGCACTGCAGAGGTTCTTGCAGCTAAAGCGTGTCCCGCACCCTTGGAAGCATTCTCTTTATCAGGGAAGAATAAATGACAGAGCTTCTGAGACACCAATTTCTCTTTCAAAGCCTTTTAGTGAGTTACAGTTGTTTGTAAGTCAAGTACCTGACACACAAAATAGTTTGTTCTTTAAATTCTCACTTTTCCAGGTCAAGCAATGATGAAATTCATGATGGAACAGGCTACAAGAGTCGGGGCTCTGTAGCCTGGAGAAGAGAAGGCTGCAAGAAGACCTTATAGTAGTCTTTCAATATCTGAATGGAGCTTACAGGAAGGCTGGGGAGGGACTATAGAATCAACCAGGTTGGAAGAGACCTCCAAGCTCATCCAGTCCAACCCAGCACCCAGCCCTGTCCAATCAACCAGACCATGGCACTAAGTGCCCCAACCAGGCTGGATGATCTTGGAGGTCTCTTCCACCCTGGTTGATTCTATGATTCTGAGAAGGTGGTGTTGGCCCCTTCTGGGCTTGCTTTGTGCAGGGGGGAGGACTGGACTTCTGGATGACCTCTAAATTGTATATAATTGCAAAGACATGTAAAGATATTTTGTATAGATGCTTGTACATTTGGCTTGCTGGAAAGCAGAGCCTGATCTGTATTCCAAACCTTCTGAGCTAGTCTGGTACATTTTATTGGGGGGGAGGGGGGGCAGAATTTCCCAACCCACCAGAGTTGGCCAAATGAAGGAGATGCTCCATGTAACATGTCCCAGAGAAGATGCTGCTTCTCCTCTCCGGTGTCAGACAGTTCCAAGGAAAACTGCCAGGGAGCATATGGCACATCCAGATTTTTGTTGTCTTATGTGGTGCAGCAGTAAGCTAGCAAAGACAAAGAGGGAGATCTGCAGAGAGAACAAGAACCACCAGCAAATAAGCAGCACTGACAGAGCCTCAGTGAACACAGAGGCACACACTTCACTATCAGCAACTCCTTACAAAGAATTAGAGAGCCATGGAATGCTTGGAGGTGGAAGGGACTTTAAAGATCATCTATCTCTAACCTCCCTGCCATGAGCACAGACTCCTGCTACTAGCAGCCCAGCTTGCTCAAGGCTCCATCCAACCTGCCTTTGAGTACTGCCAGGCTTGGAGCCTCCACAACTCCTCTGGGCAACCTGTTCCAGTGCCTCACCACCCTCACAGGGAACAATTTCTCCCCAGTGTCTCATTTCAGTCTGCCTTCTTCCAGCATAAATACAATAAAACACCATCAAGAGAAGGCACTGAAATGAAATCACCTGAGTGGGAAAGAACCCCCCACTGTCAGTCCTTCCAAGGGATGAATATGCTCCACACAAAACAAAGATAAAAAGGAAGCTTTTTTCTCCCCCCTCTCCTGGCTTTTTTTATGTAATGCAAAATGTCAAGTGTGTAGCCCCAGAAAATAAACCAGAAAGTGGTGATAAAAAAAGGAAATCATTTCCTAGGCCATCAACAAAGCTAAATGCAGCTTGGGAAGTGTCCAGAATCAATACAAGCTGGGAATAAAAAAAAAAACCAAGAGAAGACAACCAGAAACTACATTGTTTTAACATCTACGAGGCAGACTACAATGCTCAGATAGCATCAGGCACTCAGCTGAGGCAAAATGGGGCAGAAAGGCTTCAGCTGCACATTTCAGATAATGCTCCAGTGCAGACTACTGAAGCAGCAGTAAGTGGTTAGCACTCAAAAGAAGGCCACAAAACCTGCCCTAAGGCTTTTCTGAGGCTAGAGTGCTGCCCACCACAGCACTACCATGGCTTAGGAAAGCTGGGGCAGGACCCAGCCAGGGCAGGGTGCTGAGGAGGCAACTGTTGGGGTAGGATACCTTCACCACTCCACCACTACCCCAGCCAAGCCCCCATGGTTCTCATTGTTGGGCTGCTGGGAAGCTAAATCCAGCCTGCTCAAGCGCAGTTCTCTGTGGTGTGGATTAACTACAGGCACTCTCCAGCACTTCACTTCGGAGAAAAACAAAACAGGTAACATCTACTGTGCCCAGTTCTGGGCTACTCAATTCAAGAGAGATGTTGAGGTGCTGAAAGGTGTCCGGAGAAGGGCAGCAAGGCTGGGGAGGGGCCTGGAGCACAGCCCTGTGAGGAGAGGCTGAGGGAGCTGGGGGTGTGCAGCCTGCAGAAGAGGAGGCTCAGGGCAGACCTCATTGCTCTCTATGGGGCACTTAGCGCCATGGTCTGGTTGATTGGCCAGGGCTGGGTGCTAGGTTGGACTGGATGAGCTTGGAGGTCTCTTCCAGCCTGCCTGATCACAGAATCATAGACCTTGAAGACCATCTAGCTCCATCCCCCCAGGCAGGGGCAGGGACACCTTCCACTACACCATGTTTCCCATCCAACCTGCTTTGAATGCTTCCAAAACCCATTCAATCACGGAGGGGCACTGAAGGCTTCACTTTCACTGCCGCACTGTGAATCCAAAAGCGTGAAGAAGACTTTACTTAATTCTACTCACTTTCAGGTTTAATCCCTTTATTCCAAGTGCTACTGTTCCCACTGGTCTCTCTCATGTTTTCTGGCTCACTGATGGTCATCTGCCCTCTCTTCTGAGAGTCCCTGACCTTTGTGGAATTAGCCCAGCACCTCGCTCCCTGTCACTGGCAGAATTACACACACCAGCTAGACCACAGGAGCAGCTCAGTACATTTTTATCATGTCATTTAAAGACTGAAGGTGTACAGTGCAGCCTGGAATTAGTCACCAGTCTGGCCAGAGCTTTTGAGCCTCTACTGAGCACTTGGCTAACCTTCTTCTTCCAATTAAGGCTTACATACATTAATAAGATCCCCCCCTGAGCCTCCTCTAAGCTACACAATCCCAGTTCCCTCAGCCTTTCCTCACAGGACAGATGCTCCAGCTTTTCCATCATCTTTACATCCTTTTGTGGGACATTCTCCACTCTCTGATACTTAGGATCCCAGAACAACACCTAGAACTCCGAGTGTGTCCTCACCAACGCCAAGCAGAGGGGAAGGATCAACTCTCTTGACTAGGCTGACAACACTGCTAACAGCCCCGAGTACCATTAGCCTTCTTTGCTGCAAGGGCATGGTACCAGCTCTTCATATTCACCAAGACCTCAAGCTCCTCTCCTGCCACTTTACAAACAAGCAGACCCCAGGCACAGACCAGCAGGGCTTCTCCTCCTCAAGGGCAGCACTTTGGACTTCTCTCTGTGCTCAAGTTCAGGAGGTTCCTGTTTGGTAACGTCTCTACCAGCTCTCAACCCACCTCACTGCTCATTCAGCCATAGAATCAAGCAGGTTGGAAGAGACCTCCAAGATCATCCAGTCCAACCTAGCACCCAGCCCTAGCCAGTCAACCAGCCCGTGGCACTAAGTGCCCCAGCCAGGCTTGGCTTCAACCCCTCCAGGGACGGCGACTCCATCACCTCCCTGGGCAGCCCATTCCAATGCCAATCACTCTCTCTGACAACAACTCCCTCCTAACATCCAGCCTAGACCTGCCCTGGCACAACTTGAGACTGTGTCCCCTTGTGCTATTGCTGAGTGCCTGGCAGCAGAGCCCAACCCCACCTGGCTACAACCTCCCTTCAGGTAGCTGCAGACAGCAATGAGCTCTGCCCTGAGCCTCCTCTTCTGCAGGCTGCACACCCCCAGCTCCCTCAGCCTCTCCTCACAGGGCTGTGCTCCAGGCCCCTCACCAGCTTCATTGCTCTTCTCTGGACATGTTCCAGTACTTCAACATCTCTCTTGAATTGAGGAGCCCAGAACTGGACCCAGGACTCAAGGCCACTACTTCATCAGCTTGTCTCGCAGGGTATTATGACCAAAGCCTTACTGAAGTGAATGCAGGCAAGATCCATTGCTCTCCCCTCATTAGAGAAGATGAGGAGTTGGTCAAGCATAACTTCCCCTTTTTAATAGCCAAGACTTAGTGGTAATGACTGGTCATGCATTTGTAAGTAAACCACAGTATGCCTTAGCAGCTAATTTGGAGCCACAGCTGTTAAGGCTGCAAATTGCTTTATTTGCCCTACAGAGAGAAGGGGAAAAAGAAAGGAAAAAACCCTCTCTGTTTGATGCTGTTTCCCTCCACCTTACATAACAACATGAAAAACAATGTGCAAATCATCAAGCTGAGAGTTTTCAGTCAAGCTACCAGACTAATAAAGAGGTTAAAAAACTGAGTAACTGCTCCAGAGAAAACCAGAATTGTTTTGATTGGAAAAGACCTTTAAAGATCATCAAATCCAACCATCAGAGGAATAAAGAGCTATGTGGGCTTGCAGTCTGCTCCCAAACACCACACTGCAACATCCTCATTTTTATCAGTGCACTCTGCTTTCAGTCTCCAGATTCCTGAGTTCTCTCTGGTTTGTCCTTGTGGGGAAAAAAAAATACATTTATAGAGAGAGAGAGCATTAAAATATTGTGAGCACTCTGTCCAAGCAGTCCATGCACAAAACCAGCTATGAGGCAGTCACCCCAGCCAATATCAATGAGCAGGTACAGCTGGGCTCCTGAGGAGGCTACCAGGCAAGTACTTAAATAGGATGAAATCTACATATCTACAGAATCTAAACACGTCAGCAGCTAAGGATGTCAGAGTCCATCTTCAAAACCACTGCAAGCTTACAAAGATGAAGCCATGATTGCAAGCTGGCTAAAACCTGGGGATGCTTTTTCATCATAAAAGCCATAATCCAGATGAATTAGGCAGGAGACTGACAGCCTGACTTTTAAAAGCCTCTGGAGCTGATTGCTTCTAAACAAATCACATGAACAGTAAAATTGAAATACAGGTAGCTCAGAAAATAAAAGGCTCTGGGTCTGCAGGGTCTGAATAATAAAAGATATTCTTGCAGCATGAAGCAGCATCTCACGCCCCTGAGGTTCTGCACTGAATGCTAAGGCAGATGGAAAGTGCAGAGAGGGACCTAAAAAGTTACAGATGGGCAGAGACTGAGAAGTGCAGCTGGGTGTGCAGGAACACAAGGCCAGTGGGCCTCAGAAATGCTGCCTCTACCCTTTCCACTGGCTTTAGCAGATGGAAGTACCTGAGTGATCTGACAGGTCTCCTGAATCAACTCTTGCAGGTACAATTACCTTCTGCTCTCGCTAGAATCCTTGCTGGGTAAGAAAGGAGACTCCTGGGGCACAGCTATGGCTTTGTACCCTTGTATTGCAGCAATCACAGAATCATAGACTTGTTTCAGTTGGAAATGACTTTCAAGATCATTGAGTCCAACCTTCAACCTCAGACCACCATGGCCACTCAATTGTGCCCAAAGTGCCACAGCCACAGGTTTCTTGAACACCTCCAGAGATGAGGATTCCACCACCTCCCTGGGCAGCCTGTGCCAATATCTGACCACTCCTCCAGCACAGAAATTTTTCCTACTGTCCCATCTGAACCTCCCCTGGCACAATGTCAGGCTATTTCCTCTTGTCCTGTCACTTGACAGTAGGCAGAAGAGTTCAAACGAGCCCCACCTCACTCCAAACTCCTTTCAGGGAGTTGTAGAGAGCAACGAGGTCTCTCTTCAGCCTCCTCTTCTCCAGGCCAAACACTCTTGAGAAGAGATGTCAGATGTTTCTTCCCAGTAGGTTATTTGTGGCCTGGAAGTTCAACAGTGCTGAAGGAAACTCCTTCACAGACTTAGCAGAGACTGTCAGACCACAGAGCAGTCTGTTAGGAGCACAGGAAGAGTGTCTGCTATTATGATTCTTTAAGGTGGAAAATGCTCAATTCCACCCTAAAAGTGGAACCCTGCTCCTTAGCCTTCAGGTGCTTTTCCTTTATGAATATACCAGAGAAGCAATTATGCTCTTTTTCAGGCTTTGCCATCGTTCAGTGAGCAAAATAAATGTGCTAAGTGCCCTTTTTTATGATAGAACTAACCAAGAGAAAGACAGATAAGAGCAGCAAGTCACCGCAGCTCTTCCTGCAAACTCCCTCTCCTCAAGCAGAAGCCACCAGACACGTTCCAGATGAAGCCTCCACAGTAAGTTATAAAATGCCACTCACCATTCCCCACCACAACCAAACCATTTAGCTTCATGCATCCAGAATGCCATTTGCCATACTCACAGCTGCAGGGCACAGCGGGTGGCTGCTGCCACGCTGCAGGAGCAAGGCAGAGTGGCTTTCTCCTCTGCCATCCCCTAGGAATGAGTCTCTGGCTTACAGTGAAGCTTCTTGGCTCATGAATCCATCCCCACTACCTCGAGCCTCCCCACTCAACCCAGATTTCACTGGAGTCCCATGCCATCAGAAGGCTTCCCCACGTCCCAGCAGCAGCTGATGTCACCAGTGTGCTCCAACTTGCTGAGGCCAAGCTCCTGAAATTTTTAACAAGGTTTTCTGTCCTACCAAGGGCAGACACTGATCTCATCTGACATATGCTGCGTCTCATCCATCCACCCAGCCGCAAGGACCCTGCTCTTCCCTTTGCCTCTCCGCCTCTGATGAGTTGTGAAAGGTTTTTCTCCCATTATTTTGCTATTGAAATATATCTATTTTAATAATTTCCCAGCTGCCAGAGGCAACTCTTCTCTTATTTTCTGAAACAACAGTGACTGCTATTTGCTCTTCTGCAGTTAAATACCATTTGTATTTTGAGAGTGCTCTCTTTGCTTTCAGATGTTTGCCATACAACTTTCTCAAACACAACTTCTCTCACCCAGTCCCCGAGAAACCTGAGCCCTGGGAACTTCCAAGACTCAGCTTCATCTCACTATTAGAATTTCCGCTCTTTGTGTTTGTTTCTCTCTTAATCCTGATCCCAGGTTCAAGATAGAAGCATCAAATTGAACCAGAAAATCACTTTGGTTAAAGAAGACCTTTAAGATCATCCAGGCTGACCATTTCCTAACTCTACCAAGGCTGGGGCTAAACCGTGGCCATTAGCACCACATCTCTGCCTCTCAGAAACACCTCCAGGGATGAGGATTCAACCACTTCCCTGGGCAGCCTGTGCCAGGCTTTGAGAACTCTTTCAGTCAAGAAGCTGCTTCTGATCTCCAAACAAAAACTCCTCTGGTGCAACTCGAGACCATTTCCTCTCATCCTATCACTTAAAATGATAAAATTAACCAGTTTGGAAGAGACCTCCAAGCTCATCCAGTCCAGCCTAACACCCAGCCCTATCCAATCAACCAGACCATGGCACTAAGTGCCCCAGCCAGGCTTGGCTTCAACACCTCCAGGCACGGCGACTTCACCACCTCCCTGGGCAGCCCATTCCAATGCCAATCACTCTCTCTGACAACAACTTCCTCCTAACATCCAGCCTAGACCTGCCCTGGCACTGCTTGAGGCTGTGTCCCCTTCTTCTGCTGCTGGGTGCCTGGCAGCAGAGCCCAACCCCACCTGGCTACAGCCTCCCTTCAGGTAGTTGTAGACAGCAATGAGCTCTGCCCTGAGCCTCCTCTTCTGCAGGCTGCACACCCCCAGCTCCCTCAACCTCTCCTCACAGGGCTGTGCTCCAGGCCCCTCCCCAGCCTTGCTGCCCTTCTCCAAACACCTTCCAGCACCTCAACATCTCTCTGCAATGGAGGAGCCCACAACTGGACACAGCACTCAAGGTGTGGCCTGAGCAGTGCTGAGCACAGGGGCAGAAGAACCTCCCATGTCCTGCTGCCCACACTGCTCCTGAGCCAGCCCAGGATGCCATTGGCTCTGCTGCCCACCTGGGCACTGCTGCCTCATCTTCAGCTCCTCTCTCCCAGCACCCCCAGGTCCCTCTCTGCCTGGTTGCTCTCAGCCACTCTGTCCCCAGCCTGTAGTGCTGCTTGGGGTTGTTGTGGCCAAAGTGTAGAACCCTGCGCTTGGCCTTGTTCAATCTCTGCCCACCCGTCCAGCCTGGCCAGGTCCCTCTGCAGGGCTCTCTCACTTGTTACTAGGGAGAAGAGATCAACACCATTAAGACAAAAGTGCAATCAAAGAGCAGGTCCCAGCCACGCTCCATATACCCCACCACCAGAAGACAGAACCTGGTTTCACATCATTAACTCTAACAAACAGAGTTACCACCACAAGCCTTGCAGCTATTTTATTACTCCTCAAGTCCACAGAATTTTCCATATTTCACAATACCCAAGAAATGTAGGAGGTGATTTTATGCAGCAGAATAATCCACACTTCAAGCTACCCATGTAGAGGCTCAACATGTCAAACTACTTCACAAGTTGAGATTGATGAAATTAATTAACCACCTTGCTGCTCACTTCACACAAGTCAAACACCAGCATAAAGGTTTAGTGATTTATTCAACACCAAAGGGGATGGAGTCTAAGCCTACTTAATACCAATATACTTAATAACAGTTTCATGCTTTAGCCACAACTGCCATGTTGGAAAACAGAGCACGGACACAGGAGCTGGAGAACCAGATTGAAGGAAGAGCAAACATTCTCACAGTCATTTCAGAAGGAAGCTCTGCATGGTCAGTTGTTTAAATGAGACTTTCTCTCCCCAAACTGAGCATTTCTTTAGCCCATGGCCATAACTGTTGAGCCTTTGTTTCAACCCTCAATCCTTCGCTGTATTTTCTCCTCCCTGTCCCACCACACAGGTGGCCTTCAACCACAACATGATCCAAACTAGTTCACCAACACCAGCTAAACACCAAACTAAGCACTGAATCAGGCAAACACTGGAACCTGCAAATGTTTCCAGCATACTCTATTTTGATGTTTACCAGAGAAAAAAATCTATTTGAGAAGGTAGAAATTTCCAAAGTAATTGCAGTGTCAGATTCCTTCAGAGCCTTTCTTCTCCATTATTTACACTGCTGAATATATCTGACTGAGAGAAGTAAGGAACACCTCAAAGAAAGACTTCTTCCTTCAGCTGGTTTTTAACAAGAAAACCTCACCACAGGGTTCCTAACCAATTTCCAAACAACTCCAGAGAACTCACAGAATCAGAGAGAGAACTCACAGAATCAGAGAGAGAACTCACAGAATCAGAGAGAGAACTCACAGAATCAGAGAGAGAACTCACAGAATCAGAGAGAGAACTCACAGAATCAGAGAGAGAACTCACAGAATCAGAGAGAGAACTCACAGAATCAGAGAGAGAACTCACAGAATCAGAGAACTCACAGGGGCTGGAAAGGACCTCAAAAGATCTAAGCCCAAGTCCCCTGCTAGAGCAGGATCACCTATACCAGATCACACAGGATCATGTCCGGGTGGCATTTAGATTCTGGACTTCATTGGTCACCACACTACTTGTGAGACTTGTCAAAGTCTCACTGTATCAAAATAACAGAGGGGGAAGAAGCACAAATCCCAATGCCTAAAGGCCACTTGAAGAGAACACTTCTGGAGAAGTGAATTGCTGTAGGCTGTAAGATTCAGTCAAGCTGCATGGCAGAAGAAAGGAAGAACCTGAGGCCACATCACTAGGGATCATAATCCCTTCCTAGGGAATTAGCTGAAGCACAGAAGAGCCATTAGCTACATTCTATTAGCCCAAAACTCAGAGAGGTCTGTCTGGAGGTGTCTTCACCACTCTTGCACCCTAAGGAAGCTTTATGGAACCCTGAGAGCTGCAGCAGCAGTGGCTTGGGCTGAAGCCTCTCCGAGCACCATGAGCTGCCTGCCGCGCGGTTTGGTCACGCTCCCCGCTCCTCTCCAGCTTCTTCGCTGGGTAGGGCCAAGTCAGTGGAGCAGAAGGTTGCAAAAGGAGGC
Organism: Tricholaema leucomelas; assembly: GCA_013400475.1. NCBI lineage: Eukaryota > Metazoa > Chordata > Aves > Piciformes > Lybiidae > Tricholaema lacrymosa > Tricholaema leucomelas. The sequence goes on along the minus strand of WAAF01014508.1, from coordinate 223,215 downwards.
TCAGCAGGAGACACCAATTGCTGCTAACAGCCTTAAATGTTCCAATGTGTACCCCGTGCCAGCAATATGGCACTGACTGAAGATGCAGCCATCAGCTATCAAGAGAGCAGACGTCATGGACTTGGAGAGAGAAGAGAGGAACACCACTCTTCCATCCTAATTCTATCCAGAATGGAGGAAGCATGGCTCAAAAATAACTATGATTTGAACAATTAATCTCCATTTGCTAGGGTGTGGACAACCATGAGCTAATGAATTTTGCACTCCTAGCAAACCTTGTCCAATTAGGCCACAAGTTTTGGGAAGCAGCATGCAGCCCAGCCCTCAGGAGACCCTGCAAAACTCAACAAAAGGCCAATAAAATGCAGAGTTTCTGCCTTTTTTTGTCCATAAAAAGTATCCCTGAGCAAGGCAGGGTGGGGTTTTCCTTCACCATGTTTATGTAGGCTGATTCATAAAATCATAAAATCATTTGGGCTGGAAAAAACCTCTAAAAGCTTTGAGTTCAACCATCAACCTAAGACCACCACGACCATTAACCATCAAATCACATAAAGGTTTTGGTTGGAAAAGACCTCAAAGAGCTTTGAGTTGAACCATCAACCTAAGACCACCATGACCATTAAACCACTGAATCACAGAAAGGTTTTGGTTGGAAAAGACCTCAAAGAGCTTTGAGTTGAACCATCAACCTAAGACCACCATGACCATTACACCACATCCCAAAGTGCCATGTCCACACCTTCTTTGAAGACCTCTTACACTCACCATGGGGAGTTTCAGTTCCACCCCTGAGTAGCAAGACAGTGGCCAGTGCTGACACAGGCCACTGTAGCACAACAGAAACACTAATACCAACTGCAGACCAGCATGCCCATCACCACTCTCATGCCCACCTCTACTAACAGCACCAACTCCTGGGCCCTTCTAGGTTGTTTTGCACTGAACAACACCAAGCTGACCTAAGCGCTCACAGACATGGGGAACTGCTCACCTTAATGATGCCACACTCTAAATACCTAAGAACCCTCCATGCCTGCAAAAGCCCCTGGGCAGCCACATGTTCCTAAAAGGGACTTTGAACTGAGATGAGATCAGCAAAGATATCCCATAATCCCAGAACAGAGTAAATGGCCCATGCAGCAAGGGAGCTGTGATACTGGAATTACAACCTGTAAAGGAATTTCCTCAAGAGGAGCATGGCCAGTAACGCAAGAGAGCGGATTCTGCCCCCATGGTCACCTCCAATCCTGCCTCCTTCTGCTGGGAACACCAGCACTGGACACAGAGCTGCTGGAGTGAGCCCAGAGGAAGCCACAAAGATGATCCAAGGGCTGAAGCACCTCTGCTGTGAGGACAGGCTGAGATAGCTGGGGGTGTTCAGCCTGGAGAAGACTCTGGGGGGACCTCAGAGCTGCCTGCCTATAGCTGAAGGGATCCTACAGTAAGGCTGCAGAGCATCGAGCAATAGGACAGAGGGGAATGGTTGGAAGCTGAGGGAGAGTAGGGTTAGATTGGATCTTAGGAAATAGTACAACAGTGGCAAGACTCTGGAATAGGTTGCCCAGGAGGTTGCGACTGCCTCCTCCCTGAGATGGTCAAGGCCAGACTGGATGAGGCCTCGAGCAGCCAAGTCTACTTAGGAAGCATCCCTGTCCATGGCAGGGAGACTGGAGCAGATGATCTCTAAGGTCTCTTCCAACCTAAGCCAGTCTACAATTCCCTCATCTCTTGATGTGAGTCTTTATGAGTTCCTCAGTAACTGGGCCTTTGCCCTACTTGGGAGATGAGCAGAAGTCAATCTTTATCAGCTTGATGAGTAAGATTCTATTTACTCATCCTTCTGCCCATACTTCATTACTTCTCATGGACCACAGCATGTCCCCTGAAGGGACAGAAAAGTCTCTTCGGTTATAACTGAAAGCTCTTTGCTCTTCAGACTCAGCACTCTGCTCACACTTCTGCCTAAAAAAGATCACTTGGAAAAAAATTCCCTTAAAAAAAAAAAGAGTTCTAAGAGGTTTATCTAAACCTGTTGGAAGCCTTTCAAGTAACAATTAATGGCAATAAGCACTCACTCATTTCACAGGTTCACATTCAAATGCCATTTTTGCTATTGCAGAGCTCACCTGTGGAAAAGCAGAGCTGCAGTGCTGTGAAATCAGTGCTAAACATCTAGAGTTTGGGTGGGACTTTTCACACTGTTATTTAGCAGAGCAGTTAAGTATAAATTGCTCCAATTTAATCAAGAGAAAGCAGTTTGGCACAGTTCAGAAGATGCTCCTGTACTGCTTTGTCTTTTTGCTTTCTCAGTTGCAGGAGCTGATGCTCAGGAAACTATTAACAAAACCATTTATGCCTAGAAAGTTGCCTAGAACAGAAACATTCTTAACTAGTTGCTGCCAGCAAGCTTCATCCTCACCCAACAGAGGGGTACAGGAGCAATCAGGTAGGTTTGCCCACTAGCAGGTTACAGAATGCCTTGGGCTGGAAAGGACCCCCAAAAGTCACCTTGTCCAACCCCCGCTGCAGACAGCAGGGAAAGAACCCCAAAAGGTCACCTTGTCCAACCCCTTGCAGTCAGCAGGGACACCTCCAACTAGATCAATCTGCTCAAGTCTGATCTTGAATGTCTCCAGGGATGGGGCCCCAACCACATCTCTGAGCAATCAGTATTTCACCACTCTCATCGTGCAGAACTTCCTCCTCATGCCCAACCTACATCTGCCCTGCTCCTGTTCCAAACCACTGCCCCTCATCCTATCACTACAAGCCTTTCTGAACAGTCTCTCCCCAGCCTTTCTGCAGGTCCCCCAAAATGCAGGCAAAAGGTCTCCCCAGAGCCTTCTCCATGCTGAACACCCCTAGCTGCCTCAGCCTGTCCTCACAGCAGAGCTGCTCCAGCCTTCTGATCGTTTCTGTGGCCGTCTTCTGGACCTGCTCCATCAGGTCCATGTCCTTCTTATCTGAGGGCCCCAGAGCTGGACAGAACACTCAGGGAGAGGTCTCAGAGTAGAGTGGCAGTCCCTTCTCAACCTCTCCTCTCCACAAGCATGAACCTGATGAACCCCTTGAGACCCCTTGCTCTCTGCACTGCTCATCGACACCTCTCTGCTGGGCAGGAACTGCTTGCCAGAGCCAAACTGGTAGCACTGGCAGAGAGGCAGCACAGCATCTGAAAAGCCCACAGATCTGAAAGCCTTTAAGGTTCCACCTTGAAACTCTCCAGCAGCCCTTCCTGAGTCGCTGCCTGCAGTGGCATGGCCGAGCAGTGACCTGATGCCGCTGGCAGCCTGCCCAGGGTTACGTCGCTTGATGCTGCTGAGGAAGTATGGGAGAGTGGCAGAGAGAAGGGAGGAAGGCTTGAGAAGCTGCTTTTATAGAATCACAGAATGGTTTAGGTTGGAAGGGACCTCAGAGATCATCTAGTTCCAACCCTCTCCCAGTAGAACAGGTTGCTCAAGGCCTCACCTAACCTGGCTTGAACACCTCCAAGGAGGTTGTGGAGCACCAGAACCACTCAATGTGAGGGTGGTGAGACACTGGCACAGGTTGCCCAGGGAGGCTGTGGAGCACAGAAGCACCCAATTGAGGGTGGTGAGACACTGGCACAGGTTGCCCAGGGAGGTTGTGCTCCACAGCCTCCCTGGAGGTATTCAAAGCCAGGTTGGATGAGGCCTTGAGTGACCTGTTCTAGTGGGAGGTGTCCCTGCCTATGTCAGGAGGTTGGAACTGGATAAGCTTTGAGGTCTCTTCCAACCTTAACCATTCAATGATTGTTTCCTTTCCATGCCACAATAAAGATGCTAAAATAATTAACACAGCAATTCCTTCCCTTTGGATAAGCCTCTTCAGAGAGCTTTCTGCTTAAAACCATGACAAATGTACTCTTTTATTATGTACACAAATGACTTACAGAGCATTCTCCTGGTGGCCTGCTATTATTACTTGCTAGTATGTAATCTGGAATGAACAGAGCATGAAAAACTGGAGAAGAAAAGAAAAAATCCATAACTAAATAACTAAGAGAATAGTCTCTATTGGCATGGCAGCACGATTCAGACAGATGACAGCAGTGTACTGAAGTAAGGATCTCACTGCTTAGCTCTTTTAAATCAGAGAGAGCAGAAAAACCCAAGCATCTCAAGATCAGTCAAGTCACCTTCTGGATTCCTACCTGTTGAGCCCTAACAAGTGTGATAAAACAAGCCTCTGTGTATAACTTTGCGGTCTTGCAGAGGAGACAGCAGAGGAGAGAGATGTCGAGGTGCTGGAAGGTGTCCAGAGAAGGGCAGCAAGGCTGGGGAGGGGCCTGGAGCACAGCCCTGTGAGGAGAGGCTGAGGGAGCTGGGGGTGTGCAGCCTGCAGAAGAGGAGGCTCAGGGCAGAGCTCATTGCTGGCTGCAGCTACCTGAAGGGAGGTTGTAGCCAGGTGGGGTTGGGCTCTGCTGCCAGGCACCCAGCAACAGAAGAAGGGGACACAGTCTCAAGCTGTGCCAGGGCAGGTCTAGGCTGGATGTTAGGAGGAAGTTCTTCACAGAGAGAGTGATTGGCATTGGAATGGGTTGCCCAGGGAGGTGGTGGAGTCGCTGTGCCTGGAGGTGTTGAAGCCAAGCCTGGCTGGGGCACTTAGTGCCATGGTCTGGTTGACTGGCTAGGGCTGGGTGCTAGGTTGGACTGGATGATCTTGGAGGGCTCTTCCAACCTGCTTGATTCTGTGATCATTTCTTTTCCTGCAGCCTGAGGAATCATACAGTCACAGAATGCCAGGTTGGAAAGGACTCCAAGGTCCCTCTGGTCCAGTCCTTGTAGGCTCTAGTGGGAGGTGTCCCTGCCTATGGCAGGGAGTTGGAGCTGGATGATCCTTGAGGTCCCTTCCAACCTAAACCATTCTATGATTTTATGATTCTGTGATAGTGGAGTTGAAACGAACTGGCCTAGCACTCTGTCAAGCTCAATCTTGAACCTGAGCAGTGCAGGGGAATCCACTGCTTCCCTTGGGAAACGATTCCAATGTCCAGCTGTGACAAATTTTCTTCTGGAGTCAGACTCTCTCCAGCAGTAACTTGTACCCATTGCCCTGTGTCTTCTCCACGTAAGGAAGAAGGTGGACACACTCCCCTCACTCTGATTTCCATAATCCTTTGTACTAAAACCTTTTTCTGCTTCATTAAAAATAAAAAAAACCCAAGTAGATAAATTCTGGGAATAATCCAGAGGGAGCACACAGAGTGAATTTTTGGTGCCTGACGCAAGCCTGAACAAAATCCTAACAAAACAAAACAAAAACAATAATAAAACCTCCATTCTCTTGGCCTGGAGTGCTTTGTTTGGGTGTTACAAACGGCCTTCCCAAAGCATGAAGGACACAAGGTCGCTTCCTCTCCCTCCACCCTGCAACAAACAGATGTGAAAGCCTCCTTGCTTCAGCCAGATGAAAATGTCCTGGCGCAAATATCCACCCCAGGCTCAATTTAACCCGCGGGGGGTGCGAAGACTCATTTGGCTGCTCGCATCACTTCAAGCCTGACAGGGAAAACTTCTGTTCATTGAGTTAGCACTTTGCCTTGCTAACCTCACACCCTGGAAATCCAGGCAACTCCAGTTACAGACTCTGAAGCTGGAAAATGTTTAGAGTATTCCACCAGATATGGCTGCTTCAAAAGGCATTCCTGGAAAAAACACCTAGGTGTTTGGATTGGCCACTTGAGCCCAGGGGCACTACCAACTTGGAATCAAACACAGACTTAATTCTGAGACCCAGCAGTGACAAGCTGGTACAAAACACAATGAGTTGCTCCTCTCTGAACTGGAAGTACCCAAAACAACATCTCTCAGCTCTCACCTCAAGGCACTGAAAAACAACCCCCAAAAAAAAAAACTCTGCAAGAAACCCATCCTTCATTAGGTGTTTCAATTAACTGGCTTTTGCCTTTCTGTGGAGATAGGCTGGGTATACACATAATCATGTTTGGAAGGTTTTAAGGGATGCTACAAGACAAGAAGATGTTAATTCATGGAATCACAGAATGGCTTAGATTGGAAGGGACCTTAGAGCTCATCTGCTCCAGCCTTCCTGCCGTGGGCAGGGACAGCTCTCAACTAGGCTCAGCTGCTCCAGGCCTCACGCAGCCTGGCCTTGAACATCCCCAGGCAGGAGGCAGCCACAGCCTCCCCAGCCAGCCTATTCCAGAGTCTCTCCACCCCGACCTGCTTCCTAAGATCCAGTCTGAATCTACTCTCCCTCAGCTTCAAACCATTCCTTTTTGTCCTGTTGCTAGACACCCCTATGAAAAGTTCATCTGCAGCCTTCCTGTAGGATCCCTTTAGGTATTGGCAGGCAGCTCTGAGGTGCCCCTGGAGCCTTGTCTTCCCCAGGCTGAACACCCCCAGCTCCCTCAGCCTATCCTCACAGCCCTTGGATCGTCTTTGTGGCCCTTCTCTGGACTCACTCCAGCAGCAATTCTTATGCTGGGGACATGAGACCTGGAGGCAGGATAAGAGGAGCAGAGCAAAGGGGCAGAATCCCCTCTCTTTCCCAGCTGCCCGCACTCCTCTGGCTGCAGCCCAGCACACAGCTGCCTTCTGGGCTGCATGAGGGCACCACCGGCTCATGGTGAGCTTCCCATCAGCCAAGACACCCAAGACTTTTCAGAGCAACTATCCACCCACACCAAACCCTGTTCAGACATGGAATTATTAGCAGGCCTCTACTCGTGAGCCAATCAAGCTGTGTTTCATGATTTAAGATGTTTAAACTCAGGGACTTTAAAGAATATCTGATGAGAGCTGAAAAAAAAGCCACCCAGTTCAAAAAGCTGTGATCTCCAATGAAAAAACATCAACCACCCCAAAGGCCACCAAATAACCACTTCTGCATTCCACCATGTGATTACAGTTAAGTCACAGCAGTCAAAACCCACACACATCAAACCCTCAAGCCTCACCAACCCAGCTGCCATCCAAGATTTCTGCTGCTTTAGCCATCGAGTAGTCTAGGGAATGACACAAACTCATCAGAGCTCAGCTTCCTTGCTTCATTTAGGGTTACACTCCCTGGCTCACCACCATAAAGCCATGCACTGACAAATCCTCTGCAGCCTTTCCAGAGCCACAATCAGTCAAAACCGACTTTGCATAAAGCTGCATTTGGAAACGACCCCCAGCTGCAGAGGAACAACAGAAGGAAATTTAATTACCTTAATTGGAGCACGGCTGAACTGGATCTTTCTGTTGGCTGGGATCTCATCTTCATCTGGCAATCCACTGATTTCAGAATATTCCATATCAGGCTCGTAACAGTTGTTGTCATCACTGTCATCCTGCTCATCCTGCTCCGTCCCCGTCTCTCCCCAGTCAGAGTTGTACCTGGAGCGTACGCGATAGACGCTGTAGTCGGAGTGCATGTACACATGGGAGCCCTGCGAGTTATTGCCATCTTCTTGCACCTCCTTCTCGCCTGCCTCATCGTACTGGGACTCGGCAGCATCCGAAACAGCATTTGTAGCAAAATCACCACCTGAAGCTGCGTTCCTTGGTACCTCTGCAGCCTCAGGACTACCACAGACACCCTCTGCGCGTTCCGACCGTTCCTTTGGCTGCAACAAAACCTCTGCCTCTACTTTCGACGTACTCCTAGCACAGCTGTCCACAGATCTTTCGCTGTCGAGCGCATTGATCAAATCCTGCTGATGCGCCGCAGAGCCCTCAAGAGAAGCAGCATTTGCCTCTGCACCCCTCTTTATTTCCTCGATTGTTTTGGAACTTGCCAAAGTGCCCGTGGAGGCCTTCTGCCGGGGTGCCGAGGGTGCGCTGCCCTGCTGACAGCTCTCAGGGGGCACCGTGCCCACACTCGGCTTGCCTGAGGGAGACCACGTGCTGCCGTCTTTCAAAGGGCTGAAGCCCTCGAGGTTTGCAGCTGGGGAGGAGATGTTCGTGACAGTAGAGGAGAGGTTCAGAGGGTAGTGCCCGGTCACGGAGTACTCCTCGCTGTTCTCTGACTTGTCGGCAGCGCCTGCGCCGTGCACGTCAGCGTTCTCAAAGACGGCGCTGAGCTGGCTGACGGTAGGAGAGATGCTCTCTGTCCTGGGGCTAAGGCTGTCCAGAGAGTCGGTGCTGCCTCTCTGAGACTTGGAGCTGCACCACTCCTCGGGAAGCTCGTTGGAAACCGCCTTCTCTTTCTTTGGAGAATAGCGGTTGGAGTGTCCTGTTTCATGAGCGTTCCGCTCAAACATCTTCCTGGTTTCCGTAAACTTGGAATAGGAAGGACCATCGTGGAGCGTATCAAACCTACTGATCCTCTCCGAGACGGAGGACTCCAACCTGACGATGGAGCCATCTGCTTTTTCTACAAACTCTTTAGGCCTGACTCGCCGCTGGGGTGAGGGAGGGCCACCCTTCCCCCTGGATTTTGGGGTACCTCCAGCGCTTTCAGTGGGCTCCATGCCCATCTGCATAAACAAGTTCTTAATCCTATTGACGTTTGAGCCATATTTCCTGCCCCTGCTCTGCGAGCCCTCTCCTTCCTCTTTCGCTTTTTGGTCCCCATCTGATTTGGGTTTGTCAAAGGTGCTTTTCAGCGCCTGGAACTCAGTTCTGTAAGCGTTCCTGTGAGGAGAGGCACTTCGGAGGGTTGATCTTTCTCCTGAAGACTCCGTTTTCATCATGTTTGCTCCAGGAGTGCAAAACCAAGTCACATAGTTTCTGCGGGACCGCTCTCTGTAGCGTGTCAGAGCCCAGGCTGGGCTGGAGGAGCGTTTTCCTCAGGGAGCACTGCCCTGCAGCAGGGCCATACTCAGCAGAAGACCTAGGGGCAAACAGTCTGGCCAGGCAGTGCCAACGAGGGTGCTGAAGAACAAGGGCTGATCCCACCTGCAAGAGAAAGAAGGGTTTTCTGAATCACACCAGGTACTCACACTTCTCTAGGCCACAGTTTCCATTTGCTGTTATTTGAAATGCTCACCAAAAAGAGCAAAAACAATAAATAAATAGGATCTAAGGCTGCACAGGCAAATCTATCACAAACTTTTCGAACTGCAGAATCTGCAATCTCCAATATCGCTCCACAGCTACCGATTATCCCATTTTACCATTCACAAACTACCGCAGCCATGCCACAAACGTGCCTGCAAAGGAACAGCTACCAGACAAGAACATTACTGCTGTATAATTTCACCTTTCTTAACGCAATAAAGACTAATCCCCAAATCAAACCTCTGAGCTGCATCTAATGATAAAGCAACTCAGGCATATATGATGGTTCTGCTTCCCTTAAGCGCTGCAAGACCACCTTCGGTCTCGCAGGAAAACGTAGCAGTAGCAATAGCACCAAACGTTAGAAACACCATCACAGAACGTTCTTAGAAAGACAAATTAAGCCGCAGCGGCTCGAGGGACCTGGAAAACCTGCACCCAAAGTTAATGTCCTCGGTTGACACGGGGGAAAAAAGTGAAATCCAGTTAGAGAAAGTTGCCCCTTGCCAGGGGCTGCTGTTTGAGCACCTGGAAAAGCCTGGAGGTGCCCAAGGAGCAGCTGCAGAAGAAGCCATGGGCTGGAGCCGCTCCCACCACCGGCCCCGGGGGGCTCGCTGCGGCCGCCGTGCCGGAGCTCCCCTGCCTCGGTGGCCGCCCCCGGCTCCCGCAGCACCGCGAATAGCAGCACACAGCTCCCTAAGAACCAAATCCCTCTCCCTTCTCGTCCGTTGCTCCTCTCCAGCGCTCCCGCCGCGGCGAGGAAGCCTCATTCTCGGGCGCTGCAACACGCGGTGCCCGTAGCCGAGGTGGAGAAGCCAGCCCCGCGCCCCTCCGCGCCCCGCTCCCGCCGCCCTGCTCGGCCCGAGCCGGGGACGCCGATCGCCAAAAGGCCGAGACCCGCTGTTCCTCCCGGCTTGGCAGAAGGCAATAAACTTCACCGGAGAGGACAGCGCCGGAGCCCCTTCAGCGGCTGCTCCTCGGGCGGCCGCGCCGTGCCGCGCCAGCGGGCTCGGGGCTCCGGGCGGCAACACCTTGCGGCGGGGCAGAACCCTGGCAGCCGTCCGCCGCGGGGCTGGGCCCCGGTAAAACAAAAGCCCGGTGTCAAGGCTGCTCCCCCGCCGAGCGCGCACGCCGCCTTACCCAGCCAGGAACCGCGGCGGGCTCCCCCAGCCTCCCGCCTCAGCGCTGCCCCCGCTCCTCCTCCGGCGCCTCTGTGGAGAGCGGCCGCTGCCGCCGCCCGCCTGACAGGAGGCACCAACCGCCGCGGCGCCTCAGCGCCATTGCAGGCAACGGCGGCGGCTGGGGCACCGACACGGCTCCGTGCGCACACACCCGCGGCGACAGCGCAGGGGAGGAGAACCGCCGCGCCCCGCCGCAGCCGCGCTGCCGCCCGCCCCTCCGCCGCGGCGCGCGCGCCGCGCTCCCTCCGCCGGACGCGCCCCGAGCTGCCGTCGCCACCGCCCGCCGCGGGGCCGCCCGCCGCCGCTGCCGGCGGGTGACAGGTGCCTCACCTCCTCGGCGAGCCGCAGTGGTTCGCTCCGCCGGGGGGGCGAGGGAGGCGGCGAGCCGCGCTCCCGCTGCAGTCCGGCCCCGGGCGGTTGCCGCCGAACGGCGGAGGCTGGGCCCGGCCGCGGCCACGCCGCCTCCGCGCTCGAGCGGCGGGCGAGCTCGCGCTGCTCCTTCGCGGTGCCAGAGCCGAGCCCGCCCTTCCTCCCCCTGGGAACGCTGGTTTCCAGTTGACCCCTGAGGACCGGGCCGGTTCGGCACCCACCCCAGCCTGGGAAGAGGCCCGGTGCCGGGTTCCGCAGCAGGGAAATCCCCGCTCCCAGCTCCCTCCCGCCGCAGGAAAGCTGTGGGGTGCGTCCAGCACCGGGCACAGCGAGAGCTCGCTGCAGCTGCAGCCCCGCCGCCTTCCTTCTCTTGCTATGGAACCGTTTGACCCAGCAGTAAGGTGCTGGTGAGGGGCAGACCGCTCAGCTCCAACCGCCGCCGGCTCTGGAGGACGATAGCGGAGCACGACCAGCGCAACCAATATGCTTTCGTTGGTCGGTTAGCTGGGCCAGCTCGCCACGAAAAATGTTTGGGCTTCGTGCAATGAACAGGAAAATTTAACCGCAGAAGGTGAACTCTCCAGGTAATTTGTCAAACTGGTAATTCCGAGAAGGTAATGACTGTTAATCACATAGCAACACCTCAGCAAAGTTCATTAAACTAATTGCATAAATACCCAGAAAACGGCCCGGGGATGTAGGCTGCAAGTTCGGAAAGCTAATTTATGCTTCGTAGGGAACCCAAAGAACACTGACTGGAAATGAAGACAAGGTGCAAGGGTTCACAGGCTTAATTCATTAGCGTTAATGAGAGTGGAGCATGGGTGCTAGCTGCCCTTCCCAGTGTTTACAGCTGTCGATCTCCAGTTAATCTAATTTACAGCAAGGGTGTGCAGCTCCAGGGAAAAAAAGAAGTTAAAACAACCAGCACACTCACATCGATGGGCAACCAGTCTTGTAAAGACAAAAACCCCAGCACCTTGATAGAGCCGTACCCAAGAAGCTAGCAACAGAAGTGAGGACACCTCAGCAGTGCTTTTCCCACCAGCAGCGAGAGACTCACTGAACTGTTTTGGAAAAGCCCTTTCAGGTCATCCAGTCCAACCATTCTCTAAGTCTGCCAAGTCTGGTGCTAAACCTCAGCGCCACATCTCTGCCTCTTTTCAACACTTCCAGGGATGGGGATCCAACCACCTCCCCGGGCAGCCTGTTCCAGACTTTGAGAACCCTTCCAGTGAAGAAGTTTCTTCTCGTATCCAGTCTATGGCTGCCCGAGGACAGCGGCACAGGAGGAGGCAAAGGGGCTGTGATGCCTGCAGGTCACTGAGCATTGCCATGGCAAAGCACGCCAGCACAGCAGGGAGGGAACGAGATGGGGCAGCGGTGTAATGAGCGAGGATACAGGCAGCAGCTGAGCTTCAGAAGCAGTTGCAGAAAGCTTCTCTTCTGAGACCGTTTCACAATGGAATGTGGGAACTGCTTCACAGCTGCTCGCAGTGAGAATTCTTACAGGTGATTCCCTGCAGAAGGACTGAGACTACTGCAGCTAGGCAGGACTTTGCCTATTAAATGCTAAACAGGTCTGGAGCGCTACCTCCTTGGCAGCATCTCTCCATTGGTGTCATTTTGTAGACATGAAGCTGCAAGAACTGCTTGGCATTTTTGTAGACATGGAGCTGCAAGAAGCTGCAGCGAGAGCTGCTTGACTTTTGAAGACACAAGGAGATGAACTAAACTTTGATTGTCATTGACGAAGAAGAGGGACAGAAAGCAGAAATGGAAAAGGTTTGTCTCCTTTCAGGCTAAGAACGTAGCAGGTACCAGATATGTGTCTAGAAGAGTTTTGTAATTCACATTAGAAAAAAAAAGGAGGACACAGGCAAACATTAAACAATCTGTGAAAAAAATGCAACTATTTGGTAGAGGCTAATTTGCATCTAATTATGTAAAGACAATTAGCAAAGGATGCACAACGTTATCTGCAAAACCTCAGCCATAAATATTAGTAAACCATTTTGCTAGCAGGAGTTTTGCATCGGGGCCATTTCTGACCCAGTAGATATATTTTAAACGAGGTACTCATGGAAACATTTGTATCAGACCACAGAAAGACCTGACGGTGCTGATGACTGGCTGCAGATGAGCTGCTGTGTGCCCAGGTAACCAAGGCAGTCACCAGCATCCTGGCCTGCATCAGGAAATGTGAGCAGCAGGAGCAGAGAAGTGATTGTGCTCCTGGAAACAGCACTGGGTTTAGTCCTGGGTTTAGTTTTGGGGCACTCACTCCAGGGAAGTCAATGAGGGTCTGGAGCTGATCTAGAGAAGCTGGCAAAGGGTGTAGAGAACAAGGCTGGTGAGGAGCAGCTGAGGGAACTGGGGTTGTTTAGCCTGGAGAAAAGGAGGCTGAGGGGAGACCTGAAAAGAGGTTGGAGTGTGGTGGGTGTTGGTCTCTTCTCCCTAGTCACTAGTGATAGAACAAGAGGAAGCAGCTTCAAGTGGCACCAGGGGAGGTTTAGGTTATAGATTAGATGAAACTTCTTGACTGAAAGGGTTCTCAAATCCTGGCACAGGTTGCCCAGGGAGACAGTTGAATCCCCATCCCTGGAGGTATATCAAAGAGGCTGAGGGACAAGGTTTAACCCTGGAGTTAGAAAAGGATTGGGCTGGATGATCTTAAGGGTCTTTGCCAGGCAAAAAGATCCTCTGGTTCCTTCGTGGCAGAGCAGCACAAGTGATCTCTGTATGGTACAGTAGTAGAGAGGAAGGAAATGGGCTGACTCACTGATGCTGATAGGAGCACACAAGAAATTGCCAGCTTCCCAGAGGGAGAGATATATTACATCTCTGTTCTCCTTAAAGGTGTTTCAGTGCACAGCACAGATGCTCCAGCAGGCAATGCTCCACTTTGACACAATCTGATGCAAAATTATTTGGGGTATTTTCACATTCCTTCACTACCACTTTGGTTCAGAACAACTGAGATTGCCTAACAATAGGACAGGGGGGCAGAGAAGGCTTAGACTGGATCTTAGGAAGAAGTTCTTCAGTACCAGGGTGGTGAGACTCTGGAACAGGTTGCCCAGGGAGCCTGTGGCTGCCTCCTGCCTGGGGGTGTTCAAGGCCAGGCTGGTTGAGGCCTGGAGCAGCCAGCTCTGGTTCAGAGGCATCCCTGTCCATGGCAGAGGGGTTGGAGTAGATGGGGCTCTTCAACCTGGAGAAGAAAAGGCTTGGAGGAGACCTTGGAGTGGCCTTCCAGTATTAGAAAGGGGTCTACAGGAAGGCTGAGGAGGGACTATGTAACGACAGGATGAGGAGGAATGGGTTTAAACTGGTAGAGGGGAGATTGAAACTACATGTTGGGAAGAAATTCTTTGCAGTGAGGGTGGTGAGACACTGGCACAGGTTGCCCAGGGAGGTTGTGGAGCACAGAAGCACCCAATGTGATCTTTGGGTGCTTCTGTGCTCCACAACCTCTCTGGAGGTGTTCAAGGCCAGGTTGGATGAGGCCTGGAGTGACCTGTTCTAGTGGGAGGTATCCCTGCCTATGGCACAGAGAGGTTGGAACTGGATGAGCCTTGAGGTTCCTTCCAACCTAATCTGTTCCATGATTCTCTGATCTCTGAGACCCCTCCCAATCTAAGCCATTCTGTGATGATTCTATGAGCCTATGAAACACTTGGCAATTTTGGCTGCACAACCAAAAGATGCTTGGACCTTATTTAGGGGTTCAACCTCTGTCAACAACATCCAAGATGTTCAAACTTAATAATCACAAAACCATCCCTATCTCCAGCCTTATTTCCCCAGTGCTCATGTTAAAGACCATTATTATAGGCCCTGGGTTAATTAGTTGTGCTTTGTTTCCTTTGGTGTGTGACTCCTCAGGACAGGCTCTTCAGAAGTGAGCATGGCCATGGAGCTAGCTATGAAGATGTGAATTGTGTGTCCTTTCACATTCTGAGTATTTCTGTGACAATCCCTTTGACTAGGAAGGTATTTTTAGGCTCTGCTAAAGCATGATTGACATTTCTGTTAATTCCTCAGCAGCATTAAAGGGCTGCACAGCACACTTTAGGGAAGATAAGAGACCAAGGGCCTCCTGATTATGTTAGTATCAATTGAGAGGAACTTCAGTGAAGTTAGGGAATTACTCTGCTTCCCAACCAATGGGCAATTTGAATCTTTCCAGCCTCACAGTTGCACATGATAGAGTATGGCTGTCATTTCACTTGCACTGGAGGTGCAGCTCCGTTCAAGCCACTCTGAATTCACACATATGACAGGGAGAAAGACCCAGCTTGCTTAACCTGACAGCATCACTTCAGATTATACTCACTAGCTTTGATACCTCCCTCCAAACACTGGCTGTAACTCATGTTCTGCTTGTTCTAGATGCATGAATTGTGTTTATTTACAAACATCACTATTTGGATGTCACTGATGGGTCTGTTCAGCCTGGAGAAGTGCTTTGGTGAGACTTTAGAGAGGCCTTACAGTACCTGAAGGGGGCTACAAGAAAGCAAGGGATGGACTTTTTACAAGGGCTTATAGTGATAGGATGAAAGGGAATGGATTGAAGCTTGAGGAGGGCAGATTTAGACTGGAAATTAGGAAGAAATTCTTTGCAGTGAGAGTGGTGAGACACTGCCACGGGTTGCCCAGGGAGGTCATGGATGCCCCCTCCCCGGAGATGTTCCAGGCCAGGCTGGATGAGGCCTTGAGCAAACTGGGCTAGTGGAAGGTGTCCCTGCTGACTGCAGGGGGAGTTGGAACTGGATGATCTTCAAGGTCCCTTCTAACCTAAACCGTTCTGTGAATCTGTGCTGGGTTGGTTTGAGTCACTTCTGTGCTCCTGAAGTTTCAGGTGGAGGTTTATTTGTGCGGCAGAGCAGCAGTGCCAGTTTCCCCAGCTGGCTCAGGCAAAATTCCATCATGTCTCCTGTCAGTGTCTTTCAAGTCTTGCAAGATAACATCTCTGTGTACATATACAAATGGAATATTCTGTCTCTGGCTAAGAAAGCCTCTACCTGCTGTCACCTGCTGTCCTGCCAAATCACCGCTGGCGAGGAGGTTTTCCTTCCTCGCCTATCACAACACAAACAGAACTGAGTTCATTAATTCTTATTATATAACCCAGTTGAAAGAAAAAGGTCTTGTCTGAACAAGATACATGTCCTTGGCAGACAAGGAGTATTCCAGTTGAGGTTCCCCTGTACCAAAGCAGCAGGAGACAAAAATAAACAGCAAACAAGCTGTAACAGTCACAGACTCACAGAACGCTTTACACTGCAGATTATCTTCCAGATCTTTTGAGTCCAAGCACTAACCTAACACTACCAAGTCAGCTGCTAAACCACATCCCTTAGCACCACATCAGCCACCTCCATGGTCAGCCTATTCCTGTAGAGAACCTTTTCACTGAACAAGTTTCTTCTAAAACCCAACCTAGAGGTTGGGTGCCCTTGGGGCACCTTGAGGCCATTTTCCTTCGTCCTACCACTTGTTATGAGGGAAAAGAGACCAACACACACCAACCTCTTTTCAGTCTTTTCTCCAGTGTAAACACCCCCAGCTCCCTCAGCTGCTGCTCACTAGCCCTGTTCTCCAGACCCTTCACCAGCCTCATTGCCCTTCTCTGGACCCCCTCCAGCACCTCAGTGTCCTTCTTGGAGTGAGAGTCTCAAACCTGAATGCAGGACTCAAAGTGAGGCCTCACTAGTTCTAAGTCCAGGGACATAATCTCTTCCCTGCTCCTGCTGGCCACACTATTCCTTATCCAAGCCAGGATGCTGGTGGCCTTCTTGGCCACCTGAGCACACTACAGGCTTGCCTTCATCCGTCTCTCAACCAACACCCTGAGGTCTTCTCTGCTGGACAGCTTTCCAGCCACTCCAAGCCTGGAGTGTTGCAAGGGGCTGTTGTGACCTAAGTGCAGGACCCAGCACTTGACCTTGTTGGACCTCATCCCATTCCCATTGCCTATCAGCCTAGCCTGTTTAGCTCCCTCTGTAGAGCCTTTCTACCCTTACAAGAACAAACTCCCCCCAAACTTGGTGTTGCCTGCAGACTTACTGAACATGCCCTCAATCAGATCACTGATAAAGGCACTAAGAACTGGACAGAGTGCTGAGCCCTGGGGAACACCACCAGCTGGGTTGAACTGCATTAAGCACAACCAGCTGGTAACCTTTGGTTTCAAACATTAGCAATCTGTGAGTGCAGCAAGTGGTAATTCTTTTCTATCGGAAGCCATTAACAGTCAAAAATGGGAGCTCATTAATAGCACTGATCTGGCACCTTCAGGAGTCTGTGCTGTTTTTACACAGAACATGTCAAATTACTTGAAAGCTCAAGAATAGCTTCCAAAAAAAAAAAGAACTTTGTCCTGAAAGATGTCAGAAATTCTCTGCTAATGATAACAAAAGTGCCTGCTGGTGCAGTTTAGCAGAAAGATAAATATTAGCATTATGAAGGCCTCAGCTCAGACTCGTAACAGCCTCCTCTCAGGAACAGTGAGGAGACCATCCCATCCATTCTCTAACATCCTGCTTTTAAATTATTCAAGAAGTGTCTAGAATAAAGGAGACTTTTCAGAAAGGGGAGATAGGAGTTGCTCTACATGCAGCTACTGGCACTGAGGCAGTGGCTTTAGCTCCAGGACAAGCTAGAAACGCTAAGGATGCTCAAAGAGCTGTGGGTTTCATACAGCTTTCTCTCATGGGCACACAACACTGAATTTATAGCACAACACACAACTGTTAGTTATCAGCCTAGCCAGAATGAAGTCAGCTAGTTGCAGAAAAGAGATCTCCTGGGAAAAGACTTCAGGCTGGATGGGTGGGCAGGGGCCAGTGGGATGAGATTTAACAAGGCCAAGTGCACGGTCCTACACTTTGGCCACAACAACCCCAAGCAGCACTACAGGCTGGGGACACAGTGGCTGAGAACACCCAGGCAGAGAGGGAGCTGGGGGTGCTGGTAGAGAGGAGCTGAAGATGAGGCAGCAGTGCCCAGGTGGGCAGCAGAGCCAATGGCATCCTGGGCTGGCTCAGGAGCAGTGTGGCCAGCAGGACAAGGGAGGTTCTTCTGCCCCTGTGCTCAGCACTGCTCAGGACACACCTTGAGTGCTGTGTCCAGTTATGGGCTCCTGAATTGAAGAGAGATGTTGAGGTGCTGGAAGGTGTCCAGGGAAGGACAGCAAGGCTGGGGAGGGGCCTGGAGCACAGCCCTGTGAGGAGAGGCTGAGGGAGCTGGGGGTGTGCAGCCTGCAGAAGAGGAGGCTCAGGGCAGCTCTCATTGCTGTCTGCAGCTACCTGAAGGGAGGCTGTAGCCAGGTGGGGTTGGGGTCTTCTGCCAGGCAAGCAGCAACAGAAGAAGGGGACACAGTCTCAAGCTGTGCCAGGGCAGGTGTAGGCTGGATGTTAGGAGGAAGTTGTTGTCAGAGAGAGTGATTGGCATTGGAATGGGCTGCCCAGGGAGGTGTTGGAGTCGCCGTGCCTGGAGGTGTTGAAGCCAAGCCTGGCTGGGGCACTTAGTGCCATGGTCTGGTTGACTGGCTAGGGCTGGGTGCTAGGTTGGACTGAATGGGCTTGGAGGTCTCTTCCAACCTGCTTGATTCAATGATTCTATGATTCCAAGCAGCCTGCCTCATAGCCTTCTAGAGGCAAACATACCCAAATCAGTGACTGGGAAGTGATGATGCAGAACTAAGAAGAAATGGGGTGCAGAATTTTACCTCTTTTACCAAGGGCTTTGCACAGAGTCAGCTGTCACTGTAAAATTCTTTATAATGAGACCACACAAGTAGTTTTTCCTCTGTGTTTTGTTGGCATTGTCCTTTATAACACACCTCCTAAAAATGAGTAACCTCTCCCCTAAGCACTAGCTCTTAATCTAAGAAGAATGGATGTAAAGATCTAGGGAAGAGAGGGCTGGACTGAAGAGTGAAGGAAGGAAAGTGAGCTTGCAGAGATCTAAGCTGGATCAGACCCACTCTCCAGCAGTCTGCATTAGTATCGTGCTGTGCCATGTGAAAGAGAAAACAGTGTTCAGCAATTGATGGTGAGGAGGTGGAGGCAGAAGGGAAATACAGATGGGTACAAAACTGCCAACAACCTGTCAGATCTGAGAAGAGGGAAGCTGTAAGTGCATGAGGAGTAGAAGAACTTGACCTTTTTTATTTGTCCATTTTGGCTGTGGTGGAGCTATCAGAGAGAGAATGAAATGACACAGGATAAGGTAGCTGCATGT
This sequence comes from Tricholaema leucomelas, assembly GCA_013400475.1. Lineage (NCBI taxonomy): Eukaryota > Metazoa > Chordata > Aves > Piciformes > Lybiidae > Tricholaema lacrymosa > Tricholaema leucomelas. The sequence continues at coordinate 204,443 of WAAF01014508.1, read as the reverse complement.
GTTCATGCTTCCATACAGGCAGCTTCAAGAACCCCAATAATGCCTTGACTAAGATGATGAAAACCAGGCCAGCAAGCAATGGCACATGAACAATAAGACACTGGAATGCATCATGTAGTAGCTGGTAAGAGTCCTAGAATCATAGAATCAAGCAGGTTGGAAGAGACCTCCAAGCTCAACCAGTCCAACCTAGCACCCAGCCCTGTCCAGTCAACCAGACCATGGCACTAAGTGCCCCAGCCAGGCTTTGCCTGAACACCTCCAGGCATGGTGACTCCACCACCTCCCTGGGCAGCCCATTCCAATGCCAATCACTCTCTCCGTGACATGATGTAGACTCCAATAAAAAGAAAGGACAAAGCTACATATATTTATAGCTCTAGACACCTAGACAGAAGCTCTATCCAGAGCATGAATCCTCTCTGCAGTCTTACTTTCCTACCAGGCATGAAATTACTGCCTCTGGTTTGGGTAGCTTGTATGGCACAGACAGCACCAAATCAGCTGCAAAAAGTCCCAGATGTAGGTAGAGTTTTGCTTTGCACTTGAGGAGCTTCAGCCTGTCTCTTATTTGGAACAGAGAAGGTTTTTGAAAAGAAAAAGGAAGGAAGCTCAGGCAGAGCAACAAGGGAATGATTGGCTTCCTCCCATGGTGCACGGAGCACTGACTAAGGGCAAAAGCCCCGAACCAACAGGCAAGTGACTGGGCTGGGAGATGGCAGGGAGAGACAGGAGCATTTTCCTAGTCTCCTGTGCTTGAGAGCCTCAAACTCAGTCAGCTCTCTGCAAGAGCACATACAGGCAGTGAAGAGACTGATCTCATCAGGTGGGGAAATTCGTTACTTGACCGCAAGGACAAAAAGTAAATGGATGTTTAAGCTAGTATGAGGCAGTAGTAACTCTTGGTACTACTACTAGTAATGCACAGTGCCATTGAGAGAAGGAAAAAGAACACAGTGCACTAAGCCTTCAGAAACAGCTGAGAGAGTGGGAGTTGAGCTCAAGCTAAGTTCCCCAGCGCTGCAGTTCGCCCATGCAGGCTGTTCCCAGTGTTCTGGCAGTGCTCTGGAGGGGCCAGCTGAAGCTATACATAGGCACATGCCTGCGAATGGGCACCACGGTAGTGTTTTACTATCTCTGGAAAAGAGGAGATTGCCAGGCCTAAGTTTAACTACCAGCATTTTGCACTTCCCACAACTGCAAGGCTGCCAAGTCCTTGACAGATGTCTGAATAAGATCTGTGGATTGCTGGAGGGAGTCTGCACCCAGGAAGGTTTTGGGTTTTTTCTGGTGTTCATTGCTCTCCCTCCACCTCGGACGGCAGGTGGTGGCACTGGCATGGATGGAAGATTTGTTAACAAGGATCTTCTCCCTCTTTGCTCTCCTCAGACCCCGCCTGGAGTACTGTTTGCAGTTCTGGAGCACCCAAGGCAAGAAGGACACGGAACTGTTACAGCAAATCCAGAGGAGGCCACCAAGATGCTCAGAGGGCTGCAGCAGCTCTGCTCTGAGGACAGGCTGAGAGAGTTGGGGCGCTGCAGCCTGGAGGGGAGAAGGCTTCCAGGAGACCCTAGATTGGCCTTCCAGTATCTGGAGGGAAGGTTGGGGAGTGACTATTGACAAGGTCTTGTAATGACAGGACAAGGGGTAATGGGTTTGAACTGGCAGAGGGGAGACTGGAACTGGATGTTAGGAAAGGGTTCTTTAGAGTGAGCGTGGTAAGACACTGGCACAGGTTGCCCAGGGAGGTTGTGTGTGATTCTGTGCTCCACAACCTCCCTGGAAGTGCTCAAGGACAGGCTGGATGAGGCCTTGAGCGACCTGCTCTAGTGGGAGGTGTCCCTGCCTATAGCAGGGGGTTGGAATTGGGTGATCCTTGAGGTCTTGATCCTTGAATCTTCCCTCTTCTCTTCTCCAGGCTGCAGAGCCCCAACTCTTGTAGCCTGTCCTCATAGCAGAGCTGCTGCAGCCCTCCGAGCATCTTGGTGGCTCTTTTCTGGATTTCCTGAAGAGACCTCCAAGCTCATCCAGCCCAACCTAGCACCCAGCCCTAGCCAGTCAACCAGACCATGGCACTAAGTGCCCCAGCCAGGCTTGGCTTCAACACCTCCAGGCACGGCGACTCCACCACCTCCCTGGGCAGCCCATTCCAATGCCAATCACTCTCTCTGCCAACAACTTCCTCCTAACATCCAGCCTAGACCTCCCCTGGCACAACTTGAGGCTGTGTCCCCTTCTTCTGTTGCTGGGTGCCTGGCAGAAGAGCTCAACCCCACCTGGCTACAGCCTCCCTTCAGGTAGCTGTAGACAGCAATGAGCTCTGCTCTGAGCCTCCTCTTCTGCAGGCTGCACACCCCCAGCTCCCTCAGCCTCTCCTCACAGGGCTGTGCTCCAGGCCCCTCCCCAGCTTTGTCGCCCTCCTCTGGACTTGTAGCCTTGTGTAACTTTTTGCCTTCTCCATTTCATTTGCAGTGAGTTTGAAAAGCATCAACTCGAAATCAAGCATCCAACCATCTGCAGTTAATCTAATTACTGAGCTACACTGTTTCTGAGCTTAAACCTACCTCTGGTAGCTGCCCCACAGACTGTCTGATACACCCCAGCCATCCTCACAGTCAGAGCTAGGAATGCAACAGTCCAAGTCCTGAGTTTGATCATGCTTCAGGAGTTAGTTGCAAGGCTCTCATGGATGAAATAACAACTAGAAAATGGAGAGCTTAACAGTGAAGAAATGAGCAAAAAGATAAGGCAGGAGGGGTTGGATCCTCAGGCCACATAGGTGGGGAAGCTCAACCAAATTTTTGTGTAGCAATGAGTCATGAATTCTTCCCCAACTGATTCATCTCTAAAGCAAGAGATTTTAAAGAGGTCGCATCCAGGACTCTGTGTTCTTCATGGGAAGCTCAAAACTGGAGAAGAAAAAAGAGCTGACATAGAGAAGAAGCTGAGTTTTGTTAATCACTGTGCTAATGTCAGGCAAAACTAAGAGAGTGTTCATTTAACATTTTGCCTTCTGAGAGCAGAGCAGAACTCATCACAAAACACAGACTGTTTTAAAAGGAGTTGTTGCAGAGTGTACCTCCTTAAAATGCTCCAAAAGCAGAGATTCAGGTTAATTAGATCACTGCTCACGTTTCATGCACTATTTCCTTCTTCTTCAGTGCTGCTTTTGGAGCAGGGAATTGATTTTGTGTTTCTTTCTTTGTTTTTCCATCCCTTGTTTAGGTGTAATTGATTCTGTTATTTCAAAGCTGTGCAAAGTTAAGTAGGTAAAATAACAAGAGGATGGAAGTTAAAAGTATAGCTAAAATATCAGCTCAGAATTCTCCCAGTGCACAGCCCTGTCTGAGCACTGCTTGAGAGGGGCACAGGAAGGCCATTGGAATGGGTTGCCTGGGGAGATGGTGGAGTTCCTGTCCCTGGAGGTGCTTAAAAGGAGGATGGATAGAATAGAATCAACCAGGTTGGAAGAGACTTCCAAGATCATCCAGTCCAACCTAGCACCCAGCCCTATCCAGTCAATTAGACCATGGCACTAAATGATGAGGTACTTAGTGCCAGGGTTTAGTTAAATAGGTGTTAGGCAATAGGTTGGACTCAATGACCTCGAAGGTCTTTTCCAACCTGGTTAATTCTGGGATTCTGTAATTCTTAAATCTTGAGCTCTGCCATCATTACTTCTCTGTGCACTTTGAAAGCTGGGTTTGTGTATTTGACCATTGGGAAACCAGTAGGAAATTACTTCAGTGCTTGTTTCTTTGTTTAACCAAGCCTGTACACATTCAGTGGAGCTCTCACCAGAACCCTACGTGAAGTTTTGAAAGCTTTTTCAAACTTAGTGCATGGAAAAAAGGATATAGACCCAAATCAGGAGTTCTGCTGGAGGGCTGTGCTCATGTAGCTAGCTAAAAAAAACCTTCAAAGGGAAAAAAAATACAGAGTTACAACCTTCTTCACTGTAGGTGGGTGCAGGAATTCTCCCTTTTCCTCCCTACTTCTTAGCTGAGCTAATCACAGTTCAGAGTAAACCCAGAGGGGAAAGCAAACCATTAAGCTCATCCTGTGGCACAATCTTATCCCGCTGCACAGCAGTGGTCTTGCTCTACATGGTTACAGAGTGGAGCACAGCATGAGAATGGCTTCTGCACCTCCCACATTGGGATGTCGTGTTTGTACAGAGAAAACAAGGAGGAGGTCATCTCCATGCCCTTTGCCTACAGAGCCTATAGCTTTGCTTGCCCCCAGAAGTGGAGCAGACCTCTCAGTATTGTCTTCTGCTCTTTACCCATGCACACAGACAAGGGTTAGGTACACAGGGCCACAGAGGGAAAAGCAGACAAGGAGGGGAAACGAGCAAAGCATTTTTCCCTGTGGCCTTTCTTTTGGAAGGCCAAGGAGGCCTGACACAGGGTGGTATAAATCTCCTGAAACAGTTGTGGATGCCCTCAGCCTCCTCCAGCTCCTGCAGAAGAGCTTGTGGGAACATTTTGCCCCTTGAAAACAGCACAGTACAAATCCTTAGCAGCCTGCTTCGTGTCACAGCCGAGCTACCGAGGACAAAAATGTTAACCCCCACTTAGCAGACTATGATCCGTCTGTAGCCTAAGTCAGCCTTGCTGGAGTCACTCTCCAAGAGCTGAACTAGCACAGCACCAGGGCATCTGCTGAGTTCCTGTGAGTCTAACTCTTCTGCTACAGAAACTGAACAGGAGACAGCTTTGATTTCAGGGAAATCAGGAATAGCTGAGTCCTGGTGAAGCTTATGCTTCCAACATACCCAACTGCAATGGCTTATCAGGCACTGCTTTTACTTACAGAATTATAGAAGGGGTTGGGTTGGAAGGAATCTTAAAGCTCATCTAGTTTCAACCCCCCTGCCACGGGCAGGGACACCTTCCACTAGAGCAGCTTGCTCAAGGCCCCAGCCAACCTGTCTTTGAACACTGCCAGGCTTGGAGGATGCACAGCTTCTCTGGGCAACTTGTTCCAGTGCCTCACCACCCTCGTGGGCAAGAATTGCTTCCTCACGTCTCATCTCAATCCAGTTGCTCCCAGTTTGAGGCCATTCCCCCTCAACCTGTCATTCCATGCCACATTCAAAAGCCCTCCAGCTCTCCTGGAGGCCTCTTTCAAACACTGGAAGGCTGCTCCAAGGTCTCCCCAGAGCCTTTTCTTCTTCAGGCTGAACAACTCCAACTCTCAGCCTGTCTTCACAGCAAAGTTGCTCCAGCCCTCTGACTATCTCGGCCCTCCTCTGGACCTGCTCCGACAGTTCCATGTCCTTCTTGTGATGGGGACTCCAGAGCTGGACACAGCTCTTAGCTACCTCAACCTTACTTACACTTTTGGGTTTACATTTGATATATTTAACAGAGAGACTTCTTGTCTGAAGAACTACTTAGAGTCATTAAGTTACTTCTTGCCAAATTCTTGACTAGTCTGTGAGGTAAAATATTCGGCATCCACAACTGGAAGAGACAACACAACCCATCTGCATCCTTTAAAGAAACAATTCAAACGTGATTGGCTTACACAAGACTACATTAAAACACATCCAAGACTCTGTCTGGGTCATTAAAGTAATTCTACTTTCATAGTCCTGCCCTTCACTGGCAATCAGACTTTTCTGCTACTGCTGTTATTCCTGCAGATAGAACCTTGCCTCAGCAGCCTGGTGTCAGGCATAAACATCACAGCAACAAGCTTCCTTTAAATGACTCTCACAACATTCTCTACAGTCCCTTTTCTAACCCAGTTTACATTTTAAAAGCTCCTTCAAGCTTTTCATCTCATAATGCTGGAGTAAGAAAACACAGTAGAACAAAGACAAGCGACAAGCACAACATCAGAGAGCAAGCAGGCAGTAAACAGATTTTTAGTGATTCTAAATTAGTTGATGCTTGTATTCGTTCAAAGAATCTTAGATCATAGTTTACTTACTGAGAAGACAGAAAATAATGCTTGGGCTCAATCATCTTAGAAGTCTTTTCCAACCAAAAGGATTCTATGACTCCATGAAAACATTCCTTCCTTGGATGAGGAAGGAAAAAACTATGTGTCTGATAGTTTTGCCTTCCCCTGGGATAGCAGACCTTGCAAAAGAGGGAATTTCTGTGGGTGTTGTTCTACCAAGACTTTCAGCAAGCAGAAGAGCTGTGCTGGAGCTTAGGAAACATTTCCTTCCTGCACTGGCACAGGCTGCCCAGGCTGCTGGTGGAGTCCCCATCCCTGGAGGTCTTCCAGAAACCTGTGGACACTTGGGGACATGGTTTAATAGCTGTGGTGGTGTTAGGTCATAGAATCATAGACTCAGGCAGGTCGGAAGAGACCTCCAAGGTCATCCAGTCCAACCTAGCACCCAGCCCTATCCAATCAACCAGACCATGGCACTAAGTGCCTTATCCAGGCTTTGCCTGAACACCTCCAGGCACGGTGACTCCACCACCTCCCTGGGCAGCCCATTCCAATGCCAATCACTCTCTCTGCCAACAACTTCCTCCTAACATCCAGCCTAGACCTGCCCTGGCACAGCTTGAGACTGTGTCCCCTTGTTCTGTTGCTGGGTGCCTGGCAGAAGACCTCAACCCCACCTGGCTACAGCCTCCCTTCAGGTAGCTGCAGACAGCAATGAGGTCTGTCCTGAGCCTCCTCTGCTGCAGGCTGCACACCCCCAGCTCCCTCAGCCTCTCCTCAAAGATCTCAGAGGCTTTTCCAGCCAAAGCAATTCTGTGGTTCTGTGGTGTTAACCTGGACTTAGACTGTATGAAAATCAGATGAATTAGAGGTAGGTGCTGATCTCCTCCCACAGGTGATTAGTGATAGAATGAGAGCAAACAGCCTGAAGCTGCAGCAGTGGAGGTTTAGGCTGGACATTAAAAAAAGCTTAGGCAGGGACATCTCCCACTAGAACAGGTAGCTCAAGGCCTCATCCAACCTGGCCTTGAACACCTCCCTGGGCAACCTGTGCCAGTGTCTCACCACCCTGACTGCAAAGAACCCTTTCCTAACATCCAGTTTCAATCTCCCCTCTGCCAGTTCAAACCCATTCCTCCTCATCCTGTCATTACCAGACCTTCTCAATAGTCCCTCCCCAGCCCTCCTGCAGCCCCCTTCAGATACTGGAAGGCCACTCCAAGGGCTCCTCCAAGCCTTCTCCTCTCCAGGCTGCAGAGCCCCAACTCTCTTAGCCTGTCCTCATAGCAGAGCTGCTGCAGCCCTCTGAGCATCCTCATGCCCCTCCCCTGGACTTGCTCTAACAGTTTCATGTCCTTCTTGTGTTGGGTGCTCCAGAACTGCAAACAGCACTCCAGGTGGGGTTTGACAGGGTTCACCTAGAGCAGGTTGCCCAGCATCACATCCAGGAAGGTTTTGAATGCCTCCAGAGATGGAGACTTTACCACCTATCTGGGCAGCCTGCTCCAGTGCTCTGCCAACCTCAAAGTAAAGTTCCTCCTCACGTTTAGGTGGAACTTCCTATGTTCAAGTTTGTTCCTGTCACTGGGCACCACTGAAAGCACCTACATTTGTAGAAGGAACACTGAGAACTAAGTGTCCTGTGTCAAGAAGGCCACAGAGCATGACCACAGCTGCAAAGAGAAAGTCACTGCACGTTTCAGAGGTGATTTCAGGCCAGTTGAGTCAGCAGCACAAAACATTTCATCTCAGCCAGCATGACAGCAACGTTTACCAAACACGAGTGCAGATTAGGCTAATTAAAATGAATTCACCATCTTAAGGGTTGGTTTTAAGTCCAATTTTCTCAGGAGGACAAGCCCACTTTCTTGGAGCACTGCCCACATTTCTCACACTTGGACACTTTGCTGGGAGCAGACATAACATTTTTGATGCCGTGCAGCACGTAGGATCGAGCTGCAGCAGTTTGTCATGGGTGGGCTGCTCCTCGCCCACTTGAGTTAGACAGGTTTTGGAGGACTTGGGAGAGCAGCAGAGAACTTCTCTGCTGATTAATAAGCACAGAGCATTGTTCAATCTCCCAGGAAACGCTGCTGTTTGAGTCGGGCATGCTGTGCTGAAATGGCAGTTGGATCAGCCCTGTCCTTTGTTCCCCTGTCTCCTATCAGATGTTTCGGAGCCACCACCACTTCTGCTGCTCTTAGGTGATTACCACTGCACCACCCAGACCTCCAGGATGAGCAGCAGCCCTGGGGCCTTTTTTCTCCAAAAGTGCTTGAGATTTGTGATTCAGCAGCAGTAATTGTCTTTGTTTATCCCTCTAATAATCATCTTGCCTAACATCTGCAGATCTAGCTCAGAGAACAGCAGGGAACAGTGTTAAGCAGCCTACCAACATTTGATGGCTCCTCATATTCCACATCCACCATAAGCCTGGTTTACAGAATGATTGAAAGGTTTGAGTTGGAAGGGACCTTAAAGATTATCCAGTTCCAGCCACCCTGCAGGGCAGGGGCACTTCTCCCTAGACCAGGTTGCTCAAGGCCTCATCCAGCCTGGTCTTTAATGCTTCCAGGGATGAGGTGTCCAAAACTTCTCTGGGTAACCTGTTCCAGTGCCTTACCACCCTCATGGGCAAGAATTACCTCCTGATGTCTCATCTCAAGCCAGCATCTCTCAGGTTGAAGCCATTGCCAAACATCCAGTCACTTCATGCTGGTTTGTCCAAAGTCCCTCTTCAGCTACCCTACAGGCCTGCTCCAAATACTGGAAAACACTAATGTCTCCCTGGAAAGGAGAGGTAAGGTGCATCATGTGAAGGTGCAGATGGGCTACAGGCTGGGGACAGAGTGGGTGAGAACAGCCAGGCAGAGAGGGACCTGGGGGTGCTGGTAGAGAGGAGCTGAAGATGAGGCAGCAGTGCCCAGGTGGGCAGCAGAGCCAATGGCATCCTGGGCTGGCTCAGGAGCAGTGTGGGCAGCAGGACAAGGGACGTTCTTCTGCCCCTGTGCTCAGCACTGCTCAGGACACACCTTGAGTGCTGTGTCCAGTTGTGGGCTCCTGAGTTGAAAAGAGATGTTGAGGTGCTGGAAGGTGTCCAGAGAAGGGCAGCAAGGCTGGGGAGGGACCTGGAGCACAGCCCTGTGAGGAGAGGCTGAGGGAGCTGGGGGTGTGCAGCCTGCAGAAGAGGAGGCTCAGGGCAGAGCTCATTGCTGTCTGCAGCTCCCTGAAGGGAGGCTGTAGCCAGGTGGGGTTGGGCTCTGCTGCCAGGCAGCCAGCAACAGAAGAAGGGGACACAGCCTCAAGGTGTGCCAGCACAGGTCTAGGCTGGATGTTAGGAGGAAGTTGTTGCCAGAGAGAGTGATTGGCACTGGAATGGGCTGCCCAGGGAGGTGGTGGAGTCACCATCCCTGGAGGTGTTTAAAAGGAGGCTGGATGAGGCACTCAGTGCCATGGTTTAGTTAATTAGAAGGGTCGAATGATAGGTTGGACTCCATGATCCTAGAGGTCTCTTCCAACCTGCTTAATTCAGTGATTCTCTGAGCAAGACCCCAGGCAGTTCACTTCTGGAATCAAGGCCATGCTGGAAAGCTGTCCCCAGGACTGGTGCAGGCTCAGTCAGCAGCCTCTAAAACGCTGCACTCATGGCTCTGTACTTCTGCCACAGATGCAATCACCTCACCTCCCAGTCACCACTGCTACCTACCCATCTTCCCTGGATTATGACTGCTTGGATCTGACACAGTGGTTCCCTTTCTATCACTCAGGAAGTATAAAAGCACAGGACCATACAGTGGGTTGCCCTTTTAAACACACTTGTGTTAACCCTACAGGTACACAAAGCAACCTTGGCCTCCTTCCAGGTGTCTTTTCCACCCCCCCTCTCTCCTTCAAGACATAATAATCTCTTGTGCCTCCCATTAAACACTGGAGAAGTAAATCTTTGCCCATGGTAGAAAGCAGGATTACTGTTTGACTGTTTCAAGACCCATCAGTTCTCATTCTCTGGTTCCCATGGAAACTATCCCCAGTGAAGTTTGATAGGGGCTGTGTGTGCAGCAGAAATGATGATAATAATGGAGAGAATTAAGTTTCTGCAGGGGAAAATATTAAGTCATTTTCAAATGCTGGCCAGGTGTTGGATGGCAAATCATCTGTTGGCTTCATTTCTGCCAAACACAAAAGCAGAAATGAGCCTTTTGCTACACTGACTTTGAGTGGTTTTTTAGGGCAGAAAGGTACTAGACTGAAAAAGTGACCAAGGCAATCAGCATCCAGTAAAGAGTATCCCACTAGGCTGAAATTAGGCCAATAATAGACAGATGTTTCCTGGGAAGTTTTGTGTCTGAATCTATGGATAAAATTCTACCAGCAGAGGTACATCTATTGCCTCTCTTGCAACTGCCAGACTCTTTCACTGAACCTCTACTATACAGCAATTTAACAAAGCAAGAAATAATGCATTAGGGTTGGAACTGATCCAGCATCCTCAATAGAAAAAGCATAGAATCAGGGAATGGGTTGGGTTGGAAGGGATCTTAAAGATCATCAAGTTCCACCACCCCTGCCATGGGCAAGGACACCTTCTAGTAGACCAAGTTGCTCACGGCTTCATCCAGCCTGGCCTTGAACACTTCAAGGCTTAGAGCCTCCACAGCTTCTCTGGACAACCTCCTCCAGTGCCTCACCACCCTCATGGGGAACAAATTTTTTCCCAGTGTCTCATCTGAGTCTGATTTTTATTTGCAGGATAAATGCAATGAAACACCACAAACAGAATCCATAGGTCAAACAAACTCACTTCAGTGGGAAAGTAACCCTACTGTCAGCTCTTCAGTCTACCAAGAGATGAATAAACTCCACACAAAACAAAGATAAAAATGAATACACTGGCAAAATAGGGAAACTTCACTTCCCCATACAGAGGTAAAGGCAAATACAGAGGAAAGGGCATAAAGTTAAAATATGAGAGGAGAAAAAGTGCTCACTTTGTGAGGAGTACAAAAGCTCTACTAAATTCTGCTCCTTGATGAACGGAAAGCAGTTAAGTTCAGGAATGATAATAGTTAAAGGAAAACTCCTGTGCTTAACATTAAATCTCATTATCTTCTGTAGAAATAATTAGCCACATTAAAAACAAACTGATGAGTGCTTGGGGGCTGGACTAGATGACTTTTGGAGGTCCCTTCCAACCCAGACCATGCTGTGATTGGTGGCAGAAGTGGTTCTAACGGTGAGCAAAACATTACAGAGACATCACTCTCAGGTGAAGTTTTACAGGAACTATGATCAGTAACTATTTCATCTCTTTTTGGTTGCAGATTTGGAAATCAGATAGGCAAAAGGAAAGGAAAATGAGCAAGGGCAGTAAGCTGGGGCCCTGCTCAGTTCAGCAGGGAATTTAAACACCCACATTATTGCACAGCAATTCCCAAAACAGAAACGAGGCAGCTGCAAGTGCACCTCCTGCTTCGGTCTCAAACCTTTCTAAGGATTCTGCTTCTGTGCAAGCACAAAATGAAGCATCCTGGTAGCTGTGTCACTTGCCTGAAGTTCCACCTGAACATCAGGAAAGATTTCTTTACTGTAAGGATCCCAGAGCACTGGAACAGTGGGAGGTTGTGGAGTCTCCTTCTCTGGAGACTTTCCAGCCCTGTCTGGATGTGTTCTTGCACAACGTGTGCTAGATTCTCTGGTCCAGGAGGTTGGAACTGAAGCTCTCCAGAGGTCACTTCCAACCCCTAACATCCTGTGATCCTGTGATCCCAAATCCCAAGTGTCACTGAGGAGCCCAGTACCTGTACTCAAAACATTCCCAGCTTACAGCAAGAGCTCAGAGTGCTTCACAGCATGAAGACCTGAACGTTTTCTCTTAAAACACAGTCAGAGAAGAACAAATTGCTGCAAGTATTCATTTCCACACAGCATCCTGCTGGGTTTTGGAACATTCACTGTGAAAAAACAGGAGACTCTTACATTAAAGGTCTTTTCAACTAGAGGACAGTCCTCTCTAGCCTCTCCCTGTCTCCTGCCTCAAAAACATGCTTACATATCAGGCTGAAAGGCAGACTGAGCAGAAGGAAAGGAGCAGAAGACATGAAGGAGTGTGTGTTTACTCTTTGAGTAGTTAGGGCTGTCACCTCGATGACAAAAACATAGATGGTGCCCCCTTGCAACTAGTTTTGGAGTTGAGCTTAAAATGCACAAATAAGTCTGGAAGTTGGGAGTGGAGTCCAGAAGTTCCCCGTCCCTGCCTGGAAAGCCAGGCCTGGAGTCATTCTCCTCCCCGCCCCAGGACTGCTGCATTCCTCCCAGCCTACTCACATGGCCTTGGCAGCACTGCTCCCACCCTGGCTCCAGCCTCCTGGGCAGCCTACTTGCTTGGGCACTCCCCCCAGGCCTGGGAGATGGAGCTTCACCATGCCCAAGGGAGCAGCAAGCCCTGGTGAGCTTTGCAGGTTACTGCTCAGCAGCTGATTTGGGTGTGAGGGGTGCAAGGAAGAGGGAAGCCACTGGGTTTGATGGCTCTGTTTTGCTGAGGGTTTTGACCTAAAAGCCATAGAAGAATAGAAGCATGGAGCAGAACTCAGGGAACAAGCCTTGCATGCAGTGTCAGGAGAGGCAGCGTGCCAAGGGAAGGAGGTGCCTGTTGCCCACACAAAGCTGAATGCCAAAGCTGCAGAAAGAGGCAGGATTTCAGAGACATCCCAGTTCTCATGAATAGGCTCAGAGGAGCTTCCTGCTGAGAATGTCCACACGTTGAGGTCAGCCCAGCTGTTGAACAGAGGTGCTTGGGGTGCCAAACACCTGAGAGTGACTCATGGGAGCTCATTCTCCTTTCCTTTGCTCTGTTTCAGCCAGCCTTCAGCCTCTGTGGACCCCTGATCTCCATTTAGGAGCAGACAGACAAGAAGCTTTCTGTTGCACAGGCGTGGCAAGGGTAAAGATCCTCAAGATTGAGATGCTCAGAGCCTACATCAGTGAGGGATGTGGCACTGGATAAACCTCACAGAGGTAAGATCTGTGTCTGAAATCTTACCTGTGCGGAGAGCAAACCGAACCGAGAAGAAAAGAGTAACATGAAGTGATCCCAAATGATGAGGACATTGAGTTGATTAAAAGAGACTGACCAGCCAACACTGTGGGAGGAAAACATCCCTAGGGCCAACTAAAATCACCACAAAATCTGCACAAAAGCAAAAAGCAGCAAAACCACCCTCAGCATTCTCTCTCAGCTCTGCTGCCTTCACGCAGGGAAGACAATAACAGCCTTGGCCAGTACTTAGCCCTCCACGGTGGTGCAGCATAACTGTGGCAGAAGGAATGACAAGGGACTGGCACAACCAAAATGAGGTCTAATATTTTTTATCCCTGGACTTGGGAGGGGAAGAAGCAGATGAACAACTGCAGAAGTAAAAAGCTTTGGCATAAAGCAGAGTGGGGCTCAGGCTCTGACCCTGCTGCTAGGGCTGCCTGGAGCAAGAGAGTTCTGCTTGACAAAAGCTGAGATTTCAAAAGCTGGCTTGAAGCCAAACCCAGACAGAATTTTCCAAGCTGATGGTTTCCAAACATGACTTCTGGAAAATAAGCAAGATGCTTGATTTTCCATCAAGCAATGATCCTGGAATACAAAAGCAGCATTTGTTCTAAAAGCAGAGAATTCAGCTTTGAGCATCAGAATTCTCTACTTTTCACCAACGCCGTTTCAGCCAAAGCTACACAATTTGCTGAAGCATTCTAGGATAACTGATTGAAAGCTGTGTGCAGCTTCTGTCCTTACCTACTCACAAGTAGGATTCCTGATGAAAACAAACCCACAAAAAGGACAGGAAATGGAGGTAGATGAAATCAGAAATAAATGAAGGCGGGGGGGCGGGGAAGAGTTTTGAAGATATGAGAATGAAATGAGGAGATTCTGCCACTCTGCTCTGCTCTGCTGAGACCTCACCTGGAGTGCTGTGCCCAGCTCTGCAGCCCTCAACACAGGAAGGACATGGACCTGATGGAGAGGCTCCAGATGAAGGCCATGAGAATTATCAGGTGGCTGGAGCAGCTCTGCTAGGAAGACAGCTGGGGGTGTGCAGCCTGGAGATGAGAAGGCTCCAGGCAGACCTAACAGCAGCCTGCCAGGACCTGAAGGGGCTCCAAACAGGCTGCACAGGGACTGTTTGCAAAGGCCTGCAGGGACAGGATGAGGGCAATGGTTTGAAATGAGAGCAGAGCAGATTGAGCTTGGATGTGAATAACAAGTTGTGCAGCAGGAGGCTGCTGGAACACTGCAACAGAAGGGAAGGACCTGAGGCTACATCCCTGGAGATCTTCAAGGTGAGGCTGGAGAAGGCTGTGAGCAAGCTGCTGTACTGGAGGATGTCCCTGCTGAGTGCAGGGGGGTTGGACTGGATGAGCTCTGGAGGTCCTTTCCAACCCAATCCATTCAATGATTCTGTGAATGCAGTATGATGAGTACACTGTCACATCTCAAGTGAAAGAGTGTCCCTATGCAGAGCTGTGCAGGGGTTCAAAGTGGCAGTGATGGCCATTTGAAGTCCACTGCTGTGGAGCGGAGCAGCACACTGGGTAGATAAAGCCTTCATAATTCAGTAAGACAAGAGCAAATAAACTGCAGTTCATCAACTTTGTCTCTTTCTCATTCTCCTGCTGAACTGTCTCTTCTTTATCACTGTGCCTCAGGAACACCACTTCAGCCCAGACTGATAGCAGAGCCCTACTCTTGTAGATAAGGCACAGACAGAAACCTGGAGACAGTAGATCTAAGATTTCCAATCCCCACTTCCTTCAGGCACAGAAATACATTTGGGAAGGTGCCCGTTTCTTAACTGAGTCACCTAAATTCTGCTTTGTACGTAGGAAAAAAATATAGAAAATAGAATAGATGGATAAAAATAAGCTCAGTTTGGGAGAACCCAGGATTTCCTAACGTTCAACACCGTCAACTGCTGAGAGCTGCTCAGCAGAGGCCCCAGTTTGCAAGCCTAAGGTTGCCACCTTTTGGAATTGCATGTGAAGTGTGTAGCTCCCACACAAAGCCTCTTGGTGAGGTCAGGAAACAGCAGCAGCTTAGGGAAGGAAAGTTTGGATCAGACAAATATATACTGATAAAAAGTCTGCCTCAGAGAGTTTCAAGAAGTAGCAG
Source organism: Tricholaema leucomelas (assembly GCA_013400475.1). Taxonomy (NCBI): domain Eukaryota; kingdom Metazoa; phylum Chordata; class Aves; order Piciformes; family Lybiidae; genus Tricholaema lacrymosa; species Tricholaema leucomelas. Next base: position 189,376 of record WAAF01014508.1, on the reverse strand, counting down.
CATCAGACTGCAGAAGTTTCCATGCTTTTCTTGTCAGCAGCACTTACAGCACCCAGGTAAACTCAGTCACGGTTCTACAGGTCACTGTGAGGGATCCCAGACAGCCTGTGCCTAAGGTGGAAATAAGAAAATCACAGAAGCATGGAATTGATTCAGTTGAAAAAGTTCTCTAAGATCATCCAGTCCAACCATCAACCCAACACCACCATGGCCATTAAACCATGCCCCAAAATGCTGTGGTCATAGGTTTCTTGAATGCCTCCAGGCACGAGGACTCCACCACCTCCCTGGGCAGCCTGTGCCAATCCCTGACCACTCTTGCAGCAAAGAAATTCTTCCTAATCGCCAACCTAAGCATCCCCTGGCACAATTTCAGAGCATTTCCTCCTGTTCTATCACCTTCTAGTAAGGAGAAGAGACCAACTCCCACCTGGCTCCAACCTTCTTTCAGGTGGTTGTACAGAGCAATGAGCTCTGCCCTTAGCCTCCTTTTCTCCACACTAAACACCCTCAGTTCCCTCAGCTCCTCCTTCCCAGCCCTGTTCTTCAGACCCTTCACCAGCTTTGCTGTCCCTGTCTGGACCTGCTCCAGAACTTCAGTGTTTTCCTTTGAGTGAGGGCCCCAAAACAGAACCCAGCATGCGAGGTGCAGCCTCAGCAGTGCCCATCCTGGTGAGGCCTCTAAAAGCACTGCTGGAGTAAGTCCAGCAGTCCTGGGAATGGAGTGCTGCTGGAAATGGCTTTCAGTATTTTGCCCTTTATGTTTGGGTGAGGGAAAGAGCCTGCAGAAGTCACACCGGCTGACTGCTGTGATACAGAAAACCCTCAGCTCCAGCAGGCTGTTATTAATGATTCATGCAGCCCTGTCCTTAGCATCCTGCCTATCCACCACGACTTGCTGCCCAGTGACAGTGAGAAAAGGCAGGGCTTTTCCCCAACAAGCTGACCAAGGCTGCAGAGTGTCCCACACAAGTCGCAGCTGATACTGAGTAAGAGAGATTGAGAGAGAGAAGTTTTCGTTGCTTTGTTGTGCAGTTCAGTCATGCAGGCAGAGAACAAGAGGTTACTATTCTTTCAGGAAAAAAAGGAGCATGTCAGGATTGCCAAGAAGGCCTCACTTGCTCACTTAATGATCTGCAAACTCTTGGTCGAGGGCTGGAAATATTTTAGGTTGCATTTGAATGTCAGCAGGGACCATGCAAAAAACCCTTTGTGGGGGCTGCTGCCTTCCAGTACCTGAAGGAGTCCCACAGGAAGGCTGCAAAGGGACTTTTCATAAGGATGTCTGGCAACAGGACAAGGGGGAATGGTTTGAAGCTGAGGGGTAGTAGTTTAGACTGGATCTTAGGAAGTCCCTACAGTTTTCACCAGGCTTCACAGCCCCAGCTCCCTCAGCCTATCCTCACAGCAGAGGTGCTCCAGCCCTTGGATCATCTTTGTGGCCTCCTCTGAACTCACTCCAACACCTCTATGTCCTTCTTATCCTGGGGACAGCAGAACTGGAAGCAAGATGGGAGATTCCTGATGCAATCCCATAAAGCCAAAGCTTTGCTAAAATGCTTCAAGCCAGAGTTCAAATCAGTGCCACTAAAAAGGAGATGATAATACAAAGGCTCTGGCAGAATTACTGAATACCCTCATGAAGAGTGGCTGCTTCAGAGTAGGAAGCTGGAGTAAAACTGAAGATTCCTTGCTTGGTTTTGTTTCATTGGGAATCACAGAAGTCCATGAATCAGAAAGTTATCTTAGAGAAAGAATCCATTGTGTTCTATGACTGTTCCCATTCCAAGGTTTAGAGCTGCAAGAGAAGAGTGACTGCTACACCACCACCACTTGGAGTCAGGTGTCACTATGACTGAGCAGTAAATAGCTGGTGTGAGCTCTTCTTGCAAGCTAGGTTCTGTCTTGTCACACTGGGACAGACTTCCTGGGCTTTGTGCTTCCACAACCCCCTCCCTGCAAGCCAAATACTTCTGTTACACGATCATTAAAGGTTCTTTGCACCTAGGTCCAAAGTGTAAGCAAGCAAAAGACACAGAAATGCCAATTAAAAGCCAGGAGTTGCTGTGTTACACCTACTTAAATATCAGGATCTTCAGGCGGGGGATATTCAGCTCTGTTCCACTCTACTTACCACCTGACTCTGTTTATAATCTCACAGCAGTTGTCCCCATTTAGAAGCACTTTTCTGTGCTTTTACAGCTCCAACATCCTCCTGTTTGCCAGAACAACACATCTATCATTTTGTACTCACTCTTCTCTCCCACCACTCAGAGTATTTTGCCAAGTCCTGTTGATTCCCCTTTACAACATGTCCTCGGAGCACAAGCAAGTCCTTTCCCTCACTCCCTGCAGTTGAAACCTTTGACTAAGCTCTGAAGTTCCTAAGCTACTGCCACCTCCTCTGTTGCTTTCTCTAATTCCACTTGGTACTGCCACAGTTGCTAAGATCCCTTTCCACAGGAGCGTTCCCTCTTACAAATCATAGAATCATTTCAGCTGGAAAAGCTCTTCAAGCTCCTCCAGTCCAACCATTCTCTAACTCTACCAAGGCTGGGGCTAAGCCATGGCCCTCAGCACCACAGCTCTGCCTCTTGGAAACACCTCCAGGGATGAGGATTCAACTACCTCCCTGAGCAGCCTGTGCCAGGCCTTGAGAATCCTTCCAGCCAAAAGGTTTCTTTTCATGTCCAATCTAAACCTCTCCTGACACAATCTGAGGCCATTTTCTCTCCTCCTGTGACTTGCTGCTGAGGAGAAGAGACTGAACTCAGTAGCTTCCTCCATCCTAGCAATCAATTCTCTCCAGTTTTGCTTATCCTATCCTTGCTGGTATTCCTGATTTGGCTTTTGATGCTACACTCAGCAGCATCAGCACCTCCAGTCTAACTCCACTTTGGCACTGGCAATGCAAAAGCACTTGCTGCAAACTCCCACTACTTCCTTCCCAAGACATATCACTACCATCCATATCATTAATTCCACATACATCCTTCCAAGAATATTTTATCTGCCCAAGAAAAGTTGAGTTTGGGTATTCCTGAGTCAAGCAACAAGAACTTCTGCACAGCCTGGGTGACAGGCACACATTAGGACTTCACAGGGAATTAAATCCTGTAATTTCTAGCTTAATGCAGCTGATCTGCTACGGAGAGGTCCTCCTACACAGCAAGCTCTCTCGTGCAGAGATTTTGTCTTTGTTCTGACACTTAGCTGAGAACCTGCACGTCTTTAGTTTGGATAATGTGGGATATTTATTCCTCCTAAAAGCCAAGTAACTCCCTTCCTTCCAAAAATACAAACTATCCTCCCTTCTCTCACCCTCAAAAGAAAAAAAAAAGCTAATCAACAAAGCTCTAATGAAGCTCAAGTCCTTGGATCATTAGCTTTGCTGGTGGCAAGATTTTTACAGCTCAGGGGATGGCACTTGCTTAAAACAGAAAGCTGCCTTGACAAAGAAAACCTTCACATTCATTCTTCAGGCAGACAATCTGAAGTGGCCAGGCCCTTATAAAATTGTGCATTCAGAGCAAAACACAAATGTGCCTTCCTGTACGCTAATGAAGCTTCTAGAAGCATGCAAGGCCACCTTGTGGTCTTGCTCACCAGAATCTTTCAGCAGCTGTCTACCTGCTGCAGGCATGCGTTAAAAGGTCAGAGCTAGCGCAGCACTGACTGGTCTCTCCTCAAGATGACAGCACAATCACAAACCTCAGAGACTCCAATCTCACTGGCAGATCGTGATGTGGCAAGATGGTTTGGTTACCCTTAAGAGGAGGAGGAAGGGAGAACAAGGGAGGACAACCCCCCAGAGCTCTTAAAAGCAGCCTGGAGGGCACAGGCACACACAGATAGCAAAGGCAGGCTAGGGTGTCACTGTGGTCTGGCAAACATTCTCTAGAGGAATAAAAGCATCCTGTAATGACAGGATGAGGAGGAATGGGTTTGAACTGACAGAAGGGAGACTGAAACTGGATGTTAGGAAAGGGTTCTTTGCAGTCAGGGTGGTGAGACACTGGCACAGGTTGCCCAGGGAGGTTGTGGAGCACAGAATCAATGATCTTTGACCACATTGGGTGATTCTGTGCTCCACAACCTCTCTGGAAGTGTTCCACGCCAGGCTGGATGAGGCCTTGAGCAACCTGTTCTAGTAGGAGGTGTCCCTGCCTGGGTGACCTTTGAGGTCCCTTCCAACCTAAAGCATTCTGTGATACATCTGTGCCAAACAAAGCTTCAAAACAAAGCTTCAAAACAATTCAGAGTTGCTGGGGGACATGAAGGCCTTGCTCAAACATGCAAAACATTCAGCATGCCAGCAAAACCAACCCATAACGTGAAACAAAGAAGCTTTTTGGCAGATAATTTGTTTTGCAGGAGAAAATGGCACGGATCAAGATTTTCATTGTGCAGAACAATGAAACTCAGCCCCATTTAAAATCCAGATTTGCTAACAATGCATAAACTATGGAAGTGACAGGTCACGACCACAGTTTGACTTAAGATTCTGTACTAATGCTGTGCTTGAGTTCAGGCTCTTGGAAATGACTTCAAATCAACAGAGAGCTAAGGTCTGCTGGAAAACAATATGGAAACACTGCAAAGAGCTCCTATAAACGTCCTACAAACCCCTAGGGAACCTATTAGAGATCTGATTTGGAACTGCTACATGACCACACTTGTGAAAGCAGGACTGTCAGGTACTAATGATGGTTGGTGCTCAGATTTACTCACCTGGTGTCCTTGTAAGAATTTACAATGCTCAGCTATGGGCATAAAAGTATCCAGAAAAATGAGACGTGAGAACACAGCTTTGCAGAATCCAAAAGCTTTGCATGTGACTGAAGGCAAGCCCAGGAAGCTGCAGCTTATTTCCATGGGATAATTATAGGAGCAGATCTTGAAGAGTCAGAAGACTCCTTCTACTGCAGACTCCTCCTTCTAGTGCAGAAAAAGCTGAGCAGATGAATTTTGAGGCCGCTGAAGCAGAACACGCCAGCAGCATGTATGGAAAGGAGTAGATCCAAAAATCTATTAAGAAAAGCTTTGGTAAATCTTCACTCCTGCAAAAACCCTCCTAAGTGGAAAGATCACACTGGACTTCCACATCATCCCTTCCTTCTCCTCTTCCCTGTTATTACAGGCCTAGATTTAACAGCATTCCCAATTTGTGGTTGCCATGCTCACCTTCGCTCTATTCGCAGTCTGCTGCAGTAATGATCTCCCTCATCTACCTTGGATCCTTTAGCATTCGCCTGATTAACTGTCACCAGATAAGAAAACCTTACCCTGAGAAAGCAAACAATCTGCCCAAGGCTGGTCAGTGAAAATCATTAAATGTGACTGCCCAGAAACACCAATGCAGGACCTCTTTGCCCCCCCAAACTGGCAACTGTCTAATTTCCCAGAGTTCTAAATTCTCAATTCCTACTGAAATCACTGAAAGTAGCCAAGAACAAGACTCTGTGTAGGCTGTTCCTTCCCAAATTCATGTCTGCTTTCTCTGATCACCTACCTCCAGGCAGCTGGTTCTCCACCCCTCCAGAAGAAACTCTGCATCTCACTCTCTATGCTAGGTTTTCCCCCTCACAATCTGTGACAATTGCATCAACTGAGAGGTTTGGCAACTGCTAGCTACTTATTTTGCCAGACAACACCACAACACAGTGACAGAGCAGATCTGGGAGTAGATTCTCCTACCCAAAACAAGGCTTGCCAAAAGATGCCATAAGCAAAGACAGGGCAGATGAGTAAGAGCCACCTGAGCAGAGTCTTGCTTGAATGTGCCACTCTCCTGACAACTACATACACCTGCCTCCCTCGGTACTTACTCTCTGGGGAACAAATGTTCATGTTTCATAGGATTGCAGGATGTTAAGGGTTGGAAGCGACCTCTGGAGAGCTTTGAGTCCAAGAGCAGGACCATAGAATCTAGCTCAGGTCACACAGGAACACATCCAGATGGGTCTTGAAAGGCTCCAGAGAAGGAGACTCCACAGCCTCTCTGGGCAGCCTGTGCCAGGGTTCTGAGACCCTTACAGTCAAGTTCTTCCTCATGTTGAGGTAGAACTTGCTGTGCTGCAGTTTTCATCCATTGCTCCTTGTCCTATCCCAGGGCACAAGTGAGCAGAGCCTGTCCCTGTCCCTTCCTTTTTGCCCCCAGACATTGCTCACATCCCCTCTCAGCCTTCCCCTCTCCAGACCAACCAGCCCCAGGGCTCTCAGACTTTCCTCATCAGGCAGTGCTGCAGCCCCTTCAGCATCCTTGTAGCCCTCCCTTGCAGTGGGGAGCCCAGAACTAGGCCCCAAGTTGCACTAGAGGAGGTTTAGGTTGGACATTAGGAAAGATTTCTTCCCTGAAAGGGTTCTCAAAGCCTGGAACAGGCTGACCAGGGACCACCATCCCTGGAGGTGTTTAAAAGATGTGTAGATACGGTGCTAAGGAACATGTTTAGCACCATCTTGGTAGTGTTAGGTTAATGGTTGCGCTCAGTGACACTGAAGATCTTCTCCAGCCTAAACCTCAACGCTGCTTCACTCTCTGCTGCCTGGCAGTGCCCTAAAGCAGGACAGAGGGGCAGACAGGAGTCATTTGTATATATAGAGTGAAGGTGCTCCTGTAATGTTGACAACAACTGGGTTCAGGTGCAGCAGTGTCTGAAAAGCCAGAAGTGCTCACAGGTGTGCAGCTATAGCCTCTGTAAGCAGCCCAAAGTCACTGACACTCAGGGCTTCTGGCTATGCAAGTGCTGGATCAGCACAGTGAAGCTGCCTGTGGGCTGTTTCAGCTTACAGAGCACTTCTGATTTCTTCCAATTCCTTTTTTTCCCCCATTTGTTCTCGTTTATGACTTCCATATTTGGATCTCTCTAACCTTCTGTCTCTGAGCACATGGGATTTTCCAAAATAAAAGCCCAGGGCTTGAGAAAACTCCTACATTACATAACTCAATCTTCTGGGCTCCTCTTAACCACTTGCTATCCCAGGAAAGGATAAAATGCACAGGCTACATTAGCTACATTACAGCTTGCAAAAGCCCAGTTCTGTTCAGTTGATTTTGAGCAATGTGCTTTGTTCTCAGTAAACATCTCCTGGATGTGTTTCACATTAATAACCAATTACATCAAAACTTGAATTCTTGGTGACCTTTTTGTCATCTGATAGTGTCCTGCAGCACTGCTGCATAGCTAAACACTGCATGAACAGTAGTAGTAAACTACAGTTGGAAATGAACACATAAATACAGAATCATAGAATAGCTTTGGTTGGAAAAGACCTCTAAGATCACTGAGCCCAACCATCAAGCCAACACCACCATGGCCATTAAACCGTGCCCCAAAGTGCTTTGTCCACAATTTTCTTGAACACCTGGATCTGCACTTCCCTGGGCAGAGTGTTCCAACCCCTGACCACTCCTGCAGCCAAGAATTTTTTCCTGATATCCAACCTAAACCTCCCCTGGCACAATTTCAAGCCATTTCCTTTCCTTCTATCACCTGATATTAGAGAGAAGACACCAACACTCACCACACACCAATCTCCTTTCAGGCAGTTGTAGAGACCACTTCAACCTCCTTTTCTCCACACCAAACACCCCCAGTTCCCTCAGCTGCTCCTCCCCAGCCCTGTTCTCCAGACCCTTCCCAGCTTCATTGCCCTTCCCTGCACCTGCTCCAGCCACTCAATGTCTTTCTTGTAGAGAGGGCCCCAAAACTGAACTCAGTATTGAAGGTGCAGCCTCACCACTGCCAAGTACAGGGCCATGATTGCTTCCCTACTCCTGCTGGCCACAAGGCTTCCAGTAAGCATTAGAAAGAGAAGCATGAAAAATAATCCCTGGAATGCAACCAGATTTTTCGCTGGCATGAAAATGGCTGTTGGGCAGCTGCCAGTATTCTCACCAGTTAGCCTAAACTTCACCATCACTGCATGAGCTACCCTAGGTTGTTATGGCACAGCTACATCTGTACTCTTCCATAAGGGAATGAATCAAACCATCACCCAGATCTTCAGTGGAAGTAGCTCCACTTGAGAGACACAAGAGTACTTCAAAGCAAGAGAAAGAGAGTGACTTCTCCTCTTAAACATCTGTGGAGTCAAATTTAAAATGAGACTGAATTCTGCAAGCCTCAGAATAAAAGAAGCCTTTGCTCTGGGATAATGAGCTGGCTGCCTAAAACACCAGAGGATTTGGCACCTTAATGTCAAGCAGAACTTCCAGACTGAAGAGCCTCTTACTATGTAAAGTCTCCCCTCATGGTATGGCTTAATGGAAATTCAGAGCTGTAACAAGACTAAAGCTAGGCAGGGTGAAGTCTCCTACAGTTGTCTTTTTTTTCCCCCTGCTGCTTATAAAGAGTTGGAAAGGGTCAATGCAGTTTGAGTGAGGCAGATTATATTTCTTCCTTCCAACCCTCAATAGCACACAATTATTGTTATTATTATTATTATCATCATTTCCACATGCATTTGGCTTGCAAGAGTGGAAATGCTTATGAAATTTCATGAGAAGCACAAATTCTCTATGCAGGCCAAAGAAAGGGAGGTCATTTCCACCCAAAATGGAGGACCTCCTGCAACTGGCAAGTAACAAACATGACAATCCACCAGCAGCAGAACAGAGAAGCAGAAAGAGATTTATTTGTTGAGATGAGGCTTTAGTGGTGGAAGGCAAAAAAAAAAGTCTTTGACTGCATTCTGTGCAATTCCAAACAACTATCTCACAGAAGCACTCCATCCAGCTCGTGTTCTGTTTCGATGGACAAGGGCTGGACAGAGCAATCGAGTGCACCCTCAGCAAGTCTGCAGATGGCACCAAGCTGTGTGGCACAGTTGACTTGCTAGAGGGCAGGAATCCATCCAGAGGGACCTGGACAGGCTGCAGAGCTGTGCCCAGGCCAACCTCATGACATTCAACAAGGCCAAGTGTAAGGTCCTGCAACTGGGTGGGTGCAATCCCAAGCACAACTCCAGGCTGGGTGGGGAATGGCTGAGAGCAGCCCTGAGGAAAAAGGAACTGGGGGTCTGGGGTGATGAAAAGCTCAACAGGAGCCTGAAGTGTGAGTGCAGCCCAGACAGCAACCCTGTGCTGGGCTGCAGCAAGAGAAGAGTGACCAGCAGGGCAAGGGAGAGGATTCTGCTCCTTGGCTCTGCTCTCCTCAGACCCCACCTGCAGTCCTGGGTGCAGTTCTGGAGCCCCCAACACAAGAAGAACATGGAACTGTTTGAGCCAGTCCAGAGGAGGCCACCAAGATGCTGAGAGGGCTGCAGCAGCTCTGCTATGAGGACAGGCTGAGAGAGTTGGGGCTTTGCAGCCTGGAGAAGAGAAGGCTTTGAGGAGACCTTGGAGTGGCCTTCCAGTATCTGAAGGGGGCTACAGGAAGGCTGGGGAGGGACTATTGACAAGGTCTGTGAATGGCAGGATGAGGAGGAATGGGTTTGAAACTGGATATTAGGAAAGGGTTCTTTGCAGTGAGGGTGGTGAGACACTGGCACAGGTTGCCCAGGGAGGTTGTGGAGCACAGAATCACCCTGGAGGTGTTCAAGGCCATGTTGGATGAGGCCTTGAGTGACCTGTTCTAGTGGAGGTGTTCTTGCCTATGGCAGGGGGTTGGAACCGGATGAGCTCTGAGGTGCCTTCCCACCTAAACCACTCTATGATTCTCTGATAATGTAGTCTGTACTTGCCCACACAGCAAACCATTTACAAAGAGGCTGTCAAAAATCTACCCACCTGTGTTGTATTGGTCTGATTTTAAACTTCCCAGAGACTCAAGCTAGCTAACAGAACAATACAGTAACAGGATGCCTTCCCCTCTCCCCACTTTGGAAAGAAAGGAATTGATGTAGAGAGGAAAAAGGGATGAAATACCCAAAGAAGAGTCTTGCTTCCATCTGGAAGTTAAAAGAAAAAAAACTTTAACAACAAATAAAAAGTATTTAAGGTAGGGGAGTTACAAAAGAGGTATAGGGAAGGGAAACAAGATAGAGAAGTATCTCTACAGCCAGATGGATGGCTGCGTTCAGCTTTGGGCACCTCAATACCAGAAAGACACCGAGGGGCTGCAGCAGTGAAAGGCCTAAAGAGTCTGATGAAGAGCAGCTCAAGGAACTGGGACTGTGTATTTTGAGGAAGAGAAGGCTGAAGGGAGATTTTACTGCCCTCTACAACCACTTGAAAGGACAACATAAAGAGGTAGGTGCTGGTGTCCTCTCACAGGTACTTAGTGACAGAAGAAGAGGGAATGGTCTGAAGCTGCACCAGGGGAGGTTCAGGCTAGACATCAGCAAAGGTTTTTCCCTGGGCTGCCCAGGGAGGTGCTGGAGTCACCATCCCTGGAAGTGTTCAAGAAAAGGCTGGATGAGGCACTTAGTGCCATGGTCTAGTTGACTGGATAGGGCTAGGTTGGACTGGATGAGCTTAGAGGTCTCTTCCAACCTGCCTGATTCTATGATTCTATGATAAAGAGTGCTCAGGCATTGGAACAGGCTGCCCAGGGAGGTAGTAGAGTCACCATCCCTGGAGGTGTTTAATGGTGGTGCTTACCAATGTGGTTTAGTGGTGAACTTGGCAGAGTAGGGTTAATGGTTGGGCTCGGTGATGTCAAGGGTCTCTTCCAACCTGAAGGATTCTATGAAATACCCAATATAGATATAAAAGCAGGAATGGCTCTAGATGTGGTTCCAGATGTAGTTCTAGTCCAGGCACAACTGTTACACATATCATAGAGGAAAGTGAGTGACATTCCCTGCAGGAAAATGCTGTATTTACATAGCACTGTGTCTTAAGTGGTTCCATACGACATATACAGACACCTACTCACAAAATACAGCACCACTGCCAAGAACTCTATTTGACAATATTCTTCCTTCCTACACAGGGGGATTTGCTTCCACGAGGAAGCAAACACTGTCACAATTTTTGGGCTATGCCACAGATATTAAATAGCAGTCAAAAAATGTAGTAATTAGACCAGAAAGCATCTCACAGCCTGTGTGAAGTGAGACAGCGCAGAACGATCAGACCTGATTTAGGCAATCAGCTACAACCTGTAATGGAGGTCGTAACTTTGCACCATGGGTGACAGCCTCCACACACAGAGGAGCCTGGAGCTTGGACCCCTTGACCATCCCCTCCAGACACCCCACTTGGAGGTGATAAAAAAATCCACTTTGGATCTGCCTGTAGAACAGTGTAAAGGGTTAACCCTCCTGGGGGTGGTCTGAACCTGACCCCAGGTGTAGTGGTTAGGCCATTCCCACTTCCTGCCTAGACCCGCTATAAAAACAGAGGAACTTGCTGTTTCTTGAGCTCTTTGCCCTCCCTGCCAGCATCACCTTTGTCCTGCTGCTTTTTTTTTGCCATGTGGCCACCCCCTTCCTGAATCTGCCTCCATCCATTGCCATCAATCTGCCTGTATAGATACTTTTGTATCTTGTTTCCCTTCCTTATACCTCTTTGCAACTGCCCTACCTTAAATACCTTTTATTTATTGTTGAAGTTTTTCTTTTAACTTCCAAATGGAAGCAAAACTCTTCTTTGAGTGTTTTACCCCTTTTCCTCTCTCCATCTAATTCCTTTCTTTCCAAGGTGGGGAGAGGGGAAGGCATCCTATTATTGTATTGGTTCTGTTAGCTCTGGGAAGCTTAAACTAGAACCAATATAAACAGGGATACAGACTTAAAAGGGATACAATGACCTGAAATCTGACCTTGCAAGGACTTGAGCCATGATGTTCTCAGTAAGCACACCACACCTGTGTGCACTACAGAAGCTTTTGAGGTGTCCTGTCCTACCACTTGCATCCTGGCTTCAAGGGAGGGAGCAGAAATGCAAGAGGTGAGTACCAAGGTGCCGCAGCTGCTGCCTTCCCTTTCCCACCCTGTGCATGGGCACTGCCTTGTCTCACCAGGATCTGTGGTAAGAGCAGCCAGGTCTGATGCAGGCTGTGCCCACACCTCTGGTAAGAAAAGGAAAGGGGAAAGGAAGTTATGAAAAACACTGGATTCAAACCCTCCAAGGCCACTTTGAAGGTTTAGGGAGCAAAAAGGATCTGGACATGCATGCAGGTCTCCCTGGGCAGGCCGCACTTGCCAAAGAGGGTCTAGTTACAGCATTTCATAGAATCATAGGATGGTTTAGGTTGGAAGGGACCTCAAGGATCATCCAGCTCCAACCCCCTGCCATAGGCAGGGACACCTCCCACTAGAGCAGGTTGCCCAAGGCCTCATCCAGCCTGGCCTTAAATGCCTCCAGGGAGGAAGCATCCACAACCTCCCTGGGCAACCTGTGCCAGTGTCTTACCACCCTCACTGTAAAGAACTTCCTCCTAACATCCAGTCTAAATCTCCCCTCTCCCAGCTTAAACCCATTCCCCCTCATCCTGTCATTACCAGACCTTGTCAATAGTCCCTCCCCAGCCTTCCTGTAGGCTCCCTTCAGATACTGGAAAGCCACTCTAAGGTCTCCTGGAAGCCTTCTCTTCTCCAGGCTGCAGAGCCCCAACTCTCTCAGCCTGTCCTCACAGCTGAGGTGCTGCAGCCTTCTGAGCATCTTCTTTCAAACACACACCAATACATATTCATCACTTAACGATGCTAACTAACATCATCACATTAATGAGAGATCTCTAACATATTCATTAGTCTGAACTCCACAGCTCCGGGTAAGATGTGCTAAAGTCTCTACCACAGGCACACTCCCATCCCCTGGCAAACTCTGGGCAAGTGGAACTTCAGTGTTTGTGAAAATTCATCCTGGCTTCCACCTCCTCTATTCCAGCGTCTGAAGCCTGTTCTCAAGCTGACCTGGAGGTTCATGCATGCTTAGAGAGGTGTGGACTCCTTAGTGAAAGTCTTGTTCAGAAGACTCTGTTCTTTCTTATCTTCAAGAGAACTGCTTACTTCACACTTTATTACCTGTCCTTCCACCCACCAGCTCCTTAGGTGAGGCCTACAAAGATGCTCCACATCTGTGGCTCTGTATTCTCAAAGAAACAAAGGCTGGCAGCTAGCAAAGTGGATTCCTCTGCTATGCTCAAGTTCTTTCATTCACTTATTCTAGTGCATATTTAGTTATATATAACACACACACACACACACACCCCCAGTCATCTACTTGTTTCATTATTCTATTGCATTTTCTACTAGGGGAAAGGGAAGGGGAAGTGGAAGTATGCCTGGGTGGCCGTCAGGGCCAATGGCATCCTCANACACAGCCTCAAGTGGTGCCAGGGGAGGTCTAGGCTGGATGTTAGGAGGAAGTTGTTGTCAGAGAGAGTGATTGGCATTGGAATGGGCTGCCCAGGGAGGTGGTGGAGTCACTGTCCCTGGAGGTGTTGAAGCCAAGCCTGGCTGGGACACTTAGTGCCATGGTCTGGTTGATTGGCCAGGGCTGGGAGCTAGGTTGGGCTGGCTGAGCTTGGAGGTCTCTTCCAACCTGACTCTGTGATTCTAATGATCAGAGGACGGCAGCCACCGCTCCCTGTCAGAGGTTCTCAGGCCAGCCTGCCCGCACCTCAGCGGGTGCTGCTGCCTCCCCTCCCTGCGAACACAGCACCGAGCTCGCCAACCACCCCGCGCCCGCCCCGCTGCTCTCAACATGGCGCCCGGCAGCCCGGTGCGGGCGGCTGGTCCCGGCATGCCCCGCGGGGCTGCCAGGAGACGGGCGGGGCGGGGCGGGAGGATGCTGCCGCGGCCGCCGTGGGGCGAGGCAGCGGCGACACGGCGCGGAACGGAGGATGCGGCCACGGTGGCGGCGGCAACAACAACAGCAGCAGCCGGCGGAGGCGGAACGGGGAGCGATGCGGTGCTGCGTGGCGGGGCCCTGGCCGCACAGCGGGGGTGCCCTCACCACCCTCTTGCTAACAGGTCGGTCACGGCGGCGTTTCACCGCGGGCAAGCGGCTGCGGGCCGTGTTGGCAGCCTTGCGGGCTCCGTGTCCCCTCCTGGCGGCACTGCTGCCTCCTCCCGTTTACTCTCCCTGCATGCCCCTGGGTCCGTGCGTTATCCCAGCCGTCCCGGTACGCCCCGCGTTCCCCCAGCCCCGCCTCGGCCAGCCCGCAGACGGTGCAGGGACGGCGGCCTGCCTGCTTCTCGCCTTGTCCCCGCCGAGAGCACAGCCGCAGCCCGCCCCTCTCCGCTCCTCGAAGCTGAGTGAGCCCGGATGGGGCTGGGGCTGAGGCGGCTGGGCCGGTGGAAGAGGCTCCGCGATGTGGCGGGGGGGGTTGCTGATGGCTTGCCCGAGAGGCGCTGGCTGGCAGGGGCGCTCCGCTGCCGGGGACAGCGCCGGGCTCAGCTTCTCTCCTCCCTCAGCCTGGCAGGGCTGGCGCCTGTCTCCCAGCGGGGGCTGTTTTGACTAAAAGAGTATCTTTTGTATCCTTCCCAGTTCGGCCACTTAAGCCAACTGTGTCAGAGCTGAGATTACGTTTTCTGCATTGGGAGCCTTAATCCTGCTCCCTCTAACGCATGTACAGCAGAGCTGTCATGCAGCAGGCAAGTTTCACACCCACAAGGTTCTGCACAGTGAAATGCTTTAAACGGGTTACACTTAATATCATGCCAGCCACAGGATTGCCCTTATGAGACTGTTGCTAAGCCAAGAGCAAGTTAACAGCAAAATGATCTGTCTCTTTAGGTTATTTTGTGGTGTGAGAAGTCAGTGCTCTGTCACTGATAGCTAACGATCTGCTCAGTGTCTTCTTGACTAGTACTTCTTTACGGCCAGTCTTGTCGTGGGATATTGACAGCAGAGGTGACAAGACACACTGGATATATTAAAATGCAGTTAGCACCTGGGTGGTGGGTGTGAGGATAAAACTTTCCCTTTGTCCAATGCAAGGTGCTGCTCTCTCCTTATGTGGAAATTGTTCCTGCCTCTTCTGCCACCCTCTCCCCAAGACCAACTGTGAGATAGCACCCAAGAAGGAACTAGGATAGTCTTAGGGTAAGTTTTCAGTATGACCTAAGATAGTAAGTTTAAGAAAGTTCAACTGAAATGAGCTTTTAGAAGATCTGAGTCCACAAATCTTTTCCAGCTAAGGACAGAGAGCTTAAGGTTATTGGGTTTTTTTTTTTAGTGTTAACTATTCCACTCCAAAATCAGGCATTTTTAAGCTTGGTTTAGGTGGATTTCATTATTTTAAAACAGCAGAACACACAGTTTAAGACTGATGTAAAAAAAAAAGGAATCAGGAACTTAAATTCAGTTAAGCTCTTTCAAGAGGTATCTGTTTAAAATTCATGCTTTATGAAGGTGGAGTTTTCTAGTATGTTCCTGGTTTGAGTTCAGGTACAACAATACAAGACTGCTTAGAGAAGCTGAATGATGCAAGCTGTCTCAGTTCATCCCAGTTCCTCTCCATCCTCCTTAAGCCAAAAAAACAAACCTACCACAACAACAAAAGAACCCAAACCTACCCCGCTGTTCTCATGGTAGCATCTTCCTGCTTTCCTAGAGCTTGATATCTGAGCTATGACCACGTGCAAGAACTTCCAGCCTCATCTCCTGGCCCTGATGTGAGCCACAGCCCTGCCTGAAAGTCCTTTCTTTTGAGTCTTGTTCTTAAGTAGACTCTATGGTACTGAAGCATGACTTAACCAGGCAAAAAGGCATCTTACAGACAAAGTAGAACAAAAGAAGTAGCATAAAATCTGCAAACAGATTTCTTTGAGTTCTCCTCTGCCAATAGAGATTATTTCCCCCCATTTTTCTAGTAGCACTTGATCCACAGAAGAAACTTGACTTCTGCTTTTTGTGCTTCTTCAAGATGTGTGAAACGTCTTTGCAGGCTTTTTGGAGGAGACTGGCTGCTGTCAGAAGTGTGGGGTTTTTTTTACACTTGGTTAGAACTTCTTTAAAGTACTCCAGAGGAGTTGCAGTCACCAAAGCAAAGCCCTTTCTTTAGAAGAGAGGTTGTTTGCATTCAAACTAAGGAAAGAATGCCAAGCCTAGACAAGAATGTCTGCTCTGGTACAGCTTTTGAGCTCTTCTTGAGTAGATACTGATATGTTTACAGCAGACATTAGCAGCATAGAGTGCTGTCCTTTGGCAGAGCTCTAGAGGAAAGGAGGGAGTTGCTAGTTTTGATTACTTACAGAGGAATTTGAAAGAAGCAGGAAAGAAGAGCCAAGAAACCAGAGAACACACATTAGTTCCCTTCTCATCAGCTGAGCTGCTTTGCAAGCAAGTAGCAAGCAAGAAGCAATAGAACAAAAAAGTTTTGGCATGACTATCTGGAAGTGTTTCCAGTGTAGAACAGGGTACTACAGATTGAGAGCTGAAGGTATGGATTTCAGTGGCTGCTGCTGAGACTTGCAGTGGTGCAGTTAGCACGGACAGGTTATGTAGGTCCAAAGTAAACACTGGTTTGTTAACAGGGTAGTTATGCTGCTCTCTAATCAGTTGCTTGGCTTAAAGCTCTGAGCTGTGGACTAGGATGGGTTGCCTGGAGGGTCTTTTGTTGTGTCTTAGTGCTCTCACCAAGCTATCTGCTGTATGTGGAGCTCTGCTTCCAGCTCACTATGCAGGAAGGGCTCTGAGCTAGATGGGATAAGTGGTGGAGGACTGCAAGAGCATTTTTTTAGGGCAGGGTTATGCCATAAGAGAGTAAGGGGCAGTGAAAGCGTGGCCCAAGGTTCTGGTATGTGCTGAGCACCTGCTTAGGTCAGAGTCCCAGGGGGAGCTGTGGAAGAGAGGGGAAATGCTGGCTTGGGAGAGGTGGAACTGTGTGCTGCATTAGAAGTGGGAGAGATGGGCTTGAGATCCTACTTCAAGGAAGCAATAAGGAGCATAGATGGGGGCTGCAAGATGGTTTGTGGGTGTCAGACTGTCGTAAAGGAATAGGGATGCTGCTCCATGATACTTGTGTCCTCTTTGCTTTGTGTTGTGGCTATCTTTGTGAAATGTTCTGCTATTAAATATTAATATTAAACCCCTGTACATAAACCCTATGGAAACATAATTAAAAGGGAAAATAGTATAACCCAATGTCAATATAATTTATGTTTATAAACTAAAAATACTTGATTTCATAGAATGGCTTAGGTTGGAAGAGACTTTTGAGATCATCCACTCCAACCTCCCTGCCACTGGGAGGGAAGTTTAAGGAAAAGAAATGTTAATTAAAGAAAAGAGACTAGAAGACACTGCAGATGTACCTTATCTATGTTGAGGTCCCACACACAGAGCTGTGAGTTGCACCTGCTGTTCTAAGCACTGCTGGGTGCTCCAGCAAGTGTGGTGGTGTGTAACCATCTGAAGAGCATGACACTATTAACATCTTTCCCAGTGTGAGTACAAGGCTGATTAAATGAATTCTAAAGTGTTTCTTTGATAAAATGCATGGTTTGAATGCCTGTGTTGTGTAGTGTCAGGGCTCTCTTGTCATCCTTTAATCATATTCACAGATCTTCCCTCAGCTTTCTTCATGTTGTCAGTGTGCTCCTTGAAGGCTCTGTGTAAGTACTAGACACAGTGTTTGAACAGTGATCTGTGTCAAGGATAGAAATGAAATCTCCTTGCTCCTCCTTATGTTGCTATTTACTCACCATAGAATCATTGTGGTTGAAAAGACCTTTCAGATCATCCAGTTTAGCCATTCTCTAACTCTACCAAGGCTGGGGCTAAACTGCGGCCCTCAGTACCACAGCTCTGCCTCTTGGAAACACCTCCAGGGATGAGGATTCAACCACCTCCCTGTGCAGCCTGTGCCAGGCTTTGAGAACCCTTTCAGTCAAGAAGCTTCCTCTGATCTCCAGCCAAAACCTCCCTTGGTGCAAGTCGAGGCCATTTCCTCTCATCCTATCACTTAGAATGATAAAATTAACCAGGTTGGAAGAGACCTCCAAGCTCATCCAGTCCAGCCTAGCACCCAGCCCTAGCCAATCAACCAGACCATGGCACTAAGTGCTCGAACTAGCACAAACCACCTCCCTGAGGAGCCTGTTCCAGTGCTTGCTGACAGCCCTTTCAGTGTTGCTGTAATGTGTTTGCCAGTGAGTGTTTGGTTCTTCCTGCAGGCTGGTATCTCTGAACCCGAGTGCTGCTGCCTCTTTGTTTCTGGTACTACTGTTTTTACAAGGAAGTGAAGCTGCTAATCTGGTAGCATCTTTTCACCAGAGTTTGACACAAGTTCTCCCTCCCAAAGAACATAAAAAGAAACATTACTTACTGTGGCCACTTTGCCTTTCCTAACACGTGACAGCAGTTTCTTCCCTCCACGCTTTCAGCTGGCGTGTAACTGTCCAAACAGCTGATGTGTTGTTCTTCATCACAGAGGAATGGGAACAAAAGAGCCCAGAATGGGAGGTAAGGAGGAGCTTTCTCAGGCAGTTCTGCTGCTGGTGAAATGGAGTTTGTCAGGCCCATAGCTGCCTTCTGTCTCCTGTAGATATTTGCTCCTCACCACATTTAAACTTTGCACCTTCAGCTGCAGTGATCCAGCTGTTCTCAGGCTGCCTGGGATGAAGACAATCATTTTTATTTTCAGAACTGATTACTGGTCATGCCTGCAAGCTAGGAAATCAGTTCCATGTGTCTTTATCTAAGCAAAGCATCTTTATACAAGCAAAGCCATGCTCTTGGTTCTGATACTTTCCCTACTTGGCTCAAAATATGCTGCACCAGTCACAGTAACTTCAGCAATGGCTGTGGCCTGTGTATAAGGTTTTGCCAGTGCATATTTACTAGAGAGTGTTCTTCATCATCTTAGAATCACAGAACCAGAGATTTGTTTCAACTGGAGAAGACCTCTAGATAGGTAAAAGTGAGTGCCAGGAGGCTGGAACCAGGCTCTGCTTGGTGATGCTGATAACAGGACAAGGGGCAATGGATGGAAGCTGAGGTATAGAAGTTCCAAGGAAACATGAGGAGGATTTTTTTCACTGTGAGGGTGACAGAGCACTGGAACAGGCTGCCCAGGAGGGTTGTGGAGTATCCCTCTCTGGAGATATTCAAAACCTGCCTGGATGTGTTCCTGTGTGACCTGCTCTGGGTGACCTGCTCTGGCAAGGGGATTGGACTGGTTGAGCTTCTGAGGTCCCTTCCAGCCTCTGACATTCTGTGATTCTGTGGTTGAGTCCAACCATCAACTCAACACCACCATGGCCATTAAACCATGTGCCAAAGTGCTGTGTCCACACATTTCGTGAACACTTCCAGGGTTGGTGACTCCACCACCTCCCTGGGCAGCCCATTCCAATGCCAATCACTCTCTCTGACAACAACTTCCTCCTGACATCCAGCCTAGACCTGCCCTGGCACCACTTGAGACTGTGTCCCCTTGTTCTGTTGCTGGTTGTCTGGCAGCAGAGCCCAACCCCACCTGGCTACAGCCTCCCTTTAGGGAGCNCTCAGCCACTCTGTCCCCAACCTGTAGTGCTGCTTGGGGTGGTTGTGGCCAAGTGTAGAACCCTGCACTTGGCCTTGTTCAATCTCACTGTTGATCTTACTAATTTAATATTTTTTTTGCATGTTTTATTCTCAAAAGCTTTGTTGTTAAGCTCTGCTGATGGCAATAATGGAACAGTTAACTGGACGACTAAGCGAGCCCACAGTTATGTTATCAGCAGAATAAAGGCTGTTGAGAAGAATGGTGAGTTTAGGTTGTGAATTTAAACCCCATGTTGGTTTAGTCAAGTCTGCTTTTTAATACTGCTCTTGCTTTTCCAGTCATGTTTTAGGAATAAGGTGCTAGTTCCAGGTAAGTAATCTGGGATATTTTCCACTTCTTCAGTCTTTTAAACCTTCACAGACCTGCTTGTCCTTGTGAGTCTTCCCCAACTGCTCCTGCTCCTTTAGCTCTGCTTGAAGTAATGGCTGTGTTACACCTAATATTGCACTTCTCACCAGGGCTGGTGCTTGGAGACACCTCTGCAGTGTGCTTAATACAATAATAACTCCTCTGCAGCAATCCAAGACAATCTTTTTGTTGATGTATGTGGAAAGGCTTCTTTGCTGTTGTTTCTGTAAGTGCACATGGAACAGTGCAGCAAGTGTGCAGTAGCTGAGGAGAGGCTTTGCTCTGACTGCCCAGGCAGGCACTCTGCATTGCCCCCTGCCCCAGTCAAGTGATTTCTGGTGCTGTGCTTCATCTGCTAAAATCCACTGGGGAGAAGCCTCTGGAGTTGCCCCAGAAAAACCTGAGGAGGGGTTTTTTTTTCTGAAGATCATCAACATCCAGGATTCAGCCAACATGGGAAATCTCCTGAAATCTCTGGATCTTCTGGAGCTGATGAGAGTCTCTAGGCTCTGGAGGTTGGTAGAATCTTAGCTGAATTCTTGGCTGTGCCCATGTTCAAGACCTGCAGGAAGAACAGCTGGGGCACTGTTTCAGGAGTCATGTGTGTTCTCCAACCTTCAGTTCCTGATCACTTCTTTCCCAATCTGCAGAGCTTTTAACCTTTTCAAGAATCATTTTGGTTGGAAAAGACCTTTAAGATCGTCCAGTCCAACGTTCTCTAACTGCCAAGGCTGGAGCTAAACCCTGTCCCTCAGCTCCACATCTCTGAAAGATCTCCAGGGATGGGGATTCAAGCCCCTCGCTGGGCAGCCTCTTCTAAGCTTTGAGAACCCTTTCAGTCAAGAAATTTCTTCTAATATCCAACCTAAACCTCCCTTGGTGCAACTCGAGGCCATTTTCTGTCATCCATTCTGCAGAAATTTATCCTAGGACCTACAGAAAATCCTCCTAAGGACGTGGAAACGAGAGAAGGAAAGAGTGCTACTGAGGTAGCTGATGTGCTGTTATTTTTTTCTAGCAGGGATCTGTTGTGATCCTGTGTAGTGAAGATTTTTAATTCCACATAATCAATTTTACAGAAACCTTTTGCAATCCACAAGGTTTTTATCTACCACAGGGAATTTGCCCAGGCAGTTCCCATCTGGCAGTCTGCTGGATGAGGTTAAGTGTATTCAGTGTGATCCCTAGATCATCTAAGATGATTACACTTTCACCTCCAGCTTCAGGCACTCAGCAAAACAACTGTGTGGGGTTTAAGAGCTTCTGAAGAGAGCAGCAGTTCACTGGTTTCATTATTGAAAAGCTGTCATAGGCTGAAGACTCATCATTTTCCTTCTGATGTGGAAGGAGCTTCCTACTGGGAGAAGAGGAGGGCTTCTCTGGCAAGGGAGGTGAGGACTTTGCAAGTTCTTCATCTCCACACCTGTGTCATTTCAGTGTGTTTTTCATTACAGCATCAAATGGGTGGGTGGTTTTCTTTCCTGCTGAGAGGCATTTCTGGTCTGCCACCAAGGTCATTATGTTTTTATCTGCATGCAGTCCTTGTTGGTGTGTTCACTTCAGCCACAGAGAAACAGCTCATTACTAGAAGTGGGCAGGCATTTCGTGGTGGCAATGGATTACCTTGGACAGATGGGGGTGGTTTTTTTTCAGTAACTGCTGATTTTCTCCCCCTTCTTCCTTCCTGAGACTATTGCTTGCGGAGGAAATACACATTGCATTTCCACTGCTCTTCCTGTTTGAAATGCATCTTCTTTCTAGAGTCAAACATCAGAAATGGAACAAAAGACATCTTCTAAGATCTTGAAAGATTTTCAGCCAGCCATCATTTTTCTGTCATATTTATCTTATAATTTCCCTGTTCTGCTTTGCTTTAAAATAGTTTAAAGGAAATGAATGAGTTTCCTTGCAACTCGTTCAGAGAAATGAGCACAACAGTTTTGGGGCTCATCAGTTTGCTAATTTTAATTACACAGATAGCAATGTTACTCATGTCTAGGTAATTAAAATTACAGTGGCTACTTTATTAACCACACAAAGTTTTAATAAACTTCTTAATTTTTAGGATCTGTTTGAATTTTGTCTTCCAGGAAAAATGATTAGGCAGAAAAATGATTAGGCAGTTCAGGATTTTGTTAAAAGCAGCTTCCAAAAGTGGGGATTTGATAAATAATATGTCCAGAGCTTGAGACTATTCTACAACATCAAACTTGAAGACTGGGAAGTAGATAACTAAATGTAGAGCTCTACATTGCAGCTGTCTGCATCTCCTCTCAGCTGCCTCTGCAGTTGGTGGAGATCCAGTCTGTGTAGTTAGGAATCTAGGACATGATTCAACTCATTTACAGGAGGAATCAAATTAATCAAGGCCTAGAAGTGTCTGTTTCTTCTCCACTGACTATAAAAGGAGCCTGACTAACTCTGTGGTGGATGTTGTTTCTGTGGGCATCTAAAATTAGGTGAGATAGATTCCACCCGGCGTACGTGGTGCGAGGGATGGAATGTCTGTGATTAATGCCTAATTAGCAGTGGCTTTTTAAGCAGATCTCAAGTCAGAAGGTTGGTGTAATGAGAAGGCTGGAGAAATGATAGCAGGATTACAAAATTACATGAGCTTGAGCCACATTTCAGGTGTATCTTGCTTACCGATGGAAGGGCTGAAATTAGTCCTTTTACCTTCTAGGAGGTGTGGGGCTTGTTCCTTTGAGTTTGTTATGACAACTCTGTGGTCTCTTGGAGTCACTCTGCCCTCTGACAGTACCCCCATGCTGCATGGCAGAGTCTTTGCCTCCTCAGAAGTTTCCTTCAGCTTAGCAAGCGAGGCAGGTAGCTGTGAGGCTCTGTATCTGTGACTGCTCTTTATTTACCACTGGTGTAACCCTGATCTGTTGACATTCTCAGCAATGTGCTTCATTCTTTCAGGGCACCGACTTAAAGTTGAGTAGTGATACGGGATGGTAACATGACCTAGAGCGTGTCCTGTAAAGACACCATGAGAAACACCTTTTAGATCAAGATCCTCCATTTACACTTTAATTTTTTAGCTTGTGGATAAAGTGGTTTCTTATCCACTTAGTGTGTCATAATGATTTTTTCATTAAAGTATATATATAGTGTCACTGTGTCTATATATATATATATACACACACATATGGTAGTGTGTCAGATGTGTCATACCTAAAGAAGATTTGCTTTCATCAACTACATTTGTAATTGCATGAAAAAAATCCATGTTGCTCTTCCATATGCTGGTTGTTCTAATTCAAGTTTCCTGCAGGTTTTTAGTTCTGAGTACTGTAAAACACAGCTTCATTTGGTTTGGAGCCAGTGCCTGGCCTTTAACTGCCCCTTAACCTTCTGTTCTCTTCTTCAGTGCGGAGCTCTCTAAGCAGATTTTTAGGTGTCTGTTGTCTGAACTTGCTGGCTTAAGGAAGTCTGGCTTTAAGAACTCAGAAATTCTCAGCTGAAGTGAATTTGCTTTGTCCTGTTCTGTACAGTGAAAACTCTGCCATTCCATTCTGTGAGCAATCAATGCCATTGATTGGTAAAGGTCCTTCTTATTTCTCATCTTCCTTATCTGTATGTAACGCGTCAAGAAACCACAATTGTATCATCCACTGGACACATTTTGGTTCATGTCATACTACAAATAAACAGCTGTAAAATTCCAGTAGCCTCCCTTGTTGGTTTTTGGGTTCTTTTACTGCAATAAAAACAGTTTGTGCAACTTCTGAGGTCCTACCACAGCCAGTTCTGCAGTGCTGGAAGCCTCCTGTTGGGCAAAGAGAGGCTTTGCTCTGTGTCCTCATCTTAAATCCACCCAACCTTTAAAAACTTATTAACAGGTGTCTAATATCTGTTGCTTTCCTGCTGCCAGACTGCCCACACTGCTGTTGAAATGCACGCTGTATTATCCAGAGCATGTCTCATTTTTGCCTTTTTCTGTCTCTTATCTTTCCTTCTGCTTTTCAGTGTACACAATTCTGTCCAAGGTGCACTCTGATCGGAATGTTTACCCTTCTGCTGGAGTTCTTTTTGTTCATGTTTTGGAGAGAGAGTACTTTAAGGGGGAATTTCCTCCTTACCCAAAGACTGGTATGGGATGCTAAGATCTTCCATATTATATAACCATGTAATAGAATGTTAAAATGTCTGTCTGCTTTGCATACCTTAGAGTTCAGCGTGTAACATACAAAGAACACTTGTTAGTTTCTATGGAAATGCCTTCAACTGATAGAAAATACCTCCTCAGCTCCAGTGGAAATGGTGTGGGTTGTGATCATCAGTTGTACAGAGATGCAAAATAAGTGTGTGTTGGGAAGGCATAAGCACCAGACCAGAGAGCTGAGATCAGGGGGAAGCTTTTCTTCACTTTCACATCAGAGATGAAATCAGGGAAGTTTCACTGTCTGCACAAAATGCCAGTTGCCTGATCCCTGTTTTACATGTAGCAGCTATCAGGCTATGTGATGGAGCACTTTGAAAGCAGAGAGTAAACTTGAGACAGAATAGAACACTGAATCAAATAGAGACTGTGTAATGATCATAAAATGGTTTGGGTTGGAAGAGACCTTAAAGATCATCTAGTTCCAACCTCCTGTCATGGGCAAGGACACCTCCTGCTAAACCAGCTAGCTGAAGCCCCATCCAGCCTGCCTTTCAATACTTCTAGGCTTGAAGCCTCCACAACTTCTCTGGGCAACCTTTTCCAGAGCCTCCCTACACTCATGAGGAAGAAGTTCTTCCTGAGATGTAATCTCAATCTAGTTTTTCCTAGGTTTGAAATCTCTTATTTGAAACAAAAGGATTCAGCTTTCTACCTGTGTTTAGGAGCAGCTTAATGTCAGTAAGGTGCTTTTCTAAAGTGTGGTCTTTTGGCAGACCTAAAGGATTTTGATCATTGACAGCTTAGGACATGTAAAAGCAATCCAAGTGGGCAAGAGAAAGAATGTTCTGCCCCCCATGCTTATCAACAATAATAAATCTCTCCATATATGCTGTTTATATAAATATAAGTGTTGTATCTTCCTATAAAAATAGGAACACTCCTGTACTGTGTGTACAATGCAGAGGTAATCAAAACCACCTCTCTGGGCAGCCTGTTACAGTGCTCCATCACTCTTAAAGCAATTCCTCCTCATGTTCAGATGGAACTTTGTATGTTCAGACCTAGTAGTTAACGAGTGCAAGCACAGAGAGTTAGCCAGGATTCTAGAAGGTCCAAGCATGTTCATGCCTGCAGCTGGCCATGCTTTTCTCAGTACTTACAAGTGCTGAGGAGGACTTCCCATATTTCCCATAGGCTGAAGGTTAGCAGCAGTTCTTCCTTTTGGAAATGTGTAGAAGACCTAACAGGAAGAGAGAATAGGAGTTTCTACTAGAAATGTGAAGATCAAGTTATGCAGTATTCTCTTGCAAATGGCTCAATAGATTTTTTTTTTCTTCTCTAGGTGAAATCAGTAATGATCCCATAACATTTAACACCAACCTGATGGGTTACCCTGACAGACCTGGCTGGCTGCGCTACATCCAGAGGACGCCATACAGCGATGGAGTGCTCTATGGCTCACCAACTGTAGAAAACGTGGGCAAGCCAACCATCATCGAGGTATTTGCAGTGGAAGGCTCAGAAACATTTATTTTGGCTTGGAGTAGAAGGTTTGGATTGCCAAAAAGCATGGCCTCTTATTTAACTTAATTCCTGTTACAAAAATATTTAAGGCAGGGACAAGGAGCCTGCTCTAGTGGGAGGTGTCCCTGCCTATGGCAGGGGGTTGGAGCTGGATGATCCTTGAGGTCCCTTCCAACCTAAACCATTCTATGATTCTATGATTCTAAGGACTTGTGACATGAACATAATCTCTTGGGTACCACTGCATCCTCTTTGAGGGAAAGCCAATTTGTGTGACATTGCATCTTATGCTTTAAGGTAGAACTAGGAAATAACAATAACCATTTAAATGCAATGTTCTTTGCTGAAATACTTTTAGGTTCTTGTCCTTCATCTTTCTAAGAGGCTTTACTAAACTGAAAAGTGTAAATACATTAACCCTGTATCAGTCCATACAAATAAGTCAACTTATTTGTATGTATTGATATAGGTTTAAACCTAGATCAATCTGTACAAATAAGTTAGACCTCGATCAACTCACACAAATAAGTTAGACCTAGAGCAACTCATACAAATAAGTTAGACCTAGAGCAACTCATACAAATAAGTTAGACCTAGATCAACTCACACAAGTAAGTTAGACCTAGAGCAACTCATACAAATAAGTTAGACCTAGAGCAACTCATACAAATAAGTTAAACCTACATCATCTCACACAATAAGTTAAACCTAGATCAAGTCTGTACAAA
>WAAF01014508.1:31261-163155 GCA_013400475.1 Tricholaema leucomelas | reverse complement strand
TACAAATAAGTTAAACCTAGATCAATCTGTACAAATAAGTTAAACTAGATCAATCTGTACAAATAAATTAAACCTGTATTAATCCATACAAATAAGTTAAACCTAGATCAGTCTGTACAAATAAGTTAAACCTAGATCAGTCTGTACAAGTAAATTAAACCTGTATTAATACATACAAATAAGTTAAACCCAGATCAACTCATACTCTATGCAAGTTAAACCTGTATCAATCCATACAAATAAATGTATTAGATATGTATTTGATTACAAAATATAAAGTTAGAAATATATTGACTGTATTATGTAGTGTAATAATGTAAGTGTCTAGGTTCTACATCAAGACCTTCACTTAAGTCTGACCCCAAGCCTGTATCTGAATTAAGCATTGCCTAGCACGTAAATTAAGTCACTGCAGTCCCCTCTCACCTGTGGCTTTTGATGTAGGTGAGGAGGGCAGATTGCATTCCATCTGCTCCTGAGTGCCACCTGAGAGGAGTGGTTGCATGTTCCTGCCCTCAGTGTAACTTTCATCCTGTCGTAGTTTCAGAGGTGATGTCATGGTCAGGTCCATTAATTGGAGCTGAGCTCAGAATGAGAAGAGCCCTGCAGTAGAGCAGGTAATGTTCTTGAGCTCAAGTCCCTGTGAAAGCTGTGCAGAGATGGTTTGTGAGGAATTCAGTACAGAGGCATCTCCACTGCTGTCACTGTTACTCAGTGCAGGTGCATGGTCCACGCTGGCTGGAGTGCAGCCTCAGAGTGGGTGCTGTTGTGTTCCTGTACAGAGGGCTCTAGGCATTGATGTTTAAAGTACTGTTGAAACAGTCCTGTGAAAAAAACAACAGAATTGAGGAGTTCAAATCTCCTCACTTTGTTTTCTGTTAGTTTTATAATGAAATGTTACATGGCATAGGATGTGTCAGGTAGGCTTTTCTTTTGCACTGAAAGGAACCTGCAGAAGATATTCCAGAGGATTTCTCCTTTTGATTCCAAACTGGATGTGCAACATCTCTGACTTTTGTGTCTTTAATAATCAGTGTCACTGTGCTTTGTGGCTCTGTTTGCTGAGAAGGAGCATGGTTGTGTACCTGCTGCCATTCCTCTGCCTCTCCCTTGTCCCTGAAATGAATGAAAAAAAGTCTGAAATTAGGAAGAAATTTAATCTATTTCAGTTTGTTTCCTGAAGGAAGCAAACATCTAAAAGGTGATAAGCATTGCTAACTAATCAATTAAATTTTCACTGATGTTTCATTTCTGCCTTGTTGCTTTGCAGTCAGATCTTTTGGTTTCTTTGACTCTAGATCACGGCGTATAACAGGCGGACTTTTGAGACAGCGAGACATAATTTGATCATTAATATCATGTCAGCAGAAGGTATGTACAGACAACCACAGAAGCAGTTGGCTTGCAAAAGCCCTTTAAGATGATCCAGTCCAACCATTCTCTAACGCTGCCAAGGCTGGTGCTAAATCACCACCCTCAGCATCACATCTCTGCCTCTGAAACACCTCCAGGGATGGGCATTCAGCCACCTCCCCGGGGAGCCTGTTCCAGGCTTTGAGAAACCTTGCAGTGAAGGTTTCTCAGCTGAGACACTCTTCCTGTAGTCCACTCCTCCATGTCTCAGTTGCTTCAGAACTAGCCAGTGCTTTTTCAGCTTGAGGAACAGCTGCTAGGACTATTTAATATGAGCACATCAGGTTGAAAAGGAGCTAGTTCACATGGGAGACTTTTAGAAAGGTGTTTCAGCCTCAATGTGGTATTGTGTTAATTACTTCCAACTCTGTCATGGAATCTTTAAGGCAGAACTCCTCCTTTTTCCTCCCAACTAGATTTCCCTTTGCCCTATCAGGCAGAGTTCTTCATCAGGAATATGAACGTAGAAGAAATGCTGGCAAGTGAAGTTCTTGGGGACTTCCTTGGGGCAGTGAAAAACGTGTGGCAGCCAGAGCGCCTGAACGCTATAAACATTACTTCAGCCCTGGACAGGGGAGGGAGAGTTCCACTTCCTATCAATGACATGAAGGAGGGGTAAGCATATCTATCACTCTGTTGGGTTTGCTTTGTTCTCTTCTTTCCCTGCTGAAAAGCTTCATATTTGTTTGAGTGTTCTAGAAACTTTGCAGTTGCTCTTTTGTATGTTGGAATTCAGATTGCTGTTAGATCTGAAAGGTTTCCTGATGGCCTGAGCCTGTTGTACCCTGGATCTGTCACAGTTGATACCTTTTCAACAGGAAATAGTTTCTCTATATTCATTTTACAATGAGAATCATGGAATGGTTTGGGTTGGAAGGGACCTTAAAGACCATCTAGTTCCAACCCGTTCTGCCACGGCAGGGACAACTCCTACTACAGCAGCTTGTTCAAGGCCCCAGCCAGCCTATCTTTGAACACTGCCAGGCTTGCAGCCTCCACAGCTTCTCTGAGCAAGGTCCCTTCTAAGCCAAACCATTGCCTGGTTTTCTGTACTGTAATGCTAAATGAAATGTTAAGTTTACATTCAGCCTTCAGTATTCTGCCAGTTTTGTAGGCAGTGGCATAGCTGCAATGTGGAACCTCCTAGGAGAAGCTGAGGCTTTGTCAGGTTGATGCTAGAATTAGGTCCTCGTGAATTTCATTTGTGAATGTGGGAAGAAACTCTTTAAAAATCCTGTGCTGAGCAAGACTGAAGATTTCTTTGGGATAGAATCAGACTTTTTAACTGCAATTTTTAAAAGTAGTCCTGATTTAAGTGAATACTGCAAAAGTAAGGAACCCACACTTGGCGCTCTATGACTTCATCTGCCAGCTCTGATGGTAACCAAACATTTACCCTATGCAGAAAACAGACTACCTGTAGTAAGGAGCTAAAAAAACCCTTTTGGTTTCAGTCTGTTATTTAGATCCTTAAAGTAAACTATCAAGAAAAATAATTTTAGTCTTTAAAGCAGAGCAGAATCTTACTGTGAGCAGTAAGGTTTGGTGGAGTACATCAGTGGAGAGTTGTCCTGACTGCCACTCATCTCTCCACAGTGTCTATGTCATGGTTGGGGCAGATGTTCCATTCTCTTCCTGCTTACGAGAAGTGGAGAACCCCCAGAATCAGCTGAGATGCAGTCAAGAGATGGAGCCTGTCATAACCTGTGATAAAAAGTTCCGTACTCAGTTCCATATTGACTGGTGTAAAATCTCTCTGGTGAGTTCCTTTATTCTGGCATTAAAATGATGTTTGGAGAAGCTCAGTAGTTTATGCCAGACGTGATATAGGCCCATTTAGAGTTAATAATAAGAATGAAGTTGTTTGCAGTGGACTCCCTTAGGAATGCCCCAGCTGTGACCTTCCCACCCAGCTTAGTGTGCCAGGAGCTTAATCTCTCTTCATCTTTGCTGCTGCAGTGCTGAGAGGAAAGTGTGAAATGAGAACCAAGAACGCTCAGGTAGCTGCAGCTGAAGTGTCAGGTGCCTGCTGGGTTCACCATGAGCAAGTTCCTTGGGAGGGACTTTTGCAGAAGAGAGGAGCTTTGGCCTTGCTCCAGTGCCCACTTCTAGCTGTGAAATGTTTTCTGGTAAGGTGTAGGTTGCTCTTGGTTGCTTTTCTTTAATGTGACTTCAAGGTTAACAACTCCTAACTGCTTCTGGCACTCACAGCAAGTGCAGAAAGGTTTGAGGTTTTTTTTGTGCCATGCTTTGGGTTTGAGAGGCCAGGATGCTGTTGGCCACATACTGGCTCATCTTCAGCCAGAGTAAATCAAGCTGTACAACCAGAGTATCTCTGGTAGGCACAGAACAAAGTAAGATACTAGAACGTCAGACTGGATGTGAGGAGGAAGCTCTTCACCATCAGAGTGGTGAGAGCCTGGAATGGGTTGCCCAGGGAGGGTGATTGAGGCCCCATCCCTGGAGGTGTTTAAAGCCAGGCTAGATGAGGCTCTGGCCGACCTGGTCCAGGGTAGGGCGTCCCTGCCTATGGCAGGGAGGTAGGAACTAGACGATCCTCGTGGTCCCTTTCAACCCTGACTGCTTCTGTGATTCTGTGAGTATCACTTGCAGCATTGATCAGAAGCTTTGAACAAACCAGAAGGGTTTTATTCTCTTAAAAAAGAGTTTGCATGAAAGTTCAGAAGTTGTCAGCTGTGTGCTATGGACTCTGGTAGATGTTGCAGCTGGCTGCAGCCTGCCTGCTCTGACCTTATGTTATTTTCTTACACAGTTGTCTTTCTTTTTTCTTTTTCTGGGTATCAGGTTGACAACACAAAACAAGTTTCCACCTTTCAGGAAGTGATCCGTGGAGAGGGGATATTACCTGATGGTGGAGAATACAAGCCACCTTCTGACAGCCTGAAAAGCAGAGACTATTACTCGGATTTCCTAATCACCCTGGCGGTGCCCTCGGCAGTAGCATTGGTGCTCTTTCTAATCCTTGCCTACATCATGTGCTGCCGACGGGAAGGAGTGTGAGTACCTTTGCACACGGATACCTGCAGGGTTCTCTAAGGTGATGATGTTTGGTAGGACAGTTCCATTCAGTTCATTAAAAGCACTGAAAATGAACCCAAAGCTCAAAGTAATGACCTGTCCCTTGTGGAAGCACAGATGGTAACTGCCAGGAGAAGGGATGTAAGGCCTCGAACTGTTGTAGCTGAAAGGGTTTAAACATCTCAGGACACACACAGTATGCTCCAAACACTTAAAATGCTAATAAGGGCTCATGGATTCAGGGGAATATTAAGTCATTTCTAAAATGCTAACTTGTCTAAAATAAATCTGGTTGAGGAGATGACCTGAAGTTAGCTTTATTCTAAACCACATAAAAGCAAAGCAGCAAGTAACGTAACTCCTGCCATTCCTTACACAAACTACAGTTCCATTTTGTCACTGAATTTATTTGAGCCAGAAACTTGCTCTTTAACCTGCATTTCCATCTCTGTGTGTGTGTGTGTCTGTGTGTGTGTGTCTCTCATCAGCACACCTCTCTACCTGCCTCCATCCAGGCCTCACCATACAGCCAGCTGCAAATGCTGCCGAGTTGGCGTTTGGCAAGAACCTTGTCAGCATTTGGGCATCGCCAACTATCCTCAGCATCAGATAGATTTAATGTTCCAACTATCAATGCTATTATTTAATTCATAAATTTTGTTTTGTTTTTAGGGAAAAGAGAAACATGCAAACACCAGAGTAAGTGTCTTCTTTCCTGTTATTTTTCTTTTACCATTTAATTTTCATCCTCGGTAGCTTGTCATGCTTCATACATCTGTGTCATAATCTTCTCTCACTCTCTCTAATCCATGGTTTAGTTCATAAATGTGAAAGCTGCTTTTAAATCAGAGTCTTGGCGAGGATAGAAGACCAGAATAAAAAGGGTTTGAAATGAAGGACTCTCAACTTGAGATAAAATAGTGCTGTTAGAATATAAAGATATTAATATCTCATTTAAACTCCTGGTTATTGGACTTCCCAGCCTCTATCTTAAAGGCAGTGGAGAGGAAAGCAAATATCCTGGAAGGTATCCAGTTGCCTATCCTATGTAGTGGTTTAAAACTAACCTGTGAGCTTTTATGGACTTCCCACAAGAATCAGGAGTTAACCAAACCTTTTAACTGCACCAAATAAATGCACAGGCTTGGGCCTTATGAAAGATCCTTAGCCAGACAGCAGATTCCTGAAGAATAATTACTGCCTTAAAAATGAAATAAATCCAATATTTAATAAATAATTATTAACTTGACTATGTAAAGTTGCTGTAGAACCTCTAGCATGCCTCAAGGTCCTTGTAACTTTTGAGACAAATATTACTTGTTCAAGTTTATCCATTTAGCTGGGGCACTTTAAAAGAACTGTTTCCTGCTTGCTTTTTTTCGCCACAGCATCCAGCTGGTCCACCACAGTGCCATACAGAAATCAACCAAGGAGCTCCGAGACATGTCTAAGAACAGAGAGATAGCCTGGCCTCTTTCAACACTCCCTGTGTTCCACCCAGTCACTGGGGAGATTGTGCCTCCCCTTCACGCAGACAGCTATGACAACACCAGCATGCCTCTGATGCAGACCCAGCAGTAAGTACTCAGCTTTCCTCTTTGGGTTGCATCACTTAACTCCAGTGCTTGTCATCTGCAGTGTTGTTTGTCGTGGAGGTAGCAGCAGTGGCTCTAGCTGAGGATGGCTCTGAGCTCCGCAGTTCAAGCAGGAATGTAAATGTCAAAGCAAATGAAAGGGCTTGGCAAGGAGCTCTGCCAGGGACAGGTGACACCGCTGCAGGTTTTGGAGCAAACCTGCTGCTGCCAGAGGAATGGATTGAACTGCTCTGTTTTATATACCCTGCCTCTTCAGCCATGCCTTTAGACTTCTGGTAGAAAACCAGCAGTGAGGCTGGGGATAGTTCCATAGCAGAGACTCCAGACTTTGTCAGTAGTTAATGGTGTGCCTGTCACAGGTGAGTTATGTCTGGAATGGTGACACTGAAGAGGGACAGGTTCAGTTACACAGACACTAAACACAATGGCCCTCAGCCATTTCCACTGCTCCCAGTCTCAGCAAGACAGAAACCACAGAAATATAGATTCCTGGTACCTGATTTATCAGTAATTTAATGACACCCTTGGGACAGACCTGCTGGTGCCTTGATACGGGGTTGGGCACAGCTGAGGCAGTGTTTGCAGAAGTCACTGCCAGTGTTCTTCAGTGCAGTGCTCTGACACTATCTCTATCTGGGAGCTCTTCAGCTGGCAGGCCTGCATGGCCCCTTGATACTGGTCCAGTGCCAGCACTACCCTGGCCCTGATATACACATCTTGCCCTAAGCTCCCTTCATAACGTAGGTACCTGCCAGAGGAGTGTTTTCTTCTCCCTAAGAACCTAAGTTCTTCAGAAGGTAGAGTTCTGCCTTGTGCAGCCACTGCGAAGTGCTCTGCCCCCTCTTTTACAGTTCCCTTTCCACTCAGAATAGCAATATTTTATGAGTGGGGTACCAAAAGCTCTCCCAAGTTGTACCCAGGGTATGTACCCCCTTCAGCTACATCCCAGCTCCTAATTCCTTTGTGTAAAAACAACCTCACTAGCTAGGAGCTGTCAAAACAGACACTTAAGCAGGACCCAAAACTGTTAACTTTGCCTTGGTGAGTGAGCTGGTCCTGTGTAAAACCAGCTGGCCTCTCCTCATTCCACAGTCTTGCACACACTGTCACCTTTTCTGTGTTCACCACTTATGGAAACCAAACTTTGCAACACAACAGAAACCTGCCATGACTCCTCTGGTGCTTCACCAAGTCAGCTTTGAACCTATCTGAGAACTGAAATAGTAGGAGCTATCCCTCAGCAGTAATTTCCTCTCTTTCACTAACTTGGCTAACCTTTTGACAACTGTATTTCCATAGTGCAAATAGGTTTTTGCTTCATAAGATAAAAGTAAAAGTCACTTGGTATTCAGACTCTTCTAATTCAAGATATTAAATTGTTCTTTGTAGGAACCTGCCACATCAGACTCAGATTCCACAGCAGCAGAGTGCAGGTCAGTACTGAGGAAAATATTGTAGCTGTGAAGTGACCAGTGTGGAGGAATCGTAGTGACAACACACCCAGGCTGTGGGCAGTGCAAACCACTTTCCACTGTAGTAAGGTCTTAACAGCGTTGTCCTCCAGGGTTTTGTACATCAGCGGACATTTGGGGCTGGGATTGATTGAAGAAGGAGGAGAACTCAGCATAAGGCACTGGGTTCTAAGCTAAGTTAGAAACATGCTCCTAGGAAGCATTTTGTGTGACAAGAAGCTACAGCCAGATTCCCCACTCTGGGGAAATTCTTTGGATTCTCCAAAACGTGACAGGAAATCCAACTTCTCCCCTCCCAGCAATGCAGCTAAGCTGTTACTAAGCGTGAAGAGTTGATACTGGGGGACCTGTTCTGAGGCACATCCCCATGCTGCAGGTTTGCCATGCCTTAGTCATCACTCTTGGCTCCTTTTCCCTAATCCTGTTGTAGTGATTGAGGCCATTAATGATTCCATCAGAGTATTGGTTAAGGCTGATGATGTCCTTCTTACGATGGGCAACAGAAATGTTGGACTAAGTCCAGAGGAGGCCATAAAGATCCAAGGGCTGGAGCGCCTCTGCTATGAGGAGAGGCTGAGGGAGCTGGGGTTGTTCAACCTGGAGAAGAGAAGACTAGCACAGTGGGGTCCTTACAGCTTCTTCCCAATACCTGAAGGGATCCTAAAAGAAGGCTGCAGAGGGACTTTTCATAAGGTTGTCAAGCAGTGGGACAAGAGGGAATGGTTTGAAGCTGAGGTAGAGCACGGTTAGACTAGATCTGAGGAAGAAGTTCTTCAGTACAAGGGTGCTGAGACTCTGGAATAGGCTGCCCAGGGAGGCTGCGGCTACCTCCTTCCCTGGAGGTGTTCAAGGCCAGGATGAGGCCTTGAGCAGCTGAGTCTAGCTGAGAGCTGTCCCTGCCCATGGTGGGGAAGTTGGGGAAGATGATCTCTAAGGTCCCTTCCAAGCCAAGCCAT
Source organism: Tricholaema leucomelas (assembly GCA_013400475.1). Lineage (NCBI taxonomy): Eukaryota > Metazoa > Chordata > Aves > Piciformes > Lybiidae > Tricholaema lacrymosa > Tricholaema leucomelas. Next base: position 154,680 of record WAAF01014508.1, on the reverse strand, counting down.
TCTGTGATTCTCTCTAGCTAGTGTCAGGTGTAAAAGCTACAGCCACAGCCACGTGAGAAGGGGAATACAGAGGCCAAATTTGAGTATTCAAAGAGGTGTTCATGCAAAAACAGCCATAGACAGAGACAAACACTGAACATATTGTGGGGAGCACAGCTCCAGGAGAAAGCCTTGTTTGAACTTAGGAGTTCCAGAAGCAACTCTTTTCATTCCAAATCCTTCTTCTTCATTACTGCTTTCGGGGATTAAAGGAGAATTTCGTATGACAACATTTCAAAGATTTGAGGCAAGTATATAATAGATGCTTCTGCCAATGTGTTTTTCTTCTTGTTATCTGGAAACTAAAAACATTTCTGAACTCTCCCCCCCCCAAAACTGACTGCAGTTCTTCTAGCTTTGCTGTTTGTCTGCTCTGTTATACCTCTGTCACAAATGGCAGATGACCCTGGCAGTCAAAGCTTCCAGCACTGGTTTGGGTTGACATTTAGCACAGCTTTTAACACTCAAAACATCACCCAGGTCAGCTCTTCTGTTGTGGCTGTTCTGTTACAAGGACTCCAGTCTGTCTTGCAGTAAAAAGGGTGCAAAATCAGCAGGTAGCACTATGAGAAATGTTTAAGGAGGGATGAAATAGAAGCCTGCATGAATTTTGTCACTTTCAGATCACACTGAGGAGCTGCCATAAACCCAGATCTTAAAAGTCCTCCTGCAGCCCCTGATTTTGGTAGAATACATCTGGCTCTTTTGTACCCACAACAGAAAAAACCCTCTCTGAGACAGAAAACATTCCCTCCTCTTTAGTTTGCAGTGACACCTTCCTTCATAGCTCAGAAGAGCAGATGACGATACAAGAGCTTGCAGGATGTGATGGGATGTGCCTCTTGCATTTTATCTCATAACAGACATCTCTGACTCATGTTAAATCCTAAGATGTTTTTTCTTTTATCATTATTACTTTGTTTTAGCAACAAAATACAAATTCAGCAATCAGTTTTATTGATCTGGTCAACTAAGCAATGTATAGAACTCAAATGCTCAAGGCCAAATAAATCTGTAGGACTAGACATCCATGGTTTATTTTTTTTGCCTTTCTTGCAGAAGATTCCCAGTAATATAATCAGGATTGTTAACATTCTACCATGATAAGAAGACATTACCAGTTTAAAGCTTCTGGAGACTATAGGTAGTGATTTGAAGAGCAGACACCCTCAGGGGGAAGAACTGCTTCTTAAGGTCTCCTCTCAGTCCAGCAAAACTGGACCTTAGGAAGCAGTTCTTCCCCTTGAGGGTGGTGAAGCACTGGAACAGGTTGCCCAGGGAAGTTGTGCAGGCTCCAAGCCTGGCAGTGTTCAAAGGCAGCTCAAACAAGCTGCTCTAATAGGAGGGGGGCTGGAACTAGATGACATTTAAGGTCCTTTCCAACACAACCCATTCACTGATTCTACCTTCTTGAGGAACTACCTGAATGTCCAATAACAAACATTTCATTTTTATTTTACCTTACATAAAACTGCAAACTTTAGCTGCTACAAGACTCAACTGTTTCACAAAGTTAGAAGTGGGAAAGAGCTGTATGAAAGGTGACAGTTCCTATCTAGTGCTGATATTGTACTGCTGAAAAATTGCTCCTTGTCTCCAGTTAGTTTTATCATTTGATTTCTTTTGACTGGCAAAATTCTTAAGGACTCTTTGAAGGTGCTTGATTGAAAGGTTTATGGGAGATTCTGGGCAACCTGATCTAGTTGGGGATGTCCCTGCTGCCTGCAGGGAGGGTTGGACAAGATGACCTTTGGAGGTCCCTTCCAATCTAAACCATTCTAGGATTCCTGTAACGCTGAAGTCTAAACAATGCACATGGCCTGTATACTGTGTTCTCCACCTTGAGCTTCACAGTGTCCCTAAGGAGTCTGTTAGATCCCAAGGAGAAAGGTAGATTTCTGGCTAAACCATTGCTTCCCAGAAGCCAGCAATCAAAATGTTCTCATATGCACTGTTGTCTTGACTTGTGTGTCCCCAGTGTGGCTGTGGTAAAGGACTAATAAAACTGTTCCTGTGCTCTGCTACCCATTAGCAGTTGAACATTGTCAGAGCATCATCTACCACTGCTGAATGATAGCAATTCTCTCTACTTGCAGGTAAATGGTATTCCTGAGGAGAGGAAGCTAACAGAAGCAATGAATCTGTAATCAGAGGAGGCAGCAAATTGTTTTACTTCCTCATTTGTCAGTTGGTGCATGAGTTTTTCTGGTGTCTGGTCTGCATGCCCACAGTATTGAGATGATTTCAGTGCCAGAGAGTGCAGTCACTTCGTAGAGCTGCTGTACTGTATCCTTTTGTACTTGGGACATTTTGGACAATTTGTAAACACTGATAACTTTTTATATTTGGTACCTTCAGAAAATAATATTTCATATCTATGTATTAATAAATAGCAAAGTTTATTCTGGTTGGATATCTCCTGGAGGTTTTAAACAGGGAAATGAACACTTCAAAAAGAAGAACCAGGTTCAAAGGATTTGAACCCTGGCAGTGTTCAAAGGCAGGCTGGATGGGGCCTTGAGCAAGATGGTCTAGTAGGAGATGGATGTCCCTTCCCATGGCAGGGAGTTGGAACTAGATGGTCTTTAAGGTCCCTTCCAACCCAAACCATTCCATGATTCTATGATGATTTCAGACTGTTCAATGGAATGATGGAATTGCCTTGTATTTGCTGATGAAAAGCAGCAATGTATAAGCATGAAAACTTGTGCAATATGGTGAGGCTCAGCAATAGCATTCCAGATGCAGTAGGCACTTCTTTTGTAGGGATTACCAAACTGAAAAGTTAGCTTGGGGAGCAAAAAAAAACCAAACACAAAGCAAGAAGCAAACCCCTAAAGCCATTCCTGCTGAAAATTGGATTTCTGATCCTTTACCAGATCCTTCAAACCCCTAAGGCCATTCCTGCTGAAAATTGGATTTCTGATCCTTTACCAGATCCTTCAAACCCCTAAAGCCATTCCTGCTGAAAATTAGATTTCTGATCCTTTACCAGATCCTTCAAACCCCTAAAACTATTCCTGTTGGATTTCCTTTCCTTTACCAGCTCCTTCACCAACTTGAAAGCAATAAATATTTAAGATCTGTCCATTCATTCCTGTGGTTGTGTTGGAAGAAACTGTTTCAAACCACTGTAGGCAGAAATTAAATGTCTGCAAGTAACCAAGGGTAATTTTGTTCTTGTGTATATACATGGGCCAACTTTTAACTCTTTCTTTGTTTGTGATATTCCTGATGTAGTCTGGTTTTTTTATATCCTCCACATTTTATGTCTTGTTTGAAGCAAAAGGAGTTAGGGAGAGAACTACCTATCAAAAACCCAGGGATTTTTTTTTTTTTGCATCTTAAAAAGGAGTTGATTAAATATGTGGCTGATTTGAGAGGCATTTGTGTAGCTGAAAGCTTAATAATGGAACTTTGTTAGGAGAAACTGAGCTTATTTCCTTATTATTCCCTTAAATTATCACCATTTACTGAAAAAAATACATCTCCTGATGTGGTTTGGCTTACTTTAAATTACTCTAAATCCTCCAATAGTTCAGTCTCTGCTGTAACAGCTTACACCAACAAAAGTAAGATCAGTAAGACCTGGGGTTTTACCTTGAAGCATTCTGCTGTTTGAAGCTGACCCTTGTGCTTTGGCTCTTCTCCTTTCAGAAGCTGCAAGTTGTTCTTCAGGACACTGCACTGGAAGCAGAAAGCTGTGTGTGCTTTAGCATTGGTAAATGCTGCCTGTGTTTCCTTAGCTGAACTTTTTGAGGTCTCTGCTAAGAGAAATTTGGAGTAATTTAGGAACTTGAGGCTAAAAAGAAACTGTAAAGTAAGGGTAGTAGGGTTTGCAAAAAGACCAAAGCAGTTACTGGCTTTTCTTTCCCTCCCCTCCCTGCCCTCTTCCTTCAAAATATCAAACTTTATTTATGTTAAAGAGACTTTCTGCAAAGGCATGGAGTGACAGGAGGAGGAGTGACAGCTCCAAACTGGAAGAAGCTGGACTGAGATGAGACATTAGAGGAAATTCTCCCCCATAAGGGTGGTGAAGCACTGAGACAGGTTGCCCAGAGAAGCTGTGGAGGCTCCAAGCCTGGCAGCGTTCAGAAGGTTGAATGAGGCCTTCAGCAATCCTGGCTAGTAGGAGGTGTCCCTGCTTATGGTGGGATGGCTGGAACTAGATGATCTTTGAGGTCCCTTCCAAGCCAAACCATTCCATGATTCCATAATCTAGCCATGGGAATCATACCAGTGGTTGCTGTACTATGAGAAGTAGCTCAAGCTAAGTTGAAGTGTCTGAGACAGCTGGCATAGAGAACCATTCCAACTCCCTTTCAAGGTAGCACTCCTGACACCTACCTTGTCCAGAAGGTACCAGGCAGGAGCTTTCAGCACTCAACCAGCCTCCTAAGAAACCTCTCCTTTTGTCCAGCAGCTTGGGTGGTAATCAGTACAAACAGCATTTGGTTTCTCCTAGTTTCTCCTGCTGTTTTCAGCTGTATGAGCTTCAGTGCTTTGGAACAGAAATGAATGGAATGGATTTTAAATACTGGTTTCTGCTGCAGCCTAAGACTGACCTTTGTAAATAGTGTTGGGTTTGGACCCTAACAGCTTCTGACATGACAATCAACTACCAGTGGAGCTGCTCCCAGCTTAATCTCTGTTAATATTCACTAGTGCCAATGGATTTAAGGAGATTCCTTAAAGTGTTCTGTACACTTGAAGGAAAGTTTGTACCAGCAGCTGCTCCACTCAACCCTGAAAATAATCTGATGATGCAGGTGACTTGGGTATTAAGCACACCCAAAGTGTTTTATGGTTGAGAGCTTCATTTACTTGAGGTACATTTAGTAAGAGATGATTTATTTTTACTTATCCAAACCATTACTCTGAAAGCATAGATTTATAAAGCTGGCTAAAGACACTTAATGGCTAAAAATTACTAAAGTGCTGATAGTTAAGAGCAGTACATTCACAACTCCTTTTAATGGCAGCATGAACTGTGATGTATTGGGAGGCAGTTGCAACCAAATGAACTCAAAAGCACTCCAGCTGCCTTTATGTAAATACCTGAAATGTAACACCTAATAAAGAGGAACACACGAAGTGGTGATGTCTCTGCCTGCTTATTTCACTTGATGCTTGAGCTTTTTCCTACAGCTGTTAATGTTGTGGGTGGGTTGTCCAGGGAGGTGGTGGAAGCCTCATCCCTGGAGGTGTTTAAGGCCAGGATGGATGAGGCTCTACACAGCCTGATCTAGGGTGGGGTGTCCCTGCCCACGGCAGGAGGGTTGGAGCTGCATGATCCTTGTGGTCCCTTCCAACTCTGACTGATTCTATGATACAGAAGGCCAAGTCCAGGAACATAGTGTGGCCAAGAACTGAAGTGCAGCTGATTGTGTGGGGTTTGACTCGGGATGGAGTGCTTGAAATGTCTGCATGACATTAGGTGTTACCTTCTCTATTATTCAGGTAGCTGTGGGCACAGGAACTACCCCTCTGAATCCTTTAAGTCCCACACTAAAGAGAAGGGACTCATCACGTGGCTCAATTAAAAGCTAAAGCAACCCAAACAAATCTCAAAGACGAGTTTCTTGATGTTGCCAGACTGAAGAAGAGCAAAGTCACTTCCTCTGTTTTTGCACAGAGCCCTGCTGCAGGCTTTCCAGCTTGTAACCCTGTGGGGGAGAAGTATCTGTGCCCTTGCTGTGGGTTCTACTGAAGTCCCTTGAGCAATAGGAGTGACTTTGGCTAGTGCAGCTGTAATTTCAGACCTGGGACAGTGCAATCTACTGCAGAAGAAATCTCCTTCTGCATTGCATCTGAGATCATTTGTGATACAAGTGACTACCTGCCCTTGAAAGTAATAGTATGCAGAGTATCACCTTAGAAAAGCTGCAGTTACTGGTCTGTCACTGAAGGAAGGCACAACAGTGAAGTGGAGCCCAGCTGGAGTCAAGCAGTGAGAAGCTTTTACTTACTCCCATTACAAAAATAAGCATCCACAGCACATTTATTTAATGTTTAAATTACTCCCATCTTTTTACACAACCTTGAAAAGAAAATATATTTATCCCACATACAGTAATAGTAAACAAGTGCAGTATTTCAACCATGAAAAATAAATCTTTTAACCAAGTCTGTACAACAGATAAATAAAATTATATCTACAATACTTAAAGTTGTGAAGAACAAAAGAAAAACCAAACCCAAAATGACCCCTCAGACTCACAGTTCCCCATTGCTCCTAATACTGCCATAGATGAAGGTTTTGGATCCTGTCCTCCACTACTGTGGTCACCTATACCATTTCCTTTCAGCCATTCAAGAGGTTGGAAGTAATGCACCTAAAGAACAAATAGCTGAGTGAGTATCATTCCAATAGCTCCAACCCCCCTGGCAGACTTAACCAAACTGCTGAATTCTGGGGAAGGAAAGGATTTCTTTCTTTTTTTTTTTTGTGATGAAAGACTGGTCATTCTTGGAAAGAAACTTTCCCACCAAAAAAAGCCCCAGTCCAACCACTAACTGAAGCCATTCCGTTCTTCTCACAGTTGTTTCTTTGCCTTCATTGGTGGCTGCAAGTTTGAGTTCAACTTTTATACCTAGGCTAAGATCAAAACCATAGCCATGACAGTAGAGAGGCTGTAAATTTAGATTCCTATTGATTCTAATCACAGATAATTGCACATATGCTTGGAAAACAACATTGTGCTCATGGGTTCTGGCTGCTAACAGGTAATTGGGAGAAGAATAAAATGAAAAAAAAAAACCAAACCTGAGGTCAAACCTACCTGAAGCAGAAGCACAAACACCAAAGAAATGACCATAACTTCACTAAGTTAGAGCTTGTCACCCTGACAGGCTATTTCTTTACTTTTTTGTGCTAAAAGGAAGAGTTAACAAGATGGACACTCCAAAAAAAAGAAAAAAAAAAAAACCCAGAGGGGGATAAAGCTTCCCCTGGGCAGCTCCAATCTCATTTCTTCTATAGTTCTGAGACCCAGCCAGCTGTGTGCAACAGGCTCAGTCCCTCTTGCTTTCAACACACTGACTTGCAGCCTTTTAAATGAAAATATGATTACAAGAGAGAGATTGGCACCAGTTCCAGGTCACCTACAAACTCAGAGAGGGGTTTGAAGATCACCCTTCCCTTGTTCTCCTGATTCCTTACGATCTGATGGAGTTGGGGATGATAGTATTTAATCTGACTGGAAAAGGCTGGAGGTCTTCTAGAAGTTCTCCATCTCAAACTGAGTCTTTGGAAAGCATCCATCTGTTTGTTCTGTGTGCAGAGAATTGCACATAGTTAAACAATAAGTGGAAGATTTAGGAAAAGCAAAGAGTTTTTAAGGGAGGAAAAAAAATTCTTTATGTATCTATTAAAAAAAAAAAAAAATCACCTCAGAATTCACCATATTTGCTGAAAACAAATGTCTACAAAACCAACAAACCCTAAAACATTATGTAAACTTGTAGGTAATCTTCAGTCACTGAACTGGTGATGACTTTTTGTTTCCAGGTATAAAGGGTTTCATATAACATTTACTATCTCCACCCAAAATACTAATTTCTAACCAAAAGACTCCCAGAAATCACCATTTTGTTCAGAAGAATGCCCTGGTTGCCCAGTAACTTTGTGTTTCACATCAGTTAAAGGTGACCACTACGAAAGGATCACAAGTTTGCTGTGGCTTGTTCCTTGCTGAGCATGATTCCTGCAGTAACAGCCATTCTTCGGGTGGCTGAGCCCAGGTGCAGCTGGCTCCACGCTCAGCCCAGGGGATCGCTGAAGCCCTTCGCCGCCTCGTGCCGTGTAAACAGAAACATCTATCCAGTAGAAAAGACTCATCTCCACATGCAGCTCTGTACAGTGCATTCTGCCTTCTCTGGCTACTTGAGAAGGCTACTTCCCACACGAGGGACGTCCACGTGCACTATATACATCTTCCACGCTCCTAATGTCAATGTCTCCTCGCACCTCCGGCACAGAATTTTTGTTCAGGCAGATGCGATGTAAACCAAGAACCTCTCCAAGTCAATGCCTTGACTGATCTTGCACTGCTGAGAAGAGGAGCAGTCCAGAAAAAAATCCAGCTATGCAGAGCAACCTTTTCAGCAGAGTGGAGTTATCCTTAGGAACCACGATCTGTGCCAGGTCATTTGTGATCTGGGAGATTTCATGTGCCACACACACAAAGATGAAAGTGCTGACGAGAACGTTGAACATTGGATATCCAGGAATGAGCACCAAGATCCCCTTTGTGTCTGCTGCCAGCCAAATGTGGTATTGGCAAATGAAAAGCTGCAACAAGAAAATTAAAACTGTGTCTTTAATAAAAATTAGATATAAAGCTATTTACTTACAGAAAAACCTGCAATTCAGGGCAACAAAAAGGTGAAGGGTCTGGAGAACAGGTCTGGGGAGGAGCAGCTGAGGGAACTGGGAGTGTTTTGTCTGGAGAAAAGGAACATGGCCAGAGATGGAGAAAGGGGATTCTCTTTGGTGAGACCTCACCTGCAGTACTGCATACAGCTCTGCAGCCCTCAGCACAGGAAGGACATGGACCTGATGGAGAGGCTCCAGACGAAGGCAACAAAAATCATCATGGGGCTGGAGCAGCTCTGCTAGGAGGGCAGGCTAAGGGAGTTGGGGGTGTGCAGCCTGAAGAAGAAAAGGCTCCAGGCAGACCTAACAGCAGCCTGCCAGGACCTGAAGGGGCTCCAAGCAGGTTGCAGAGGGACTGTTTGCAAAGGCCTGCAGGGACAGGCCAAGGGCAATGGTTTGAAATGAGAGCAGAGCAGACTGAGCTTGGTGAGGTACCCAGTGACAGAATATAGTCTCAAACTGTGCCAGGGCAGGTTTAGGCTGGACATTAGGAAGAAATTATTCACAGCAAGACTGGTTTGCATTGGAATGGGCTGCCCAGGGAGGTGGTGGAGTCCCCATCCCTGGAGGTGTTTTAAAGGAGGCTGGATGAGGCACTTTGTGCCATGGTTTAGTTAATCAGAAGGGTTAGGTGATAGGTTGGACTTGATGATCCTAGAGGTGTTTTCCAACCTGGTTAGTTCTGTGAGATTGAATGTGAGGAACAAGTTCTGCACCAGGTGGCTGCTGGAACACTGCCAGGTTGCCCAGGGAGGAAGTTGGGGCCCCATCCGTGGAGATATTCACAGTGAGGCTGGAGAAAGCTCTGAGCAAGCTGCTGCAGTGGAAGATGTCCCTGCTGACTGCAGGAGGTTTGGACTGGATGACCTTTGGAACTCCCTTCCAACCCAAACCATTTAATGATTCTATGACTCTGCTTACCTCTAGAGAGATTTTACCAAACCAGGCAAAGAAGGAGCTGTAGACAGACCGGATGTAGCCAGGAATGTTCCTGATGAGGATGAAAGCTAAAATCTTTTGTAAAAGAAAGCAAAAAACCAAAGTGACTGTGAGTGACACAGATCTCTCTCTCTCACACACATGAGGCTTCTTAATTTTCATTAAAATCTAATAAATATCTAACAAAAATTATTCTACCATCCTTAGGAACTGTCTGAATGACCTGTAAGAAGCATTTCATCTTTATTTTACCCTGCATGCCCCCCATGTAGGTCCCTTGAAGGTCCCTTCCAACCCAAGCCATTCTATAGCACCCCTCAAACACTCATGCATCCTTACAGCTTTTTGTCTTTTCCACTGCTGTGCAATTACATTCAAAGGTGGATTTAAAACCTCGTTAAGGACCTGATGCCTCATCAAAAGCCTAATTTCAATGTGCAATTTCAGTGTCTGAAGACAATACACAGAAGGGAGTGGTCAAACCCTTTTTCACTGGCAGGCAGGAACTGACCACCCCTACTAAAGCAAAAATAGATGTCAAAATGTTTCTTACAAGCCCAAACTAGGTCCTGTCACTGTAAGGAAAAGGACTCTTAATGATAATTACCTGCACCACAGAAACAGAAGGATGTAACTCATTGCACTCTGTCTTGTTTTTACAGCTACTAGCCCAAATAGAGTAGGTCTGAAAGAGAGCAAAATCAAGCAAAATCAGTCTGGGTAGCAATTTGATGCACCACTTAACAACAGAGCATGAGGTGAGCTATTCTGAAGTGCTTCAGCAGTAGCTGGTTGGCAGAAAAAAAACTCCATTGTGCTTAGTTCTGGGTTTCTCTGAATTCTCCTGCACCACTGGCAGCGTATTTGCTCACACCCTCAGATACAGACTTAGTGCTGACCATTTTATCATCACAAACAGCTGCATTAGCTAGCATATTGTTTTTATGACCCAACCTTCCTGTGCCATCTGCACTGAACTGAAGGAGTTCTGCCTACATGGAAGATGTTTTCACCTCCAGTTGACTGAAAGCAGTAGATAGGTTGGGCTGTGCACTAAACTACAGCTGAAATATCTCCAGATCAAGAGTTCATTTTAGAATCAATCTATTTTCTGGACAAGAACTTCAGAAAACTTAATTCTTTAGAGATTTACAAACCTAGTTATAAGAGAGTACATACCAGAAAGGATACAACTGAAACAAATAATAAAACATTTGAAACTCTGCTGGAGAAAAGAGGATCTCCCTTCCCTTCTGAGATCATCTGACGTTTCTGCAATGCCAGGTAAATAAAAGCAAAAAGCATCCCATGGAAAACCACCTGTAAAGGACCAACAAAAGGCAATGAGTATTTCAGAGCTTTTACAGGTACTGCAGTTAAGAGCTCCTGCTCTTTACAGAAATGTAACAGGAGAAACTATTTGTAGTACCAAAGCTTCAGCATCCAGAGGTCCTTTCCCAGATTTACTGAAGCAACTAGAAGTAGGTCTCTACACAAGGTTGTCATAAGCTGAATCTTTATTTGTACTTTTTAAGTTGAGTTCTCTTGCTAATACTTCACAGAGCGTTAAAGACACAACAATGACACTTCAAGAAGCTTTCAAGTACCTCCTATCCCTTCTGCAATCTATGGCAGCATTGAAAAGGGCTTTCTTTGGGGGAAAAAAACTCTCTCTGGCCTTCTCCCAAGCTGGCAGGTGAAAACATTCAAGAAGCACTACAAGCACTTCCCTCTCTCATAGACAGTTCTTCAACAGTGTTGTGTGATCTGCTGCCAACTTCTCATTAGCTAGCAACACCACGCTGCTGCAGGCCCACGTGGTGCTGCTCTTCTGCATTTATTCTGGGACTTCCTCTTCAGCAGCATCACAGATCCCACACTGTCCAAAAGCAACACAGCTCCTACGCTTGACAAGCTGTGACACAGCATGTGGAGAGCAGCACAGGAAGGGTCAGCTGTGTGCTCTGCAAATCTCAGCTGACCCTCAGAGGGAGGAGTGTGCAAGTCTCCCTCTTAAGGGTGAGATCAGCAGGTAAAGGCTCCCATCCTAGAACCTCCATCAGCAAAAAGAGTGAAAAAACAGACTGGCCTCTTCCTGTTCTCTTTCCCCACATTGTAAGGGCCTTTCTCACTGGAAAAAACATGTGCAACAAAAGCCTGGTCAGGGCATCAAGCCTCTGGTTTTAGGAGTGTTTTAAAGGTTATCAGAAACTAAATATAAACTTCATTGATACAGATTTCAAAATCTATTATTAAGAAACCCATCAGAGTGCTTTACTTTGTATTTCAATAGCCTGAAGTGCTTACAGGTGTTAAAATCTGGAGGTCAAATTCTTGAGAAAAGACCAATCTTTTGGCTTAGATTGGGAAGGGACCAGAGAGCTCATCTACTCCAGCCTCCCTGCCACGGGCAGGGACACCTCTTAAGTAGACTCAGCTGCTCAAGGCCTCGTTCAACCTGGCTTTGAACATTCCCAGGGAAGAGGCAGCCAAAACCTCCCTGGGCAGCCTATTCCAGAGTCTCAGCACCCTTGTACTGAAGAACTTCCTGAAATCCAGTCTAAACCTGTTCTCTTTCAGCTTCAAACCATTCTCACTTGTCCTATTGCTTGAGGCCCTTATGACTAAGTCCCTCTGCAGCCTTCCTGTAGGATCCCTTCAGGTATTGGAAGGCAGCTCTAAGATCTTCACATGATCTTCTCTGAGCAAACTAAGGAGAAGCCAAAAGCAAATAAATCAGCATCCCTCTTTTAAACAATGCTTTGGGAGACATTTGCAGCAGTAAGGTGGATGCAGCTTTGTCTTCTATTAAACAATCCAGTGGGACAAACCTCTGCTTTCTCTGGAGGGAAGGAAAACAACTCTTCCTCCCCTTGCACTAAAAAACCCACTTAAAAGCCCAACAGAAATGGATGCAAATGGTACATACATAGCGATCCAACTTCCACCTGAACCACCACTCATAGACATTCCCATTCAGCTCAAAACACTTGGACAGTGGCCAGAAAGAAAAGATCTTCTCGAACACACCCTGTAAAAAGAAACCAACATGGCAAAAACCTTCATGTTGATGTCACCCACATTAACTAAATAGGCTGCCTTTGAATAGTCTCACATGGCCAGCAGCATTACCAAAACAAGAGGCCTCCTCAGATGGTACTCCCACTCACAAAAGCTAAACACCCACCACAAAGATTTCAGATGAGAGAAGGTTTCACTTTTGATTCCCTTACTTTCCATTCTGCACTGCAGGCTTCAAGGGCGAGATCCACCAATGTGCTGGGGTAACAAATGGACACTCCACAGAAGGCTACAGTTCAATGGACTTGAAACCAATGAGTGCTTAAAACGCCTCACTACACAGCCCTGTGGTGACCAACTCTGCCCTTACTCCTGCCAGCTAGCTTTACAGCATGTAGTAAGGCACTAATTTAGCATGAGAACCAGCCCTCTGCTAGGGCAGCAAAGCCAAGTCTCTAGGAGACAGCTCTTCAGATCTGTCACCACGTGTTACCACCAGATGCTAGCCAATCAGAGAACCACAGAACACACTGGCTTGGAAGGGACCTTAAAGGTCATCTAGCCCAACCACTTGCAGTAAGCAAGGACAACCCCAACTAGATCGAGCTGCTCAGAGCCCCATCAAGCCTGATCTTGAATGTTTCCAGGGATGAAACTTTCTCTGGGCAACCTGTTCCAGTGCCTCACCACCCTTGAGGGGAAGAATTTCCTCCTAATGGCTCAACTCAGTCTATCTCATCAGTTCAAGCAATCTAATGGCTTGAAGCCATCAACCCTTGACTTGTCACTCCATGCTTCTGTTACAAGTCCCTCTCTGGCTCTACTGGAAGCTCCTTTCAAATCCCAGCAGGCTGCTCTAAGGTCTCCCTGCAGCCTTCCCTGGGCTGAACAACCCCAGCTGTCAGCCTGTCCCCAGAGCAGAGGTGCTTCAGTCCTCTGATCATTGTAGTAGCCTCCTCTGGACTCTTAACAGTTCCATGTCTTTCATGTGCTGGGGGCAAGAGAGCTGGACACAGGACTTCAGGTGGGTAGAGCACGGCAGAGAGGCAGAATCCCCTCCCTGTCCCTGCTCCCCATAGTGCTTTGGATGCAGCCCAGCACAGGGTTTGTTCCTGAGCTGCCAGCGCACAACACCAGCCTACATTGAGCTTTTCCTCACCCAACACCCCCAAGTCCTTTTCCTTAGCACTGCCCTCTATCCGTTCTCTGCCCAGCCTGGATTTGTGCTTGGAATTGTCCTGACCCAGGTGCAGGACCTTGCTCTTGGCTTTGTTGAACTTGATGAGGTTTGCATTGGCCTTTAAGTATACAACAAAAACCTCTCACCCCAAACCCAAAGCACAGACCTTTGTATTTATTGCATTTGTAGTAAAATGCTGAAAACACCTACAAGTGCTAGAAAAAAATGAGTAAGACACAGAATTCTGTTTTCTCCAGCATCCACAGCAATTCAAATATGAAAAGAAGGCAAAAGGTTCCATCTTCCAATGTTGTTTTTTTTTCTGTACTTATGGTGCAGGACCAGATGCAGAAGTTCTGAGCACATTTAAAAGTAGAGACAGGTAACACCCTCAAAGGGCAATAAGAATAAAAATAGTCAAAATGTACAAACCTGGGAGTATGACAGAAAATATATACATGTCAGCAAGCAAAGCAGCTTCAGCAGCAACCCAAAGTGCCACAAGCAGTTCCCTGAGGAAGAAATAAATTAATCAGCAGTCAGTCATCAATTTTTCAATAGCAAACCCCAGGACACATGAAATAATAATTGGCAATTATTTAGTGCAGCTATGCTTTGTAATAGATACACTCAAATTCATGGTCAACTATCACCAGCTAGATTTTATTACCATCTGCACTGAAAGATTCAATTTTGCTTTAAGCAATTAAACTCCCACAACGATTAACGACCTATGAATCCTACATTAAGATTGAGGGACAACACAGAGAAAAGGGGAAGAAAGAAACATAGAGAAGAGCAGACAGATGATTTTAAAGACAACATAGAGAGAAGGGGAAGAAAGAAACAGAGAAGAGCAGACAGATGATTTTAAAGACAACATAGAGAGAAGGGGAAGAATTTGGGTGCTTAAGCAGAAAGATGATTTTAAAGACAACACAGAGAAAAGGGGAAGAAAGAAACATAGAGAAGAGCAGACAGATGATTTTAAAGGCAACATAGAGAGAAGGGGAAGATTTGGATGTTTAAGCAGAAAGATGATTTTGAAGACTCTGCCTTCCCAAACACTCTGCATAGAAATATCCTAACAGGGCTGTGCTCAGGCCAGAGTTTACTTATCAGCTGCTACATTTTCCACCTGACACAGAATTTACCCAAGACAAACTGCATTTCTGGCCACAGCTGTGACAAATGCACCAATAACAGCATTTCTAATGACATGAAAATGTTTTAGAGCAGAAAGAAAAATTAAATCAATCTTACCATTTGCTTTCTTTTGGACCACCTGAGGCCACATAGCTAAGGTGGCATAAATGATCATAAACCAGACAGTGACCAATGGCACGAAGTAGTAGAACTGGTAAGGTCGGTCCATCACGATGCACAGAACCACAACCAGGAAATTGAGACGAAACAGAACCTGGAGGGTGTCAAGAGCAGAGAAGACAGAGGGGAGGCAAAGCTGAGAGAGATGGGAAGGTGGTTCTTTAGCGTGGCATGAAAACAGCTGTCTGCCTGATGTGTCGCATGCTGATTATATTCCAGTTGAAACACTGCTGAGTACCTTGGACAAAAATCACAAGGCTGAAGGCTGGTTGTGTAGTACTGGGCCTGTCTGAGGTAGAGGTAGCCATGAAGATAGTCAGCTAGAGCTGACCATGATTCCCTGGGCTGAGGACAAGTATACCAGCTGCTGCATGCTGTTAATGCCTCCCTCTGTTTTACTCCCATATCTACCTAGGCTAGCTCGGGTAAAGCTAAGGTCATGAATGTATCACAAGTGCTGCACTTAGGCTGCAGACATAGAACCATAGAATGGTTTGGGTTGGAAGTGACTTTAGAGATGATCTAGTTCCAACCCTCTGTCCTGCTATGGGCAAGGACATCTTCCAGACAACTCAGACTAGCTTTCTCGAGGCCTCGTCCAACCTGGCATTGAATATCTCCAGGAACCTCCCTGGGCAACCTGTTGAAGCATCTCACCACCCTCACAAGAATTTCTTTGCCTGGGTTTACTGAGCACAAGGACCCAAGTGACCTGACAGCATAGCACTTAACAGCAATAACCTCTCAATTTTTTAACTGCTACAGCACAAAAGACTGCTACACTGCAAAAGCTGGGAGGGAGCCCAGAAAACCAGTTATGCTCTTCAGGGTGAAAATTCCTTTTCTGCATTAACAAATGTAGGCTCCAACACACTGCCTTTTCTCGCTGCACCCCAGGATATCATTTGCTCTCTTGGGCACAAGAACACATTGCTGTCCCATGCAGGACTTGCTGGCCACCAGCACTCCAAGGTCTTTCTCCACAGACCTGCTTTGCAGCAGGATATACCCTAGTCTGTACTGGTGCCTGCTGTTATTCCTCCCCAGATGCAGGACTCTGCACTTGTTCTTATTGAACTTCATATTTAAAATATTTGACATGAAATATTCCTACCTGGAATCTTTGTTATTTCAGATCTTTGCCATGCTAAGCCTAGACAGTGACATTTTTGCCACGGTAAGGACCATTTATATGCTATATGTTTGCATCAGATACACATCACCAAGTCAGCAGCTATCACATGGGAGCACCAGCACTGCAAACTTTGGCTAAGCAAGCTGACACCACATTGCTGAGGGAGTAGGGATCTATTAGAGAGGTTTTCAATCTGATTTAAGAAACCCAACAAACCTACCAACAGTGAGGAGATATTCTTACCTGACACACTCTGTACACTCCAAAGTCCCCTTTGAGCCAAAAATAGGAGAAGTGCCCATAACCTGTTTGGAACAGATAGGCAGCAACCAGCACTCGAATGTGCATGTAGACAGGCAAAAACTGTTGAGAAAAATAAAGTACTTTTTATAAATGGCCATGGAAATGCTTTTGGCTTTCCTTTTTTCCTCCCCCCTCCCTATTTTATGCTTTTTTCTGCACTGCAGTATTCGACTTAAAAAGGAAACATTACATTTCCCTGATTCTCACCAAGCTCTTTCAGTGCCCTCATCTCTCTGATGTTAAAATTAATGTGTTCTGTTTATTGCTCTGCACTTCCCATATTCTATTAGCAGTTAAGAAGGGCCTTTTGAAAGTTTATGTTCAGCAGTTTCAAGTTCAGAGCATAAAAGAAAAGGGTTGCTAGCAATTCAAAATAAATTAACCTAATATTCTACAGGGAGGTAAGAAGTCTATTTTCTCATGGGTTAAGTAAGGCATAAACTGCTCTTAGCAACGAAATCTACACTTGGAAAGAAAAATTAACCCTGTTAATACCATTTTAAAACTACAGGAACAGCAGTTATTAACTCTGTTCAACACTAACCCACATCTGCACTCTCTTTCCTTGGAAGTCAGAAACCCAAACTGCACTCCCACTTAAAGCATAATACATTAAAATGACTTACAGTGCTTGCTCCAGAGATATGATAAATCAAAATAACAAGCTGCATCCAGCCCTTCCATTCATCAGTTTGTTCTCTATTTAACACTTTAGTCTAATGCAAAACAAAACAAGAATGTTGCTATTCCAGAAAGTACAAGACACAGCTACAAAAACGGGGAGAAAGTTCAAAACAATAAACTTTACGGGTCAAAAGGTCTTAACTGTAAAAGCCTGTCTAGAGGACACAGGTCTGCCAGATTTTAATGTGTCCTAAGCTCTTCTGCACCCAAGCCATGCTCACTTCCAATCTGACTGACAATGGCTGCAACTGCTCAATCCCCACATGCTTCCAAAAAGCAAAGAATCTCCTTCCATGCCAACATTGCATTATTTGCACTAAAATCTAAATTTCTATTTAGCTATTTGCACTCAAACATCTGAGGAGCACTGAGGGAACTGGGATTGTTCAGTCTTGAAATAAGGAGGCTGAGGAGAGACTTCATTGCTCTCTACAACTCCCTGAAAGGAGACTGGAGCCAGGTTGGGGTTGGTCTCTTCTCCCTAGTAACAAGTGAGAGGACAAGAGGAAATGGCCTCAAGTTGCACCGATGGAGGATTAGGTTGGATACGAGAAGAAACTTCTTCACTGAAAGAAGTTCTCATACACTGGAAGGGGTTCTCAATGCCTGACACAGGCTCCCCAAGAAAGTGGTTGAATCCCCATCCCTGGAGGTATTTTCAAGAGCAGAGATGTTGTGCTGAGGGCCACGGATTAGCCCCAGCCTTGTCAGAGTTAGGGAATGGCTGGACTCAGTGATCTGAAAGGCCTTTTCCAAGCTAAACAAGACTATGTTTCTAAACCAGGAGACAACATTATAAGCTGGATGCCAATGTGATCATTAATTACCTCTTTGGTGCTTTCAGTGTAAAATACCCCCAGAACCAAGATATAGACGATGGGTATGAAGAAAGATGAATGTGTATAAAATTTATTTTCCTTCATGAAAAGATTTGCTCTGTCACACAGATAAAAGTAGGTCATGATTAGGCCAAGTTTGCAGAAGGAATGTAAGAGCATCTCTAAGGTAGAACCGTTAGGAGCGCTGACGGCAGGTTTCCTCTCCTCTCCGCTTTCCAAATCAGTGCAGGATTTGTTCTTCCGGTAATTATTCCGATGAATTAAACTGATGATTAAATATCCAATGATGGACAAAGTGAAGAAACAGAAAGCTAACTTCTGGATCAGAGTGAGAGGAGCCTGAGGCTGGCAGCAGGAGCCATCAATGGGCTTCATGATCTTATTGCAGTAGACGTTCATGAGGATCATCGCATTCTGTCAAAGAAAGAAGCGGTTTGGTCCATTACTCTCTAATGAAAAAGTGAACATTCTCCTTGTGTGGCATTGCCTCCTGCACTGCATTGCCATCAAGCAGATGTCATTCTCCCTTTGCATTACGCAGATAAAATGTCACACTACAGTCAAAACATCTCTTCCCTGAGCTCGAGGTAACCTGAGAGACATAATCCTGATCACAGTATCACCAAGGTTGGAAGAGACCTCACAGATCATCAAGTCCAACCCTTTACCACAGAGCTCAAGGCTAGACCATGGCACCAAGTGCCACGTCCAACCTTGCCTTGAACAGCCCCAGGGACGGCGACTCCACCACCTCCCTGGGCAGCCCATTCCAGTGTCCAATGACTCTCTCACTGAAGAATTTTCTCCTCACCTCGAGCCTAAACTTCCCCCGGTGCAGCCTGAGGCTGTGTCCTCTCGTTCTGGCGCTGGCCACCTGAGAGAAGAGAGCAACCTCCCCCTGGCCACAACCACCCCTCAGGTAGTTGTAGACAGCAATAAGGTCACCCCTGAGCCTCCTCTTCTCCAGGCTAAACAATCCCAGCTCCCTCAGCCTCTCCTCGTAGGGCTGTGCTCGAGGCCTCTCACCAGCCTCGTCGCCCTTCTCTGGACACGCTCAAGCATCTCAATGTCCCTTCTAAACTGGGGGGCCCAGAACTGAACACAGTACTCAAGGTGTGGTCTAACCAGTGCAGAGTACAGGGGCAGAATGACCTCCCTGCTCCTGCTGGCCACACCATTCCTGATGCAGGCCAGGATGCCATTGGCTCTCTTGGCCACCTGGGCACACTGCTGGCTCATGTTCAGGCGGGTATCAATCAGCACCCCCAGATCCCTCTCTGTCTGGCTGCTCTCCAGCCACTCTGACCCCAGCCTGTATCTCTGCATGGGGTTGTTGTGGCCAAAGTGCAGCACCCTGCACTTGGAGCCATTGAATGCCATCCCATTGGACTCTGCCCATCTGTCCAGGCGGTCAAGGTCCCGCTGCAGAGCCCTTCTGCCCTCCAACTCAGTCACATCTGCCCCCAGCTTAGTGTCATCTGCAAACTTGCTGATGACTGACTCGATGCCCTCATCCAGATCATCTATGAAGATGTTAAAGAGGATGGGGCCCAGCACTGATCCCTGAGGGACACCACTAGTGACTGGCCGCCAGCTGGATGTGGCACCATTCACCACCACTCTCTGGGCTCGGCCCTCCAGCCAGTTCCTCACCCAGCACAGAGTGTTACCATCCAAGCCACGGACTGACAGCTTAGCCAGCAGTTTGCTGTGGGGAACAGTGTCAAAGGCCTTGCTGAAGTCCAGATAGACCACATCCACAGGCCTCCCCACATCCACCAAGCGGCTCACCTGATCTATACACTAGAAGGGTTCTCTCTCTTGGCTGTTAAAGGAGCTATAAAGAGCCACGTTGACTAGAAACAAAAAGCACTTCACAAATATGGGTCCTAAAGGGGCAGTGAAAGTCTCTAAAACACGGCAAGAAGATGGACATTTGTGGGAAGAAGATATTTAGTTCACCCAGTACTTGAAATCTACTTGAGGATAGATTAAGACTATACTCAAATCTACTTGAGGGCAGATTTAGGCTGCAGATTAGAAAGAAATTCTTCTCAGTGAGGGTGGTGAGACACTGGAAGAGGTTGCTGAGACACTGGAAGAGGTTGCCCAGGCAAGCTGTGGAAGCCCCCACCTGGACATGTTCAAGGGCAGGTTGGATGAGGCCTTGAGCAACCTGGTCTAGTGGGAGGTGCCCCTGCCCATGGCAGGGGGGTTGGAACTGGATGATCTTTAAGGTCCATTCCAACTTAAACCATTCTAGGAAGCTGGAACCTTCAAAGCAGAGGAATTAAAAGTGATGCAGTGGAAAAGCTCAGTCAGAAGGGCAGATTGACAGAGCTCAGAGCAGCTCATGCAGGCATAGGTTAAACAGAAATGAAGAAGTCAAGTCAATGACAGCCCATGCAGCCAGGAGGGTAAATATTGTGTGCTTTCTGATCATTTACATACTCCTACTAAGACAAAGTATATGGGCACATGGAAGACCTTATTACCACACACCAGTACACAACAGGTGGCTACCAGGAAGATGGAGGCTCATGGAAAAGACAAGGGGTGATGGAAACAAGTTACTGCTGGAGAGATTCCCACTGGACTTCAGAAGAAAATATTTTCCCATGAGAACTGATGGACATTGGAATCACCTCCCACAGGAAGCAGTGGATTCCCCTACACTGGTCAGTTTTCAGACTCAGCTTGACAGGCTGCTGGGTCAGCTCATTTCAACTACATTATCACCTAGAAAGGTTGGACCAGACGATCCTTGGGGTCCTTTCCAAGATGGCACTCTGTGATTCATCTTGCCTGCCCCTGCAGGACATTCACTTCAATCTTGTTTACTGTCATTGGTTTTTCATGCTGAGCAGTGACAAAAGCACTTACTGTATCTCTGCTCGATTCAGGGAGGTGCAGACCATCTGCAGACTTCATGATAGTTTCTTGTGCTATTAATTTTGACACACTGAACACTTTCACTTTAGCTTTGGAATTTCGGGAGCTGCTGTTCAGAATCCGAACAGCTGCTTCATTATAAGCATCTATTTTCTCATTGGTGATCATCTTCCTGCTTTCACTCAGCAGATCTTCATAAACAGGATCTGCAAGGACAAAGAAGGAGCAGGTTCATCTTCTACCTGACAAACACATCTGCACAGCTCAAGTTGCACAAGCTGTTTTCATTTAGGTAGACAGAGTTGTTTAATGGCACACAAGAAATGTACAACTAGGAGTGACTGTTACAGAAATGAACTATTTACGATGAAATGCTCTTACCACCATTCCCTACTCATGCATGTATATGCTTACACATTAGAAAGCTTTGGCCAGACATGAGTGCCTTTTTAATGTCCCCAAAGCCATGGAGAGTGTGTAATGCCGGAGGCCAGAGCTGATTATGCCTTCTCTCAGAAACGGAATCCTCCAAGTAAAGACTTCAAAGCCAAGGGGACAGAAGATAGGCAGCAGAATAGACATGTAGGGGGGAAAACAAATAAATCTCTCACTCAAACCCTTCAGTTACTGCAGAAGAAACCAGCTTCTCATGTCTCTAAGTCACAGTCCATAAGTATATTCCACTTGCTCCTGTTGAGTCCTGTTTAAGTGATGGCAGAATCTCAGTTTTTCAGAAGAGTGGAACACCACTGACTTGCCTGCAGGCTTCAGAAATTATGTACAGCTTAACACAAAGCTCCGTGGGATTCCAGATCAAAAGGTCAGCTGCAGATCAGTAAGCTCCTAGGAAAAGCTGCTGCTAACTCTGGTGAAACACTCTATAACCTCTGAGTTATAGAATCATAGAATGGTTTAGGTTGGAAGGGACCTCAAGGATCATCCAGCTCCAACCCCCCGCCATAGGCAGGGACACCTTACTTAAGCAGTCTGTGCACAGAAAGTTGTCTATGAGTAAGCAGCAGGTAGCTACTCTTATTTTTCCCATTAGAGAACACTCAGGAATGACTTCAATGAACTGGATCTTTAGCCACAGAACAGTGGGGCATGTCTGACAGCTAATTACTTCTGGTATAGATGAATTTGGGTTGGTTCAGGTTAACCTCCAGAACGACCTTTGGCAGGAACTCGGATGTGACTGTAAGGGTACGGCTGGGTACGTTCCTGTCAGGGCTCAAAATGTGCTCTCGCTTCTAACTAAGGTGATGATCATCTGAAATGCTGTTCTATAAACCACGAAGCTGTACCTGTGAGCTCCCTGTCAGGAACATACCTCAGTTTTACTCAGAAAAAGCAAAAGATTGTAAGCTTGGTGCCATAACGAAAATCTCAGACTCATCGTGAGCCATGGATCTTAAACCAGTGCTCAGAGTACGGAAGCAAGTTTCATTCTAGACACTTATATACTCCACATTCTCTGGAGTATGTCTACTCATTCTAGACACACAGAGGGACAGCACTTGCTGAACCTCTCCTATTATTCACGTCCTCTGACAAGGTAACAGAACACAAACACAGGAACACAGCTGGTTTAGGCGCTCGTGTTCTTCGCTCCCAGGAGGCGCACACAGAGCACAGCACAGGGAGAACAGACCTGGCGTATTACGTCTGAGAGTAAGCTAACAGAAATTACAAGGTTCAGAAAACAAAGCTTTTTCCTGAGAGAGCTTTAAAATCTCCATCACTAGTAACAGCTGGTTAGGCACTGGCTAGTTAAGGCTGCAAGGAAGGCCAGGCTAAAATTCAGACAACACCCTTCTTACGCTACAATAAAGCAATATGGACTAAGTTTTCGATCTCCTACAGTATCATGACTCAACAGACAGTGACAGTGCTAACTGGTACCTACTGTTCATTTTCTTACCTTGTAAGACCCAGTAAACATCACTACTTTTGGCTAACTTTTCCAGAAGAGGTGCAATTGAAGTGATATTGATTTTGTACTGGGTGAGGGCTTCGTTGCTGCCATTGTGAATCTTGATAGACCACTGCAGAAACAAAGAGAGGGATGTTTGAGCATCCTTAATTGATTCCATTGCTCTGCTAGTAGCTACTGGTGATTATTTCTTCAGTTTTCACTTATAAAGTGCTAAAACATTTCCCCTGGACCAAGCAGCTCCTTAGACAGATCATTACACTTAAACCAACCACTCAAATGCAGAGTAGATGATATCCAACTTCACAGAGATTTTCTTTTCATAAATTAAATGCTGCAAGACATTTTAATTAAAAGCCCCTTGGCTTTCAACAGTCATAGAATTATTAAGGTTGGAAAGGACCTTTAACATCATCAAGACCAGCTGAGCACATTGTGGGTTTCTATCTCCAGCTGTCTACAAACAACAAGCAGCTATGGCTAATGTCTGTGTGAGTCAAAAGAATTATTTAGCTAAGAGTCCTATAGCTTTGCAACCTGACCTACATAGAATCATAGAAGCAAGCAGGTTGGAAGAGACCTCCAAGTTCAGCCAGTCCAACCTAGCACCCAGCCCTAGCGAATCTACCAGACCATGGCACTAAGTGCCCCAGCCAGTCTTTTCTTGAACACCTCCAGGGACAGCAACTCCACCACCTCCCTGGGCAGCCCATTCCAATGCCAATCACTCTCTCTGCCAACAACTTCCCCCTAACATCCAGCCTAGACCTCCCGTGGCACAGCTTGAGGCTGTGTCCCCTTGTTCTGTTGCTGGTTGTCTGGAAGAAGAGCCCAACCCCACCTAGCTATAGCCTCCCTTCAGGTAGTTGTAGACAGCAATGAGGTCTGCCCTGAGCCTCCTCTTCCACAGGCTGCACACCCCCAGCTCCCTCAGCCTCTCCTCACAGGGCTGTGCTCCAGGCCTCTCACCAGCTCTGTTGTATGTCAGACCACTCTCCATATATGATAGCATTTTCTGTGTGAAATCTAAAGCCTGATGCCACCAAGACTATTTTAAGCTTACTAAGATTCCTAAAGCTTAAACATTTGTGTGGATCCTACAGAGGAAGAGAATTTAGGGAATCTATCTGTAAGAAAACAGAGAATTTCTGATCCCTCAGGATATATGTGGAGGTTTGCATACAAATATGACATTACCCTAAAATACGGGAGGATTCACCCTAGATTGGCATGCCTAGAAGCTTCCACATTGGTGGAGTGCCTGAACTGTCTTGAAGCCCAAGGAATCTGTTTAAAATGGAACACATTTTTCCCCTCTGCATTTGAGCTGATATGAAATTATAATAGCTAATTCCTTCCAAATTCCAGTTCCAAAATATTTGGAAGAGACATCAAACGTGGAAGTAATGAGATGAGCAGCTGTTTGGCTCTGAGCTCAGAGGGCTGGACAAGATGATCTTTTGAGGTCCCTTCCAACCCCCCACATTCTGTGATTCTGTGACTCCCAGCAGCAGCCAACTACTGGCATAGACTCCTTATAATGAATGTTGTCCCTGAAAGTTGTAAAGAAGCGGGTGACTCTGGTCAAGTGCAGCACAGGTAGAACTGATCATGTCTTGTGGCACACTGATGGGTCAGGAGACCTCTTCAGGTCCCTGTCAGCCCTGTTTTCTGTGAGGCTCCAACCCATAACAGTGGTGGAAACTTCCATCAGAACAAGATTTGGGAAGTGCCCTCTCTTTGGTTGAATTACTCAAGCAAAATTCAGAGTTTACCCATGTAAGTCTAAAAGCACTATGGCCACTCAAGAGGAGTTCCAGCTTGGGCCACGCTCAAAAGCAGTTTTATGTGACTGACAAGAGATTATTTGTAATCCATCTCAGTTAGCATGGAGGTACTTTCATTTAACTCTTTTAATTAATTCTCTGCTTTTAACAAACCTGCTAAGTTCAAGCTAATTATAGAACCACAGAATTATGTGGGTTGAAAAAGACCCCTGAGATCATCCAGAATGGCTGCTAAAAGCAAGAACTCTACAACCCACAGCTATAACAAACCCTAATTGATACTATGGAACTACTTCCTGTAGCAGCAAATTTACTGAGAATGCATTTTTTATTAAAAATTGGGTGTAACAACTTCATCATCCAACCAATCTGGAAGCAGAAAAGTTCTCCTACTAGAAATTTCTTCCTTACTGAGATGCCCCAGAGAACTTACCGTGGCAGCTCCTGCTACAATTATATGAGGTTTTGCCACAGAATCCTAAGACATAAAGCAAAAAGGAATCAGATTTTAAATATTCACAAGTCATTATTATTATGGGTAGGATAATTAGGACTCTATACCATTATTTACTCAGACTCCTATCTTAGTTAAGTGTGACTCAATCCATCCAGCAGTTGATGATGACAAAAGTATTAACTGTGGATACATAACAGTGGATACTAACCCAGAATTTTCATATCCCAGAATGTGCAAAGTAAGCACTTCAAATTATTAACAGTCTAGCAGAAGTTCTCTTCAAAAAGCTATGTAAATATCTTCCTTGGTATGAGAACTGCATCATTTTATGCTGCATAACATGACAACCTGCATGAGAACTGAAAGATCTAAAATAATTAGGATGTCATTTGAAGGAAATATAAATCATGGCACTCTAAGCTTTCCAAATGGCTGTTTCCCCTCATTTTGGAACCCCTGAAATGAACATAAATCACAGAGTGTCTCAAGGTAGAGAGGACTCATGATGATTAAAAATACTTGGTCACATACAGGCAGAGCAATCACAGACAGAGGAAGTAAAACACCAAATGAAAGCATAATTCTTTCAGCTCTAATTAAGAAGATTCAGCCTACTCCTAGGAAGTAGAGGGATTTTGGTTTGGTTGATTATTTTAGCCCAAGTGAAGCCCTTCTTAGGAGATGAAGAGATGCCCAGAAACACAGACATCAGTAGATATCTCCCTTTCACTGTTTTGATGTCAAATTTCAGATCTCTGGTACATAACTGACTGAATTTATGTGATACGCTGCAGCTTCTGGACTCTAACAATCATAGTTGTATGTGCGGAAAAGAAGAAAGGCAGCAGTCCTCTGGCACTTGCTGTGTTTTCCTAAACTAAAGATTTTGCAGACAAACCTCAGTCCAAGATTTGATACGTTGCCTCATAGAGCCATTAACTTCTGGATACCACAGGAAATCCTGTAACATAAATACAAGTTTCCTCTGTTAGCTTAAAGAAAAGCAATAAACACCTCAAAACAACTGCCACCAATTCAGGTGTGAAGGTAAAACACTCTGCTCAAAGGGAGACCTGTTTTAAAATTCCACCACTTTCCTTGGCAGCCTGTTCCAGGGCTTGACAATCCTTTCAGGGAAGATCATGTTCCATATGTGTCTTCCACTTGCACAGACCTAAAGATGCTTGAGCACTATCAATTCATCATTTGCCAGCAATCTGTGGGAAATCACCCAGCCCTCTGCAGTGGCTGGAGCACAGAAGAGTCAGCCTGATGACTAGAATGGGCAAAATCAGACTCTCTACTTGTTCCTAGTGCTTCTCTGATTGGCTGTGCATAGCTAAGATTATTGGGTCACAGCCATTCTGAGTGTGAAAATTCAGCTGCCGTGCCCGCAACAGCAGTCTGCTCAGTGATGTGTTCTTGCCTATCCAGACACCTCCCAGAAGCCCAAACCTGCCATCACAAACCTTGGTGGTCAGACACCTACAAAGGCTTAAGAGATCTAAAGATGTAGTCCTTTGTCAGGCCACAGTAACACAAACCATAGTGCATTGCCCCCCTAGTCCTGCCTTGTGTTCTGCACCTATTTTTCCAGCACCCAGGTAACTGCATGATGAACCACACCACACCTGACCAAAAGGGAGTCCTACAAGGTAAGTTTTTGGCTGACTGACTCCTAAACCAGCCCCCTGCACAGCTGTATCAGGGCTGCTTACTGCACAAACACAGGAAGATGCTGTGAGGGGCAAGAATAGGACAGCACAGGCTCAAGTTGCCATGGGCTCACCTCCTAAAATGCTATTCTGTACCCTAAATCTTAGCCATATGCACAAACAGGTACTGAAACCTCCCTGGCAGATGGCTCAGCAAATACACTGCCTCTCTGCTTGTCCTGAACAGAGAATGAGTTGTCTCCAGAGCATAAACAAATACACAACTAGCAGAACCCCAGCACTGCCTACAGCTGTCATGGCAAGCAAAGCAAGCTATTGAGGACACTATTTCCACTGCCAGGGCAGAGGAGAACAGAGCCCTTCATAAAACCTCCCCTCAAGTGCTTTGCTTGTTTTCCTTTTAAATATCCACATTCTCAACATTGTGGTAATTTCTCCATGCAAAACCAGGCAAAGGAATACTTGTTGGGATAGCAGAGTGGGCTCAGGGCAATTATGACAATTACCACTTCAAGTTTGCCCCAGATATATGTTCTTACAGCAGTGAAAGAGTAAACTTCTTGGCAAAACCTATTTCTTGGGAAAGCTAAATTACATGAACTGACAAAAAATTATAAACACTCCAGAGCTTATGCTCAAAGCTAAAACAGAACACAAGTACTCAAAGCCAAAGAATCTTACTCAAAATGTACCATCACAGAATCACAGAACGGCTTAGATTGGAAGGGACCACAGCCACAGGCAGGGGCAACCTCTCAGACTCACTTGCTCAAGGCCCCATCCAACCTGGCTTTGAAAATCCCCAAGGAGGAGGCAGCCACAACCTCCTGGGAAACCTATCCCAGAGTCTCATCACTCTGGTACTGAAGAACTCCTTCCTAAGATCCAGTCTAAACCTGCTCTCCCTCAGCTTCAAACCATTCCCCCATGTCCTGTTGCTGGACACCCTTATGAATAGTCCCTCTGCAGCCTTCCTGTAGGATCCTTTCAGCTATTGGAAGGCAGCTCTAAGGTCCCCCTGGAGTCTTCTCTTCTCTAACACACCATCTGAACACCTCCAGCTCCCTCAGCCTAACTTCACAGCAGAGGTGCTCCAAACCTTGGGTCACCTTTGTGGCCTCCTCCAAACACATTCCAACAGTTCTGTGCTCTTCTTATGCTGGGGACATCAGAACTGGAGGCGGGATTGGAGGCGAGGTCTCAGCAGAGCAAAGTCAAGAGGCAGAATCCCCTTTCTTGCCCTGCTGTCCACACTCCTCTGGCTGCAGCCCAGCACACAGCTGCCTTCTGGGCTGCATGAGGGCACTGCTGGATCCCAGGGAGCTGCCCAGCACTAAGTTAAGATACACAGATAGATTTTGTGGAAATTAATAAAGAATGTGGATAGCCTCAACATTTTACTTTATTTTCCCCTTCTGAATTTTACAGCACTTGTGGCAACCTGACAAATTCAGCTCTGACTGCAATTTGGCTTTCATTGTATAAAATAACAACATGATTCTGGCTTGTAATTTAAGTCTAGATAAAAACTTACCACTCTAATTGAAGCAGACTTATCTTCAAACAGGATATTTCCATGCTGTCAAAAAAAACCAAAACAATAAAATCAAAGTAAGACAAAATATTTACATTCATATGTTAATTTGCTCTCAATCAAACATTTATGTTCAGCAGAAAGGATTTTTCTTGTATACACTTGTCAGTGTACTCCTGTTTATGTTACTCTCTTAATAAAACAAGCTACTTCCATAAAGGGTTATTTTTCCTGGAAGAAATCTATCCAGCAAAGTTTGAAATGCTTTCTGTTCACTCTCTTAAAAGGCATAAAGTATCTTCCTAAATTTAGCCTCCCCCAAAAAAGAAACACTTTTCATTCCTCTTTCTTTTCTTGTGCTTCCTGTCCCTTAGTCTTCCTTTTCATCTGCCCATCTTCCCTGCACAAAACAACTGACAGAGTTTTAATTAAAAAAGAAAATCAACTCAGGCAGAAATAAAAGTCTGGAATGCATTATTAAATTTGCTGAGTGAGACTGTAAGAAATCAGAATGCAAGCACTCAAATACTACAGACACAATCCTCCTCTAAAGTATCACTTAACAGAATGTTAGTTTCAATCCACGTCCAAAAGAACAAGCATATTCCTCCTCCATGTCTTTTCCCTCACCTATGTACACACACCCACGAAGGGATACATCTAAGGAGCATGATAGAGCAAAAGAAATTAATGTTCTGCTCAAAAAATGATGCAGCTCAGCCCTTTCTTACTGCTTCCGCCCAACAAACTGCAGTTTGCATTCTTCACCTTAGAAAACGCAGACAGCTCTTCAGTGGCAATCAAAAGGAAGGTGAGACCAGGAGCTATTTTTAGTTTCAGCTTCAAGTTAGACCTGGAAATCTGTTATTGCCCCAAGGATTTTAATGAACAGATTAGATCAGCAATTTAGCTGACATTTAAAATGACAAATTATAAGATGTGAATTACTCTTAAAAAAAAAACAAAACACACACACAAAGGAGCAATCATTTTCACATCAAGAAACTAAATACGAAGCAGAAGTTGCTCTGGGACAATTCAGCTTCATTAATCTATTCCCAGACTGCCAAAAGCTTTCTCTCAGGCTTCCCAGTTCACTTCTCAGATTCCCAATTGTTTCATTTGTACCAAATTATCTTGCTCTAATCTTGTTCCTTCTCCAAACACTTCCCTGTCCAGACAGGCCAGCAAAGGGAATCATTTCTTGCCTTTTTTTTAAGTCTGGAGAAGAGTTACAAGGTAAATTAGGAAGAAAGAAACAAAACTATGATCAAAATAAGCAACCTCACCTTATTTCCTTCTTCTTTGACTTGAGGATTTAGGAGCTTTATAAAAGAATAGAAGAGCTGTCGAATTCTAGAATCTCCTATAAAGGCAACATGTCTGTCTAGGAGGCAGTTTTTTGCTTCACTGCAAAACAAAACAGCAATGTTCTTGTTCCAGCGAGTTTATATTTTAGTAGGAAGCCTTTACAAAATCTACAGAGCAATAGAGGTAATTCCAAGCATTCTAACCAGCTCTAAGGAGTGGTAAATCCTGTTTCAAACATGCCAAATGAATACAAAGTTTAGTGCCATTTGCATAGAAATGAAAATGAACTCTCCTGCTAATGAGGCAAACAACCAAGCAGGCTTTCCTGTGCTGTGGTGTCACAAACACTGCAGTGTCAAAATGGTAAGATCCAGCTCAATTCTTAAAAAAATGAAGTCTTCTTCCTAGTAGGTGAAAAAAAACTGATTGGTAGTTTCATTGGGGAATTCTTTACTTTTTACACCTAGTTAGAATAGAACAGAATCAATCAGGTTGGAAGAGACCTCCAAGATCATCCAGTCCAACCTAGCACCCAGCCCTATCCAGTCAACCAGACCATGGCACTAAGTGCCTCATCCAGTCTTTTCCTGAACACCCCCAGGGACGGTGACTCCACCACCTCCCTGGGCAGCCCATTCCAATGCCAATCACTCTCTCCGTGAAAAACTTCCTCCTAACATCCAGCCTATACTTCCCTCGGCACAACTTGAGACTGTGTCCCCTTGTCCTGTTGTTAGTTGCCTGGGAGAAGAGAGCAACCCCCACCTGGCTACAACCACCTCTCAAGTAGTTGTAGACAGCAATGAGGTCTGCCCTGAGTCTCCCCTTCTCCAGGCTAAACAATCCCAGCTCCCTCAGCCTCTCCTGACCTAAGGGCAGCATTTTGCCTTTCAGCAGTCTGAGAGTGACATAGGAAGCTCTGCAGCCTCTTTGCAGTTCTACAGTCAGCAGCATTTACGTGTTTTTAGCTAGAAATACAACTATGGTAAACACTGAGGACACAGATCGAGTACAAGGAACAGATTGTCTTCTGATAAATGCTGGAGAATCAGCTCTCAAGTGAGAAAGAGATGACACTGCAATTACTACAGCTGCAGCCAACCAAGCACTTTCCTTTCCAGGCAGATGAAGAGTTTTCTCACCTGTTTTTATATTTGTGCATCATACAACTGTGGGGTTGCCATACTTTTTCTCCAAGGAATCTCCCACTGGATAGAAGATATTCACATGTATCACCACCTTTAAAATGTTAAATACTAAGTTTAGAACTCAGACACAAGGAAATTAAAACAAAGAGTCCTGATTCTAGGCGGAAGCTGGGAAAATGTTACAAAGAGCATGAAACCAAACATGTTTAAAGTATAGCTGGCACTCCAAACCTCTTAATTCTCTCTTTAAGAACTCGAGCTCCATCCTGCTTAGGATGCACAAAGAACATTTCAAATATAGTACAGAGAATGAAGCTCATGTGTGCTGCTTCTTGGAGCAGAATGTAAAGATCACTGTAGAGGAAGGAAGAAGTGGCAGCTAAAGTCAGCTTCTATCCCTGCCTTTCTCCCCAGAACTCTTCCCACCCATTTTCATGAAAATGAGGAAAAACTGTAGAACAAACTCCATTAGAACTGTCACTGCTTGGCTCTTTTATCCAACCAAATCCAGCACTAGTAACACAAACAAGTACTACTATTTACCATGACCTAAAGCTCTTCATGCCCTCACTGCAACATACAACTCCAGCAAACAGATTTCTTTGCTCTCCTGGAACTCCAATGAGTTCCCACTGCTACTCTATCATGACTACTGAAAAAGCTGAAATCAGATTAAGAACTTGAACAAGGTCTGGATTAACATCTGGATCTGAGTCTGGGTTACTTCTCTGTGAGCAACCCACAGGACATACTCCTAAGAGGCTTTGTGGAACCTGTCATTCTTTACTCTCCATTGCTCAGTTTTGGAAGCTCTTGATCAGGTTTTAGAATTGTAGAGTGGTTTTGGTTGAAAAAGACTTTTCAGATCAACCATTCTCTAATTCTATCAAGCCTTGTATTAAAACCATGGCCTTCAGCACCACACCTTTGCCTCTGACACACCTCCAGGAATGGGGATTCAATCACCCCCCTGGGCAGCCTGTGCCAGGTTTTGAGAACCCTTTCAGTGGAGAATTTTCTTCTAATCTCCAACCTAAACCCCCTCTGGTGTAGCTTGGGGCCATTTCCTCTCCTCCTATCACTTCTTTCCAAGAATAAGAGACCAACGCCCAGGTCACTCCAACCTCCTTTCAGGGAGAGGTCTCCCCTCAGCCTTCTTGCCCAGCTAAATAACCCCAGTTCCCCCAGCTGCTTCTCCTAAGACCTGTTCTCCAGGCCCAACAAACGTGTGTTTTGACACAGACAGGGAAAATGCACTGCAAAGGTGATAAGCTTCTTTAAGAGTCTATCAATCACCTCAAGATAGCTGAGGAATTCCCTGAAACTGACCAGTAGCCTCTCAAGCAAATCTCTGAGATTCCCCAAATGAAATGGACACTTCCTTCCTTATCTCAAGACACTTGCACTATCCATGTCAAGTTGATTAATTACTGCACGGCAGCAATGGGATGTGGCAAACGGCCAAATGCAGAGGGCCACATACTTCTGAACATTTAAGGAGCTCTCATGAAGGCATGCTGAGACCACAGACATAGGCTGAACTCAAGAAGACTCCAGAAACATAGTCTCTGCAACTCTATTTTTCAACCAGTACAGGTTACTTCAGGTCAGCAACATCATTTCCCCCCACCCCCAACTCTTGTGCCTGTTACACTATTCAGTACAGTGCTGCTTCTGAACAGATGAAAGAGCAGATCTTCCAGAAGCAGTTTATCAGTGCCTTCCTGCTCCTCTTTCAACTGCTGCTGCTTGGAACACAGCTGATTCTCCTGCCAAAACATCTGCACGTGAGATAGAAAGTAGAACCTTCACCTACTTTTTAAGTGTGCTGGCAAAGCTTTGATGTGCTGGACAGACATCTGTCTATAGGAAGCATAAATCTGAAATGACCATCATTTTAACAACCTCTGTATTTTGGCTTTCAAGTAATTGGCTTTCTTCGATTCTCAAACATATCCACTTCTGCAAAGCAGCATTTTGAACAAGTTGCTTAAAAATGGAACTGCCAGAAATACTAAAAAAAAAACGTTTTGGACTCTTGGGGTTTGTGATGGGATGATGACAGGAGACTTGTGGTTTTAACAGCTACTGCCACAAAGTTCTCCACTTTACATATCATGAAAATTAGGTCACAGAACCACAGCATGGTAGGGGCAGTATCACTTGGGGCAGGTCAAACAGGAACACATCCAGATGGGTGCTGAAAATTTCCAGAGAGGGAGACTCCATAACCTCTCTGGGCAGCCTGTTCCAGGGCTCTAGCATTCTCACAGTGAAGAAGTTTCTCCTCATATGGAGGTGGAACTCCCTGTGTTCCAGCTTGTACCTGTTGTTCCTTGCCCTATTACTGAGCACCACCAAAAAGAGCCTGGCACTTTCACCTTGACACCCACCCCTCAGATATCTACAGATGTTGGCAAGATCCCTTCTCAACCTTCTAATCTCAAGACTAAACAGCCCCAGGTGTCTCAGTCTTCCTTCATAGGAGAGATATTCAATGCTTCATAGTTCCTCACAGGAGAGATGTTTAAGGTAGAGTGATATGAGTGAAATATGTTGAATAGCCACCGCTAATAAGACCCCTTCTGAAATCCATTACCTTGCTGAAGAAGATGCTTAAGAAAATAAGGACAGCTCCTCATGTCAAGCTTGGTATTCTGCCTTCCACTGGGACCATCAGCAGATGGCTCGGGGATAAATAAGAGGGCAAGTAAACATTCTGTTCCCGTCTAACATCCTTCCTACTATCTTCAGCACAGGGACTTCCTGAACTAGATATGGTTGCTATACATTTTGTAGACCCTTCCACAGATTACTGTCTCACAAAGTCATGCAGTCTTCTACTTAATTTTTTAAGCATATTTCTGCAAGTGTTCTCCATAAAGCCTCACTCTTGCCCTATAATAACTTTATGAAATGTAAAGTCTCAGGCAAAGGAACCTGCTAAAAGCTTTGTGCAAATCTATACAGACCACATAAACTTACATAAAGGTCTGCAGATTTACAACTTGTGACTCACCTCCCTCATGAACTCTCCTGCAATATATCTCATCTATGCATATTCTCAGTTTGATATGGCAGTCCCTGTTTTCTTGGGCTTGTTTTGCAATCCCTCTGTTAAAAAGCCCTTCTGCTATCTACTTCTGTGACTGATGAACCTTAAGAAACAACACAACAGGCAAGTCAATTCGTTCGAGCTCCTCTAGAATTGAGCCAACACTTCGGTGTCTTGCAACTTAGTACTAATGAGTTCTATCACAATAAACTGCCTCAGCCTTGTCTTCCGTGGACGCTGGCAGCAAGCGTCAGAAAACAATGACATCAGTTGTCCCTGCAATAAACAGAGCCGTGGTGATCTCCCTCTCTCTCTCTGCATCAACTGTATTTACCCACCAAAAAATCCGTACAACTTTTTTATAGCCTGGAAACAAGGCAGTATTTCCTTCAGCAGACCCATTAGCACTTACAGATCATGCCAAGATTCACAGCTTGAGGGCCTAAACGACCCCGGAGAGGAGTCAAGGCAGCTCCCAGCACCCCGGTAACAGACAGGTTCACCAGCGCGTCCCCAAGTCCCGCCTTGTTCACGGCCACTAAGGACACACGAAGCCGAACACGTCTGTACTCAGCTTCATCCAGCAGAGCCTGGATTTTACGTCTGAGGCAAGGGTTCAGTTTTATACATACTAAGTCTTGTACTAATTAAGGCTTTAACCACTAATTGCCAGGTAAAGATCGTTAATCATCCCGTAGAGGTAACAAATGACAGGGAAGAAGTCAGGCTCTAGCCCTGCAACTTCACCTGGAGCCGTACAGCTGACACACACCAGGCAGGCGAGGCCCTGCGAGGCTGTCCGCGCTGGGGGTGAAAGCTGCGGGGCCTCACAGGGGCGGCGGGAAAGCCTCAGGCGACCCCGGGGCCGGGCCCCACCACACCCGCGGGCCAGGCCTCGCCACAGGAGCGCCGCGCGGGACCCACCGCCCCGCGGGACCCACCGCCCCGCGCTCCCGCAGCGGCCAGCAGCGGCCCAGCCCTCCTGTCGCCCCCGCAGCTGCTTCGGCCAGGGGCTCACTGTCGCTCTCCCTGCACGGCCGCGGTTCCCGGAGCTCCGCCGGGGGCTCCGCCTCCCACTGCCCTCCAGCCCCGGCCTCCAGCGCAGCGCCCGCGGCCGCCCCCTCACCTCTGTAGCGGCGGGAGGCGGCGTGGCAGGCGGTGAGGAGCAGGACGGCGCCCAGCGCCAGCACCTTGGCGCTCCTCACGCTGAAGTAGTAGTTGATCTCCCGCTTGCCCCCGGTGTAGGCCAGCGCCGCCATCTTGGCTCCTCCATGACAACAACGTGCGATGGAGCGGGCGGGCGCAGCGGGGCAGCACTGGGTCCCCGCTGACGGCGCAGGCAGCCCCCGCCGCTGCCGCTGCTGCCGTCCCCACCGGAGCGGCGGAGAACAGCCAGACACCCAGCTGCCAGGGCGGAGCTGCCGCTCCCCCCTCCCTCCTGTCAGCGCCGCCGCTTCCCTTTGGCCGCCAGCGGGCGGCCCTCAGCGCTCGGCTCCCCGCCCCGCGGCGCGCCTGGGGATGCGGCGGAGTGCCCCGGGCTGCCTCCGGGGCCGCCCCTGAGCGTGCTGCGGGCAGGAGTCGCTGAGCTGGGTGCTGTGCCTGCTACGGTACGTGGGTACGGCACTGGGCAGTGCGGCCTTTTCCCCAGCTAATGCGATTTTAAACGCCTGTCGCTATTAAGGAGGGTGACACCAAGCTAGGAGCAGGTGTGGATCTGTTGGAGGTAGGAGTGTCCAGAGGAGGCCACCGAAATGATCAGACACTGGATCACCTCTGCCATGAAGACAGGCTGAGAGAGTTGAGTCTGTTCAGCCTGGAGAAGAGAAGGCTCCAGAGGGACCTTAGAGCAGCCTTCCAGCAGCTGAAGTGGGCTACAGAAAGCCTGAGGAGAGGCTGTTTACAAAGGCATGGACTCTAGTCTAGGACAAGGAACCATGGCTTTAAGCTAGAGCAGGGTGGACTTAGATTGGACATGAAGAAGTTCTTTACTATGAGGGTGGTGGAACACTGGCACAGGCTGTCCAGAGAAGTGGTGGAGGTTCCACCCCTGGAGACATCCCTGGAGTCAGGCTCGATGGGGCTGTGAGCACCGTGATCTAGTTGGGGGTGTCCTGGCATACTGCAGAGGGGTTGGACTAGAAGATTTTTAAAGATCCCTTCCAACCCAATGCATTCTATCATTTTATGAACCTTTTTGCCTTGGATACCCACACAGCACTTGCTCTTACATCTTCATTCACGGTTTGTGCTTGTTGACACTGTCCAGTTCTGAAAGCCTGGAGCCTGTAATGGGGTCAGCAATCAACACTGAGCAAAACTCAGCAAGCAGAAGAGCAAAGGACAGCAGGCAAAAACCTAGAAAATCACATGATGAAGAAGCTGAGATAATGCCAGGAAACCAAACCCCGTGATCCTTGAGACTGGACAGAGGCTCAGTTTGGTGTCACAAAGGGCATTCGGCTAAATTAAAAGTCCTAATGAAGAGTGAATGAGGAACGAAGGAAAATCATTTTCCTTAGAAGACGGCTGGCGGCAGGGAGTCTGCGGCGCACTTGGTGAGCCGTTAGCCGAAAGCGGCCAGCAGGGGGCTCTGTGGCGCATTCGGTGAGCGCGTTCGGCCGTTAGCCGAAAGCGGCCAGCAGGGGGCTCTGTGTTAGCACGTTCGGCTGCTACCAAAAAGCGGCC
This sequence comes from Tricholaema leucomelas, assembly GCA_013400475.1. Classification (NCBI taxonomy): domain Eukaryota; kingdom Metazoa; phylum Chordata; class Aves; order Piciformes; family Lybiidae; genus Tricholaema lacrymosa; species Tricholaema leucomelas. The sequence continues at coordinate 118,359 of WAAF01014508.1, read as the reverse complement.
AGCAGGGGGCTCTGTGTTAGCACGTTCGGCTGCTACCAAAACGCGACCAGCAGGAGTCTCTGTGGCGCAATCGGTTAGCGCGTTCGGCTGTTAACCGAAAGGTTGGTGGTTCGAGCCCACCCAGGGACGGTTTCTGCTTCTTTCTCTTCCCGCGGCAGAGGGATTCTTGATAGACCTTTAGTTTTTAAGGTCCCTTGCCAGCGACCCCGTTCTGTGACCCAGCTCTGCAGCCATCCCTATGGAGTGTAGATTGAACTGTGGGGAGAGCAGATGCGGGGGGGAAGGATTGTCTGCTACGGGGTGGACAGCGGGCAGGAGTAGAAGGGTGCAGGGAGACCTTACAGCTGCATTTTCACACTCAGAGAACCTGACAACTGAAATGCTAAATTATTGCTGTCTTGGGTCTTGTCTACTCGGAGTGAGACCACAGTCTGCTGCTAAGAGCTTTTTGTGGTTTTGATGGATGCTCTTCTGATAAGTTAATCTATCTTTAGGTTGATTTGTGATGTTGATATTCTGCAGAAACAGCCTTTGGCATATTCTTGACCATGGGCAGCTCAGAAAATTTGGGTAGTAACCATGAGAGTGAACACAGCAGAGGAAAAACGCTTTTCAGGGGCTGATAATTGGTGTCTAAGTATACAGGTGGTGCACTATGGAAACAGTGGAGAGCTGCCCTCGCTCCTTCACTTAAGGGGCTGGAAAAGTAACAGCGGAGAAAACTTGTTTCATTTCACTCAGAGAAACAATTTTAGTAGCTTGAAAGCAGTAAAAGAAAATGAAATCTATATGCTGTTAAGATGGTGCTTCAGTGTGGCATTCCATTAATTACTGAATTACTGGAATGAACTGTATTTTAAATGCTTGTGCTCTCCCCCAGGCACCTTCCCAACTGCAAACCCAAGGCTACTGGAGCTGCTATTGGAGCAGTCTTTGCTTCTCCTGGTGCTTTGGTGCTTTTTGTGCTAGTAAAGTATAAAGGTTAGCAACAGCAGGTAGCTGTGTCTCCTACAGAGCTGAATGAGTAAGGCCTAACAAACCCTGACCTTCCTGAACTGAAGTGCACAGAGGGTAAGGGCCTAACATACCCTGCCCGTCCTGAAGTGCACAGAGGGTAAGGGCCTAACATACCCTGCCCGTCCTGAAGTGCACAGAGGGTAAGGGCCTAACATACCCTGCCCGTCCTGAAGTGCACAGAGGGTAAGGGCCTAACATACCCTGCCCGTCCTGAAGTGCACAGAGGGTAAGGGCCTAACATACCCTGCCCGTCCTGAAGTGCACAGAGGGTAAGGGCCTAACAAACCCTGACCTTCCTGAACTGAATTTGGAGATTCCTTGCATGGACTTTTGCACATCATTCCCTAAGCATACAGGCAGTATTCTTCTGCCTGCAGCATCAGCCAACACAACTCTCTCAACACCAAGGAACTTCCTTGAGGTGCAAGACACAAGCTTCATTTCCCTTCTACCTTCAAGTAAGATGATCCTTCTTCCAGCCTTTAATCCAAGCTTAGCAGTTTCAGGAATTATTTCTGCTTCTGAAGTACGAGCCATGGAGTTGGTGAGTTTCTTGTGTGCTTTTCAGAAGGTGCTGTTGAAATGAAGAGCCAAGTAGACAATCACACCCTCAAGACAGCTACAGGCAATCTTTGAATGGTCTAAGCAAATGCTTTGACAGCAGTGGGCTAAGACAGCTGCAGTGATGCAAACACCTTGTAAATTCTGAGTATCTAACCGAGTAACTTAACTCAGTGAGTAGTTTCTTTTGGAACACTGGACATGCTTTATTTCAGTATTATTTTTTTGTCACAATTTAAACATCTCACATATACAAAATACATTTTCTTTCTTTCTTTTTTGGCTTTTTGAGACATGGGTCATTGTTTTGGGCTTTTAGCTGTTGTTGAAAATGGAAATGAGATTTGCAAGAAGGAGCACCTGATTTTGGAGGGAGAGGACAGAAGATGAGGAAGAATGATCCACATGCTTAAGCTGGGGTGAGACAGGACAGTCTTAAGTTTTGAGGCAGACTTCAAAGAAACAGAGAAGTGATACTTGAAATGCTGCTAGCACCATCAGAGTTGAAGTACTGGAAAGAGACTTGGTTATAACAATGCAATTCACACCACTGCATTTGGAGTGCAGCTGAAAGTACCTCAGAAGTACCTACAAAAGATGGGGATCACACGACTGAGTGTGTGAGGTAGCTTAAACCTTTGGAAGCTGTGGTTTTAAACTTCCTCTGTGGAAGATATTGAAAGGCCACAAGTGGTGCAAACTTTCATGAGTTTTTTTATTTTGTTTTTGTTTGGTTTTTTTTTTAATCTTTTTTTTTTTATTTCTCTTTACAAAGGTTGACATTTCCCAAAGCAAGGTGGTAACATCTTGAGAGACTTCCAAGTCCTTTTGGGGCTGGTCTTAAATTTCATTGCACAATGCTCCAATCAATTCTTCTCCTTCTCTTTCGCCCAGAGTTTAAGCAAGTAGATGAACAGAAGAAATGGAAGGAGGCAGCTTTCATTACAAAAAGAAATGACAAGAGAATAATTTGGGAGAGGCTTTAAGTTAATTTTAGTTTGTTCATTTGAAACAGACTGGGCCAATGTCCAAACTGAATTCTTGGTCAGCGCCGCCAATATCCAAAGGTGCAATGTCAAGGAAGGGCAAGCGAGATGGTTTGTTTGTTCTGTATTCAATGATTGTTTTGCCCCATTGATTGTTCTTCCTCTGCAAAAGAAGAGTCATTACAGTTGTTAGTGCCTGGCTCATAGGATTGAGAATTGGCTCACCTGAATGGATCATCTCTAAAAGACTTTCCTGGTCATCTTGCTGCCATTATTTGCAGATCAGGAACCCATATCCAGCTACTGACATCTCTGACCCTGGAAGCATTTGCTCTTCTGAGGTCACATCCGTGGTGCTCTACATAAGCTACCACTTTATTCACACTGCTGTTAAATCCTCAGAGAAGCCCAAACAGCTTTTTCAGGCTTTAAAGATCATAGAATGGCCTAGGCTGGGAGAGACCTTAGAGTTTATCTACACTAATCTCCCTGCCACGGACAGGGACACCTCTCACCTAAACCAGGTTACTCAAGGCCCCATCCAACCTGACCTTGAACATCTCCAGGGAATGGAGTATCCACAACCTCTCTGCACAAACCATTCCAGAGTCCTGCCACCCTCGTAGTGAAGATCCTGCTCTTCCTGAACTCATGCACTATTTTCTCCTCAGTCTTCAACAAATTAAGGATTGCTCCCTCTTCTTCTCTTTGCCCCACTGCACAGCACAAGGTAGATCTGTTTGTAGGCCATGCCTTGGCATAGCTGGGTTTTAGAGAATCCCAGAATGGTGGTGGTTGGAAGGCACCTTTGGAGATCATCTAGTCCACCCCCTTGCTAAAGGAGGTTCACCTAAACTAGGCTGCACAGGGTTTGAAAGTCTCCAGGAGGGTTTGTAGGCTGCTCATCATTACTGGGTAAAACTTTCCTGGCCTGACTGATAATCTGGTTCTGAATCAAAGCCCAAATCTGCCCCCCTAGTCCCATGCTGAGGCAGCAGCAGCCACAGTACCCACGGTTTCTGTGTTACTTACAGAGCAGCCATCCTCCAGGACACTGAAAGTGAATCTGCTGTTGCCTTCAGCTCGCAGCTCGACGTCGTTGGACCCCTGCAGTATGACAGCCTTCTTCAGGTTGCCAGTGCTCTCGTCCATGTAGGCAATGCTGTTCTTGCAGTGGTAGGTGATGTTCTGGGAGGCATGGTTGGCCAACAGGCGCATGAAGGCAAGTTGGGTAGCCATATCCTTTGAGGTCACTCCTTCGTGGTTGTATTCAAACTGAAAAGCAGAAAGGGACCCAGTCAGGTGCGGTGCTGAGGAGAATGTCTCTCATGGAGCCGTGGGAGGTCAGAAAAACAATCACACAGGGCTAAAGTCACTTGTCTGTTGCAACACCAGAGCTGAAGAGTGAAACTAGTAGGAGGCAGGTTGACAGCCAGACATGAGATGATGTAGCTAAATGGCAGAGCTCTGTTCCAAGGCAGGGTGTTAACAAGTTAATGTGGATTCAAAGATAGGATCAGACAAATTCAAGGAGAAACCTCTTGTTTCCATAGAGACACAGACACAATGCCTGTCTCAAGAAAACCCTGACATTTGAGGGGAAATGCTAGCAGAGCAGTATCTGTGGCTACTAAAATATCTACTTCATTCTTGTGCTCTTCAGCAGCATCTGCTTTTAAGCCACTGTGAGAAACAGGACCCTAGAGAGTGTTCTGACCCAGCTGATCAATCTTATGGCCTTATATTAAAGGTCTTGGACACTGATTTCATGGTAAGACCAAGTCAATTTCAGTCATTAGATCTCTTTAGCTGTACAAAAGTATTTACTTGCAGTTGGCTAGTACCTGTCTAACCTGCAAGCAGGAATGTTTCTTGTTTTCACCTAAACTGGCAACTCTGAATGCTACAGGGGCAGACAGTCAGGTAGTATCAATGTCCCAGGAGTAGTCATATGTCCCATGTAAAAAACACTCAATTAGAAGATGAAGCAAAGGTGGTTTTCTTACAGACTGTTTCTAGACTGCCTTTATTCTGATGTCCCACATTCCAGTCCAGGCTTCCCTCAGCAATACCATCAGTCATGCTGGATTGGTCATTTGCAGACACCAGGAAAATGTGGAACAAACCTGAGAAATCCTTCCAGCAAACTGTGATCCAAACCAGAACCAGAACTCTGCTCCCCTGGGATAAAAAGTAATTCGCTTTCTCGCATTTCACCTCTAAGAGAGTTGAATTTATGTGTTTGCTTGCTGACAGTCAGTGAGTTGGGAATTCTTGGCAGGAAACAATCCTCCTCCCATAGCCACTTACCTGGCTGCCACCGTTGATGGTTTCACCAAACCAGACGTGCTTCCTGTCCTTGGGATTCTTGTTGACATACCAGTTCTTAGCAGGAATATTGGCAGGGTTGGCATGGATGCAAGTCTCACCAGTGGCAAAGTCACAATAGGCTCTGATGGCATCAGCAGAGCAGCCTTGGTTAGGATCAATCCAGTAGAAGCCTGCCATAGAGGAGAGAAATCAAACGATAGTTGACTTGGTCAAACATTTGCATTTGGTTTATATTCACCTGCTTGATAAAGGAGCTCAGAGAAAATCAGAGAATGGTTGGGGTTGGAAAGGACTTTAAAGATCATCTAGTTCCAATCCCTCTGCCACAGGTAGGCACATTTCCCACTCAGGGTAGGGACACCTCCCACCAGGCCAGGCTGCTCGAGAGGCCAAAAGTGTCACAAGTAGGCACAATATCAAAATGGCAACTGAGATAAGTACATATTTTAGATTCTTAATGTATAAGAAACTCTATTTGAGAGATAGACTTAAATATGTTTGTGTTTAAAGCTTAATATTGTCCTAATCACACAGCAATAGCTAGAAAGAGCTTTTTAGAATGTCCTCCTATCTGTTTTCAGTGGAGACATGGAAAACTTCTTCACTGGCCATTCAGTTTTTTCACTGGGTGGCCAAGGAAACCTTTCATCAAGGACAGCAGAAAAGCTGGAAGTATTCCCTGAGCCAGAAAGGGCAAATCTGCCACCATCATACCGCTGCTCCACTCGGGGTGGCTCAGTCTCAGGTCACGGCAGGTGCGAGCTGGGTTCTTTTTGGAGCCTTCTGGGGTCAGCAGGGTCTCGATTTGGTTGTTCAGTGTTTTGAGAGTGGCATCAACTTCATAATCCTTGGGTCTGAGAGAAGGCTGGTCAGCCCGGTAGTACTCTGCATCAAAGCCAACTTCATAGCCACCACCATTGGGACCAGGGGGGCCAGGGGGACCAGGAGGACCAGGAGGACCCTGAAGGTTTTCAGAAACAAAAGCAGCATTCCATTAGACACATGTTTCTTCCACACAGGCAGAGCTTCTAGTGCCCTGACCTCGAATCTGGGGCAGCAGATGTGGTTAGACTCCATGATCTGTGGTTAGACTCCATGATCTGTGGTTAGACTCCATGATCTGTGGTTAGACTCCATGATCTTGAAGAGCTTTTCCAGGCAAACTGATTCTGTGACACCATATGGATGTGCCCTGTGGCAACTACCACGGGCTCAAAGCAGAAGATGATTAACAGTGTGGGACTACTACATCTTCTTTGTGTATTTTCTACCTGGCCGTCACAGAACCACGGCCCAGGAGGGGCTGGAAAGGACCCCTGTAGATCATCCAGTCCAATCCCCCTGTCAGAGCAGGATCACCTAGAACAGGCCACACAGGAACATCTGCAGGCAGGTTCTGCATGGCTCCAAGAGAAGGAGACTCCACAACCTCTGGGCAGCCTGCTCCAGTGCTCTGCCACCCCTACAGTGAAGAATTTTTTCCTTCTGTGTTCCAATTTGTGCCCACTGCCCCTTGTCTTGTCTCTGGACACCATTGGGAAGACTCTGCCTCCATCCTCCTGCCACTCACCCTTTAGCATAAGCAAGGACCTCAGGTTGAGGCCTCTTAGGGAAATATTTACTGTTCAATAACAGGAGAAGGTTTGGAAGTTTTAGTGTGGGGGTTTTAAATAAACAAACCCACGTTTTTTCCTAAACTCTGAGGCTTTTGGAGTTATTTTCTTGTCACTGTGACTTAAATCAACTGAAAAAGAAAATAAGGTTCTACTCACAGCAGGGCCTTGGCTACCATGAGAGCCTCGCACACCAGCAGGGCCAATAGGTCCAGGGAGACCATTGCGACCATCTTTGCCAGGAGGACCAGAAGGACCAGGTGGACCCTAAAAGGAAACTCAGTTTAATGAGTAGAAACCACCACAAAGAGAGACTGATATAAATGGGAGAGTCCTTTGAACATGCTCTTAAATTCACATACCCTTGGGCCTGCAGGACCAGTGTTACCAGGAGGACCTTGATCACCGTGTTGGCCCTGTTGGAAGAGAGGCACAGTCAGAAAAAAATGCAGCAGCACTGATTTGTGTTGGTAAGATTCAGGAGGGAGCTACAGTCAGAATGTGTATTTGGGCTCAGAAGATGGGAAGCTAGGGCTGATGGCATTTGTTAGTGGAGTTGGGGTACAAAGTGCCCATTTTGGGGAGGAAGGAGGTGTGAAGAGGTACTTAAGGGGATAGCCTCTAAAAGTATCTACATTGTTTCTTCAGAGTTTCAGAGAAGGGTTTCAAATCCAAATTGCTAAGGGGATATAAAGACAACAAAACCTCCAAATGCCACCTGCTTCTCTATGCTATAAAGGCTTTACAATTGCTGGCCAGAAAAAAAAAGAGATAATTAGAAACAGTATTAAAAAACCAAAGGCAGAGCAGAGCTCTTTGAACTTTGTGCTATCCAAATGCAGTCAAAGTTTCAGGGTACCTAATGGCAATCCCAGTCCTGAAGCTAACTATAAATGGCTGTGTCAAAAGCTGTCATCTTCTGGAGGGGGACTGAGTGCTAGAGAGAGTCTCGTGGCCTCTAACAGAAGCTGCAGAGTGGAGTCAGTGGTATGAGTGTGCTGGGTTGTGCATACAGAGTTCCACACTAGGGTGACCTTATTTCCTTTGAGGTTTTTGTTTTGCTCTTTATACTCAAAATCCTGAAAATCATTTACTTACAGCAAGGCCAGGAAGACCTTGCAATCCATTGTGTCCCTTCAAGCCAGGCAGACCTCTGTGCCCCTTATCACCAGGTTCACCTTTCTCACCACGTGGACCTTGTGGGCCCTAGGGAGGGATACAAGTGTCAGTGGAATAGAACAGAAGGCTTCAAACATATGCCAGTGTCAAAGCAAGAATTGAAGCATGAGCTATATAGGTTGCCCCAACATATTTATGTACACCCTCTTAACCCACCCAGGAGGAATGTCAATCCCAAAAGCTTCAGGATTGGTCCCATTAGAGAGAATCCTGATTGAGATCCTAGGTTTAGAAATATTTGAAGCTCCTTAAGCAGTAATTTTTGGGCCCCTATCTTGAGCACAGTCACAAGCTCTCATTAGCAAAGCATCTTCTCTCTCCTTGCATCACTGTGGTGATGTATTTAGAACTCAGACTTACAGCAAGACCTCTTGGACCAAAAGCACCAGCAGGACCAACAGCACCAGCAGGACCCTGAAAGAGGCACAGAAAAATGATGTATGTCAGTGCTGTATATTGGATCTAAGAAAGGTTCCATGCTCAAGAGATCTCTGCAGAAAGCAATTATCACAGAATGGTAGGGGCTGGAAGGGACTTGGAAAGCTCATCCAGTCCAACCCCTCTGCCAGAGCAGGATCACCTAGAGCAGGTCACACCAATGCATGCAGGCAGGTTTTGAATGCCTCCACATATTATCATAGAATCAACCAGGTTGAAAGAGAGCTCCAAGCTCATCCAATCCAACCTATCCCCCAGCCCTATCCAGTCAACCAGACCATGGCAGGCTTTGCTTGTTTGATGTGTGTCTCTGCGACGGACAAGTGCTGGTCCCGTGTCAATAAAAGAAAACCCAACTTACAGGATCCCCACGGTTCCCAGGCTTTCCAGAAGGACCAACTTGGCCATGAGGACCAGGAGCACCCAGAGCACCACTGGGACCAGGGCTGCCAGGAGCACCACGCTCCCCCTGGGAACAGAGGAATGCAGAAGGAGAGATATTCTGTTACTGCTGACCTACAGACATAGAATGCTTTAGGTTGGAAGGGACCTCAAGGATCATCCAGTTCCAGGAGTATTCCTTCCGTGATTAGGACATGTAAGGAGAGAAGAAGCTACCTTGAAGCCAGGAGCACCATCACGGCCTGGAGGTCCATCATTCCCAGGGTTTCCCTGAAAAGAGATTGAATTCCATCAGCCTTCATCTTGCACAGAACTGGTTTTTCAGTCCTAATTGCTGAGTGTAAGTAGACATTGAGAGGGGATAGCATAGGCCTTGGGAGTTACAAGCTCCTTATAGGTGCCACTCTCATGTTCTTAGGTTCCTGTTCTCAGAACAAATTCGATGGCCTTCAAGTATTTCAGGTCTTACAAGTTCAGTACAGAGGCAGATTACAGTATTGAAATCACAGAGACTCTCAGCAACATGCAGGTTGTCAAAGCCCTTCAGCATCACCAACTTCAACCTAGAACCCTACTCTACAAGATTCACCTTAAACCTTAGCCCTAAGCACCACATCCAAGCCACCCTTAAACACAGCCAGGCTGGGTGACTCCACCTCCTCCCTGGGCAGCTCATTCCAGTCCCTGACCTCTGTGAAAAACTTTTCCTAATGTCCAATCTAAACCTCTGCAGCCTCAGCCTGAGGCCAATGAAAAGGTCAAGCCAGTGGTGGTCTTTGTCTAGCTTGCACTCCTGTAAAACTGAGGCCTTCTTTCTGGATGAAGAATGGCAGTGGTGAAGCAAAGAGGATTTAAGCAGTAGTGGCAGCTAAATTGCTTTGTTGTGCTTAAGTGGCTTCCTGGGTGACTGTTAATTTCAGGTCAGCTGTTCCACTGTGGACAACAGCAAACCTGTCCCTTGAGCAGAAGAAAGGTTATTTCTTCTCTTTGAAATCCTGACAGCCTCAGGACTTGCAGGAGTTCCTCTGTCAGCAAAGCTTCAGATTATCAAATGGGTTTCCCTGATAAGAGAAAGCTTTATATGGTTATCCTAAGGAGCTAAGAGGCAAGACAAAGGTTAGTATGTTCTTTCAACTGCCTTAAAGTGAAGTGATGTATGGCCACTGGATGGATACCTTTCTTCAAGCTGACCTGCTAATTGGATGGGCACATTTGCTGCTCTGTAAAGACCTGGGAGCAGGGCCCTCTCCTCCAAATAACCAAGCAGGAGCAATTTGTCCCACTCCAGTTTCCCCACATTCCTCCTCCTGCACAGGGCTCAGGTCCTCCATTGTGTCTTAAGCTGCAGTGATCTCTGCAGTGCAGCAGGACCTGTCACACAGGCCAGAGTTTGGACCGCCACCTTTTATAGCTCTCAAGCCTCCTTTACACTTTATGGTAAGGGAATGCACAGCAGGAAACATTCTGTTGCTCAGCCACAGTGCTGAAGGGTATCTGTTTGGTTAGGACTCCAGCAACTGAACGTCAACGTTATGTGTGCTGTGCTTCATTCATGTCCCTTCTGAGTGGGCCTTAAGTTAGAAATCACTTTGTCTTTAACAACACAACCACCAGATCCCTCCAGTACAGCTGACTTCCCTCAAGGTCTGTAGGTACATTGCATCTAACAGCATGTTTAAGACTTGCTGCTAACGAGCTCTCCTGAACTGTTCTTCTGCCTAGCCAAAACTTTCTCCTCTGGCATGCACTCCTTTTCACAGCTCCAGCACAGGAGTAAGCTTTCCCCCACTCCATCTTTCTTGGCAATTAAGTGACCTGTCAAAAGATCCTGACAGTGACTCCAGACACAACTTGTGCCTTGAAGAATTTGTCATCTAGTTGAGGATGGGAATCCAGGCCTGTTAGAGTCCTGCTACAGTTTTCCCTGAAGACACCAGAAGGTAAAGTCTGCAGGCAGAGCAGCCTCCTGGTGCCACCTGTGATTTCTGTGTCTTTGGCTCAGAGTAAAAACAAAGCAATCCTGGAGAGGAAATAAGACATAGCTTACATCACGACCAGCTTCACCAGGAGCACCATTTGGACCAGGAGAACCCACAGGACCGGAGGGACCACGGGCACCAGGAGGACCAGAAACACCCAAGGGACCAGGTTCACCCTAGGACAAGAGCAGTGGTAACAAAATGTAGCATTAAAATACAACACAAAGCAGTCTGACAGAACCTTTGGGCTACATCTAAGAGAAACCTTTCTCTGCAGTCCATCCTGGAAGCAAAAAAGCAGCAGGACACAAGAAACAAACTTAACTATACCAAATATAATCTTCTCTAAAATGTCTACCTTTTCTATCAGGAACCTCTGAGACCACTCACAGATGTGCACAGGCACAAGTCCTGATTGCCTGCAGCCAGCAATAACTTCTGCCACTGGTCCAGATGTGCAGAGACACTCACAGATATGCACAGACACAACTCTTGTGTGCCTGCAGCGAGCAATAACTTCTACCACTGGTCCATAGCCTCTGCTTGCAGGAACAGACTCTACACCTCCCTTCCCCTAGCTTCCCAGAAAAAGAGATTTCAGCTTTTTTTCTGGCCACATTTCTGTTTGAAGCTAATTAACCAGTCATGAATGAAAGTCATGAACTGGTCATATACTCACTGTTGCTCCAGAGATGCCTGGAAGACCACGTTCTCCCCGGGAGCCAGGCAGACCAAGGATACCAGGAGCACCAAGAATACCCTGAGGACCAGGGGTACCAGGAGGACCCTATGACAAAAAAAATACAGAATATTCTTGATATTAATGAAGAAAACCACATTTTTTTATAGCCCTCCACATTTCTCCTTTGTTCAGCTCTACAAGAACTGCTTTCCAAAGCCCTCTGTGTGTCAGTGCACGCAAGAAGCTGCAATCAAGCTGCAACACTTGAAACTCCAAAGCTCAAGGTCTGTAAAAAGGTGGTGCTGGTTGGACTGTCCTCACAATTGTTTTGCAGTGAGCATGCTGGGTCTGAACAACATTAGACAAAGGTTTTTGCCTTTCCCACCCAACACCAGTGGGTAGTGCATGAAAACTGGAGAAGTTAGTCATTCTGATCCTAACTCTTCAGTGAATGCTGGAGTGTTCAGTGAGAGAAGATGGCAGGGGATTCTATAGCAAAGAGACATCATGGAACAGCCTTAGAAGGTGTCTAGGTGGTACCCTGACATCTCCAGACAGCCCTTACTGACCATTGGAAAAGTCAAGTCTGTTTAGTTCAATGACTTGAACTAAACAGATGCTTCCATGAAAGTTCAACTGAACTTCAGTGCTCCATTTCCTTGAAATGTGAGCATTTATGATGCTAAACCAGGCCCAACAAATTACCTTAAACCATGATCCTAATTTACAGCCAGCATTACCAGTTCAATTGCCTTTCAGAATTGAAATTAAATTAGAACATAGCAATTAGAAAGGGTCTTGCCTTACACTGCACATCAAAAGACAAGTTTTCAGCTGTCACCTACAACATTTTAATGTCCATGCCTGACAATGGCACAAGATTTCATTCTTAGCTGCAGCTTCTGCAGGAAGAATCATAGAAAGGCTTAGTTGGAAGGGACTTTGAGGAACCAACCCTCTGCCAAGATATGTCTGCAATTTTAAGCTGAGAAGCAATTGTGTGGCAGTTCACACAAGTGCACACTTCCATGTGTCTGGCTGTAAAAAAGCCATCAATTCTACATTAAAGACACTCAAGATTAATTAATTTACATAATTCTAAGCCAACCTGGGGACAGACAACTTTGTGTGATCCTCACACATGAGAGTTTGTGATGTAGAAATGAATTGAGTTAGTTCTAAATCTTTGTTCACACACTCCTCCTCTTTGCATCCGCGATGCTCAGTTCCAGAGCAGGAGGCTCTGCTTCACTTCCTCAAGCCAAGAAGCAACTTCTTCTGTAGTTGGCCTTGTTTCTTTCATTTGAGCTACTTGCAGAGAAAAGATGCATGTCACCACCAGGTAAAAAAAAAAGAGTGAAAGTCCTGACTCAGAGATCAGGCTCACTTTGTTACAGCTTGTTTGTCTGTAAGCAGCTCACTGCAGCTTCTACTTCAAAGCTTTGCTACGTGCATGGGTAACAGAAAAAAAGCCCTTCACAGACAGCAGATGTATGTCAGAAGTAAGGTACATTGGCAGCAAGAAAAGTATATGTAAGGAGATGTGATAGTCAGTGACTTACAGCAGCACCAGCCTCTCCAGATGGACCTTTCTCACCAGCAAAGCCAGGTGGGCCAGCAATACCTTGCTCACCAGTGCGGCCAACTGGGCCAACATCGCCACGCAGACCTCGAGGACCATCTTTGCCAGCTGGGCCAGGAGGACCAGGGGGGCCAGTGATGCCCTAGGGTTGAGGATGAATATGATGTCATTAAATATCAGAATTAGTCAGGCTGGAAAAGACCTTCAGAATCACCGAGTCCAACTCATTACCTAATACCTTCTAATTAACTAACTCTGGCACTAAGTGCCTCATCCAGCCTACTTTTAAACACCTCCAGGGATGGTGACTCCACCACCTCCCTGGGCAGCCCATTCCAATGCCAATCACTCTCTACCAATAACTTCCTCCTAACATCCAGTTGAGACCTCCCCGGCACAATTTGAGGCTTGTTCTGTTGCTGGCTGCCTGGCAGCAGAGCCCAACCCCACCTGGCTACAGCCTCCCTGCAGGCAGCTGCAGACAGCAATGAGCTCTGCCCTGAGCCTCCTCTTCTGCAGGCTGCACACCCCCAGCTCCCTCAGCCTCTCCTCACAGGGCTGTGCTCCAGGCCCCTCCCCAGCCTTGCTGCCCTTCTCTGAACACCTTCCAGCACCTCAACATCTCTCTTGAATTGAGGAGCCCAGAACTGGACACAGCACTCAAGGTGTGGCCTGAGCAGTGCTGAGCACAGGGGCAGAAGAACCTCCCTTGTCCTGCTGCCCACACTGCTCCTGAGCCAGCCCAGGATGCCATTGGCTCTCCCCTGGGCACACTGCTGGCTCCTGTTCAGCTCCTCTCTACCAGCACCCCCAGGTCCCTCTCTGCCTGGCTGCTCTCAGCCACTCTGTCCCCAGCCTGTAGTGCTGCTTGGGGTTGTTGTGGCCAAAGTGTAGAACCTGGCAATATAAACTTATTAACTGGGTGGGGGGGGAAGAGAGATCAGTTTCTTTGGATGTCTATCCAGAAGTTGTGCTTTGCAGCAAACAGGCTTTTGGATGTTCTGAAGCAGCAGCTTCTGCTCCTTTTGCTAGCAGCAGGCAGCTGGAATCAGTGGAATTATTGAACTGAGAGATTTAATTCTTTCTTTTTTTTTTTTTTTTAGTTAATGCAAGTAAAAGGGACAGAAATTTGGTGGGAGAGCATTGATTTGGCTCTGGAGACATTACCTTCGAGTCAAAAATCTAGGAGACAAAACTTCTTCCATTTCAACAGGATTATTTACTTTGGATAGTGGGGTTTAGAGTATAAATGTAGGGTATCTAAGCAAGGAAATGCCTTTTGGTAAAGGCTGGGAACAGCTTTACAAAGAAAAGCTACAAATGTCAATCTGAAATGAGGCCTTTTGGCTAAAAAATAGAGCCAAGGATTCACATTCCCCAACACAACGAGAGGTTGCCCTGCTTGAGACAGGGGCTGCAACTGCTGAGGCTTTAGAAAGTGTGGGCACAAGATAACAGGAAGGATATAACCTTCTGATGCCACTCAAAATCAGGGGCTGTGCAGTGACTTGTGGTGAACAGGAACTCAATTTCCCCTCCCTCACTTTTCCACCTGTTCCCTCTTTTCTTTCTGCAGAGGGATTGTAAAATAACCCACAGATTAAATGTGTAACCTCCACTCTGGGATTTTAAGCAGCAAAGAGATTTCCTTATCTTCTCTAGCCCTGTAAGGATCTGAGGTGATTCCAGTGCAGCCAAAATTTGTGCCAATGTAAGAAGAATGAGCACTGTCCCTAACCAGTGCAATTTCTGACTTGTTTCCCCATGAGAACTTCTTGATGAGTTACTTACAGCAGGGCCAGGAGGACCAACTCTTCCAGCAGCTCCAGGGAAACCAGTCATGCCCTGGAAATAAAAAGGAAGATTTGGTTTAAGGGCAACAAAGACTTCATAGAAAGCAACAATGACAGGGCCAAAAGCCTGAAGACTTACAGGAGGACCAGCATCACCACGAGGGCCAGCAGGACCAGCAGCACCAGCAGGACCCTAGGTATGAGGGATTGAAAAAGAAGATTAACCCAGGTAAATATTGTTCATATCCTTGCTCTCAGGGAGGGCTCACCTTGCTCTCAGGGAGGGCTCACCTTGCTCTCAGGGAGGGCTCACCTTGCTCTCAGGGAGGGCTCACCTTGCTCTCAGGGAGGGCTCACCTTGCTCTCAGGGAGGGCTCACCTTGCTCTCAGGGAGGTTTATAGAATAACTTTGATTGGAAAAGAGTTTTAAGATCATCAAGTCCAACCACTCTCTCATTGCACTGAGGCTGGGGCTAAACCATGGCCCTCAGCACCACATCTCTGCCTCTTTGAAACACCTGCAGGGATAGGGATCCAAACACCTCCCTGGGGAACCTGTTCAGTTCTTTCAGTCAAGAAGTTTTTTTTTACCATGTCCAGCCTATACCTCCCCTGGTCCAACTTGAGGCCATTTCCTCTCCTCCTGTCATTTGTTACTAGGGAGAAGAGACCAACTCCCATCTGGCTCCAACCTCCTTTCAGAGAGCTGTAGAGAGCAATGAGGTTTCTTCTCAGCCTCCTTTTCTCTGCACTAAACACCCCCAGCTCCTTCAGCTGCTCCTTCCCAGCCCTGTTATCCAGACCCTTCACCAGCTTTGTTGCCCTTCTTTTGACCTGCTCCAGCTCCTCCATGTCTTTCTTGAAGTGACTGGCTCAAGACTGAACCCAGGACTCAAGATGTGGCCTCACAGGTGCTGAGTCCAGGGGGAAATTAAGTGAGATTTTGCTTTTTACTTCAAGAAGAGGAGGACTAGACCCAAACCTCCATTTTTGTCCTGGTGCTGACAATTTAAATGTGTGTTGTTGAGAAGAGTAGCATAGGGACATTTATGATTCAAATGGTTTGCCTTGCAAATGTTATGTGCACCTAAGAAAACCTGGAAGTCAAAATGGGAAGGGCACAGGAAGGCAGAGAACAGCAAATCCTCTTCTTGCACTTAATGCAACTCCACAGCTGCAGGGCCTGGCATTGCTCTGTTGGCATCACACAATAAGCACACCAGCCCATGTTAGCTGAAATGCCAGGGCCTGATCTGCAGCATCTCAGGCAGTTCCCCAGCAAGGAGCTGTGTGCAGGTGCTGTGGAGCACAGGTGGGCTGTAAAGGTGCTAGCAGATGAAAAGCCTCTGTGCAAGTGGGTGCACAGACAAACCTGCACATGGGCTTCTGGAGGGCTGGGGCTGAAAGCCAGACTGTGACAGCACATCCTGCCTTTGAGAGGGAGATATCAACAGCCTCAATTACCCCCTGAATGGTCCCAGACAAACTACTTTTGCTCATCTCCTAGGACCAGAGACTGAGGGAGTTGGGGCTGTTCAGTCTGGAGAGGAGAAGGCTCCCAGGTGACCTTCTTGTGGCTTTTCAGTATCTGAAGGGGGCTACAAGAAAGCTGGGGAGGGACTTCTTAGACTGTCAGGGAGTGACAGAACTGGGGGGAATGGAACAAAGCTGGAAATGGGGAGATTCAGACTGGATGTTAGGAAGAAGTTCTTCAGCATGAGGGTGGTGAGAGCCTGGAAGGGGTTGCCCAGGGAGGTGGTGGAAGCCTCATCCCTGGAGGTGTTTAAGGCCAGGCTGGATGAGGCTGTGGGCAGCCTGATCTAGTGTGAGGTGTCCCTGCCCATGGCAGGAGGGTTGGAACTGGCTGATCCTTGTGGTCCCTTCCAACCCTGACTGATTCTGTGATTCTATCTTCAGGCCAGGGTGAAAATTGTTCTTCTCCTCATCATTCCTGTTGCAGATTCACAACTTGAGCTTACTAAAGGAGTTTCTATCATGTATAAAAATCAGTGTTGTGACTTTCCTCACACTCTACTTTGAAGTATTGCTTCCTTTAACCACCCTTTCAAAAGTCCAGGCCTACAGGCTAGTGGATTGCTTGCATAGCACAGGTAAGAGCTACTCCTTTTACAAAGACACAGTTCACTTACTGGTGGTCCAGAAGCACCAATTGGGCCAATAGCACCTGTGGGTCCAGTCTCACCCTTGGGGCCTTTAGGTCCACGCTCGCCTTTAGCACCAGGCTGACCAGCTGCACCCTATGGGCAGAGAAACATCCAGAATGAGGAGCTGCAAAAAGCATGCAGAGGAAAGAGAGGAATGGCATGGCAGCAGCAAGAGGAAAGCACAAACAATACTCACAGGAGGTCCAGCAAATCCACTAGGACCTACGGGACCAGGCTCACCACGTTCACCCTAAAGAGAGGACAAAGAAGAGAGGAGTGATTGGAATGGGCTTTAAAAGGGCATTTTCCCCTTTTGCAAAGCACATTTTTCTGCACTCTGTGTCTTTGACACAGGAAAACCAGCAGGAATTGCTACTTACAGGGATGCCACGGGCACCAGCAGGACCGGCAGGACCAGCAGGACCTCCCTCACCCTAAAACAGATGGCAGGAAACATAATGACAGATGGCAGGAAACATGAAAAGGTGGGGGAAGACCTCACTGCAGTGGGATCAGGGGTGATCTTGAAGGACAGATGCATATAAGCAGTCTCCCCTTTCTCAAATGGAGTGGATGTTCCTCAATATGCTTCTGATTTGACCTGTGTTAATCATCTCTACCAATACCCAGACAGGACAAAGATTTGTGCTGAGCTAATGTGTGGTTGTCCATCACCACATCAAAACCTCTTCTCACAGTGTGAGGAGGACTCTGGAGATAAGCCTCAACTGGGAAGAATTCAGGTAAGGCCTAACTCAGAACCTTCTCCCTCAGTGCCACCTAGGTGTACATCCCTTCCTTGCTCCTTTAGGAAGAGGTTTGGGGTTGGTTTTTTTTGGCCACTGGCAAACTTCACCAGATCCCTCCCAGATCAGAATAAACTTGCAAAACTCCTCCAGATGAAAAAGAAGGGATTAGTGTTTTTATGAAGCTCAAATATTCCTGCATGGGTAAATGGTCTGAAGAAAGAAGATGCATTTGCATTCAGAGCTGACTTACCCGATCACCAGCACCACCAGCAGGGCCAGGAGCACCAATAGCACCAGGGAGACCCTGCAGGTCAAGAGACAGGACACCATTGCTAACCAAATCTGAGCAGGAATGACTGCTTCTAATACTTTTTGCTCTGTCCCCTTGGGGACAGGTGTGTGACTTCCTCTTGTCAATACAGAGGACGATATCTAAAGCTGTTTCCAAGAGTATTTTAGAATCCAAAATCTGTTATTTCCCTTCCAAAGTATGAATTTTAGGACAGGCAGCTGAAAGTTAAGGATCATTTTGTGTGACTTTAGAGTCAGCTGCCTGGGCTGAGCCCATCAGGTGAAAGAGAATAATGTCACAGTGAGCAATTGTGAAATCCAAGGTTCTCACTGATGTCATCTCTCTGCTTGTGTGCATCAGATGATCACTTTTCTCTCTCCCCCCTGAGTGAGTGGCAAAAAAATCATATTGATTTGTATGAAAAGTGAGCACACATAAGCAGAAATGCAGCACAGTGGGAAAAGTCAGTCCTGAGCATCCTTTTCAGTCACTTAAGTTCTGAGGGGTAGGAAGGTAAACTGAAGTAGAGCCAAGAGGTACTTACACGAGCTCCATCTCTTCCTGTGGCACCAGTATCACCTCTCAGACCTGGGGCACCCTAGAATACACAGAGGGAGAAAAAACACAAACATCATGGAAAGCTTTGGGTTGGAAGAGACCTTTAAAGGTCATTTAGTCCAACCTCCCTGGATGAAAGCAGTCCTGAGCTGTTTGAGCAGCCCTGTATTGCCTGCATGTGCTTATGAGATCCTTCTCACATGAGCTTCTCTTGGGGATTATTTCATTCTGGTTGCAGAGCATACACAGACCTCCACAGCAGGAATCTGCAGGCAAATGGGACTGAGATGCTCTTCAGAACGATGAGTCTTGCTTCTCTCATGGGAAACCCACTCAGTGTCTTCCAAATGAATGTAGACCTCTTTACTTTTGGTCAAGCAAATAACCACACATCAAAACTGGTTTGGGTATTCTTATTATTCAGAGTATGGTTTGGAGTGGAAGGGACCTTAAAGATCATCCAATTCCAACCCCTCTGCCATGGGCAGGGACACCTTCCACTAGAGCAGAGTGCTCAAAGCCTCATCCAACCTGGCCACAAGCACTTCCAGGAAGAGAGCATCCTATTATCCTATTCTACTTCCTACCTGAAGCAGGAAAACAGCTGTGAAAAGCAATGATGTTAGAATGAGTGGTCACAAAAAGCACCAAGTTTCATACAGCAAAGTTAGATCCAGGCCATCACTGGTGTCAAGAAATCAGCTCAAATCAGAGCAGCACTCTGCTCTCTTTGTTTTTAAGACATCCTTCTCTTCTCTGTTAATCTGTGTCAGTGCACTGTGGTTTATAAAATGTTGCAAGCAGTTTTCATCTTCATTTCCTTATGGCTCCTCTTATGCTAAATGATTATGGGGTTGTTTTTTTTCAGTCAGTTCTAGAAATGCCAGTTTAGAGTTTAGATAATGAAGAGAATATGGAATGAGATGTTTGTAACAAGGTAGCCACCAGTTTTATAGCTAATGACAAGGATAAAGCAGAGATAGTGACCTGACTTGCAACCAGACTTCACAGCTTTCCCTAAGAGCTTATCCAGGCTAAAATGCTGCCTGGTTTTATAGGAAGCTGCAGTAATCACAGGAGTTTTTGTAACTGATGCACCTATGTCATATTCACAGCAGCCAAGAATTTGCTCCTTTGTGATCAGTAGGCCTATTCCTGCTCTAAAGTCTGTACTCACAGACAGCTTTTAGTGTTTATAGAATTGTTTTGATTAGAAAACACTTTTAAGGTCATTGAGTCCAACCATTCTCTAACTCTGCCAAGGCTGGGGCTAAATCATGGCCCTCAGCACCACAGCTTTGCCTCTTGGAAACACCTTCCAGGGATGGTGAATCTACCACCCCCCTGGGAAATCAGCCACAACCTCTTCAGTAAAGATAAGCTTATTATTAACCAATCCTGGGAAGAATTAACTGCAAAGATCAAAGCACAACCCTAGACAAGACTGTTGGTCTGTCAGACCAAAACCCCCTTTGACTTACTGACTACTAAGGGATGGAGTTTCTGTCCTGTTGGGGCAACCTGCAGGATTTTCAAGTCAGTGAAACTCAAGCATCTCCCAAAGCTGCACCTGCAGAAGCAAAGCAGCTTGTCCAGCTTACCTTTTCACCCTTGCCTCCTGGCACACCAGCAGCACCTCTCTCTCCTGGGATTCCACCAGGGCCAGCAGGACCAGGACCACCAGCAGCACCAACATTGCCAGGCTCACCCTAGCAGCAAACAGCATAAGACAGAGTCAAATCATTCATCCAGTTTGAAACCAAGTTCTGTCCATACTCCTTTGCTTGTCATTCTGGTTGCCTGCAAACAGTGTGAGCAGAACTATTTTGTCTTAAGTTATTGTACTTTACTTTCTCAGCTAGTGAAGATCATAGAATGGTTTAGGTTGGAAGAGACCTCAAAGCTTATCCAGTTCCAACCCCCTGCCATAGGCAGGGACATCTCCCACTAGAACAGGTCGCTTAAGGCCTCATCCAACCTGGCCCTGAACACCTCCAGGGAGGTTGTGGAGCACAGAAGCATCCAATGTGATCTTTGATCACATTGGGTGCTTCTGTGCTCCACAACCTCCCTGGGCAACCTGTGCCAGTGGCTCACCACCCTCACTGCAAAGAACCCTTTCTTAACATCCAGTTTGAATCTCCCCTCTGCCAGTTCAAACCCATTCCTCCTCCTCTTGTCATTACCAGACCTTGTCAATAGTCCCTCCCCAGCCTTCCTGTAGCCCCCTTCAGATACTGGAAGGCCACTCCAAGGTCTCCTGGAAGCCTTCTCTTCTCCAGGCTGCAGAGCCCCAACTCTCTCAGCCTGTCCTCATAGCAGAGCTGCTGCAGCCTTCTGAGTATCTTCAGTTGCCAGACATGAACCCTCTCTCTGATTTTGTGGGCTGCTGAGATTTTGAGGGGTCTCATATTCCAGACATGGGTAGCCATGAAAATCCTGGGACCTAAGAGCCATACTCAGCATCAAGCCAACATTACTTTGGCAGATGACTGCTCATTTCTGTGCTAATGTCGGGGGGGAAATATTCCTTACTAAACATTAACACTGTGTAGAGGTAGGTAGAAATAGAAATTAGGGTCTGAAATTTTGCCTTAACTCTCTGCTCTCTCAAACCAGAATGGCTGCAGCTGACAAGCTGCATTCCAACTGAGTCCAAACTGGAGTTGCCCTCCCATCGTCTATAAAGCTACACATATTTTTAGTGTGAGCAAGCTGGGATGGAGCTTTACCACTTGAAGACATGACCCAGGGGCTATGATGTGTAAGTAACCACCTCTTACCAGCAATCACTTAAGCTCTTAGGATAGAAGGTTTTGAAATTCAACAGCAAACAATGGCAATACCTTGTTACCATCAGGGCCTGGGGGGCCAGCTGGACCACGGCTTCCAATGGGACCAGCAGGGCCAACAGCACCACTTTCACCAGGAGGACCACGCTCACCCTGCAGGAGAAAGGCTGATGTGAGTGTTTCCTTCAGCAATTCCCTAGCTTAGAGGTTTCATTGGAGTTTTCCTTCAGTTCTTCCCTAGCTTAGAGGTTTCATTGGAGTTTTCCTTCAGTTCTTCCCTAGCTTAGAGGTTTCATTGGAGTTTTCCTTCAGTTCTTCCCTAGCTTAGAGGTATATTGGTGATTTTTTTTGTTATGCTAGGGAATGTGGGAGTCTGCCTGAAGACTAACATGTGGCCAAAGAAGTGACTCTAGGGATGCTAAAGAGCATCGATGATACAGAAGGTTAACTTCTATTGCAGTGAAGTCCCCCACTTCATATATCTTTGCATTATTTTTACACGTATTTTGTTAATGACAGAGAGGCAGAAAAGGGAGAAATGAAGCAAGCAGCTATCAGAAGGGTGGAAGCTGTTGTGGACAGGAAGGGTTGGCAAGGGAAGAAGTGAGTAAGGTGCTGGAAGTGGGACAAAAGTCAAGAGGGTAAAGCACCAGGCCATTTATTTAGGCACCAAAACCAAGGATTTGTGCTGTAAAGAGGGATTTCAGCTGATGAAAATGACAGGAAGGGGAAGGTGACAGCAAATAGCTGACAAAACGATGCAGATGTGATCTGGTACAAGCAGTGAGGCATCTTTAAGAAGTGTTAATTTTGTTATACAAAGCATAAGGAAGACCTAATTTGGAATACAGAATGAAATTGTATGGTCCTGGTCTGGCAGGGGGGTTGGACTCGATCTCCTTGGGTCCCTTCTAACCCCTAATATCCTGTGATGCTGTGAAATATGCTCTGGGTGAGCATGAGATGCTTAAGGCAAGATAGAGCACAGGCCAAAAACTGCTACCACAATGATAAAGGGAACTTGGCTTGGACAGATCAATCAAGTGCAAGTTTAAAAAGGACATGGGTACTAATAGAGCCTGAGGGAGGAAAAGTGCTGTTTAAACTGCTTGCCATGACTAGTAAGAGGGAATGGGATTATTTGTCATCAATACATTTAATCAAGAAGTCAGAAGTAAAGAGGAAGCAGCAGAAATCATTTAAGTATCAACCTCATTATAGAACAGATTTGGAGAGCAAATAATTAATGACACATTTTACAAACTACTCATTGCTCTGCCTTAATGAGAACCTTCCTGCATGGCCTCCACAAAGAGCTCTGCACTGTGCAGGAATAATAGGAAGCAGGAGGCAATATCCTCTAAAGACTATTCCAGGCTCTGGAGAAGTGCCACCATTTATTCACAAAGACATGAGGTAGGAGCTGGCTAGCAAGAGATAATATGACTGCCATGGTCAGGCTGACACAGGCACTGGAGATGACAATCTTTGCACTGCCATGGCCAGCCTAAGAAGGTGACACAGGCACTGGAGATGAAAATCTTTGCACTGCAATGGTCAGGCTAAGAAGATGGCACTGGAAATTAAAATCCTTACACTGCCATAGTCAGGCTGAGGGGGTGCCACAGGCACTGGAGATGAAAACTGTCATGTGTACCAGGCCTCAGTGTAAGACTGTAGGATCAGTCTTCTGTCACCCACTTTGTCATTGTGAGGTAGGTTCATTACTAGAGGATATCCTTATCTGGCTAAGATTCACACTGCTTATCAGGGAGTTTACTTACACTGGCAACTATGTGGATTACATCATACAATCATACAGCCTGACACATGCACAGAGCAGAGAACATTCTCCTTCCCACCTGGAAGCCTGTGGCAATACACTGGTTTCTGTAGCTAAGAAGATCTGCTTGTCTTGAGGGTCTTGGCAATCAGCAATTTGCATTATTGAACACTATTATGACAGTCTGGAGCAGATTTCAAGTAAGTTACTCACTCTTGGGCCAGCAGGACCAGGAACACCAAATTCACCATGAAGACCCTAGAAGAACACAGATGTACTTGTAAAGCTGCTTTCTAAAGCAAAGTGACCAACTTCAGTTGTGCTTTCTCAGCAGTAAACAGAAATGCTTCTCAAATTGCAGCAGCATACAGAAAACCTTTCAGACTAAACCCAAAAATCCCTTTCCATAGAGCTGCACAGTGTCTCAGAGCAGACCTAGGAAAATGGTTTATCATCTTAAAGAAGTTAGCTGTTCAAATCCAAGCTCCTTTTCCAGGTACATGCAATGCCAACTCTGAACATTAAAAGTGGTTCTGACATCAATTTGCAGGCTGCAGACCCTTGAACAGAGCAGAACCCAGAGCCTGAATCATCACTGAGCCACCTCAGTTGCACATCTTCATGAGTGCACTGAAATCAACTGAGGTGCAAAAGCAAACAATTGGGAGTACTGCAGCTCAGATTGAGCCTTGGAGGTTGGAAAAGCAATCTGAAGGAAAACACTCTGCATGTCCTGCCTTGTCTTTTGGAGGAGGGGACATAATATTGCTGCTTAAGGCCTGAAGGGCAAGGAACTGGCTTTGCTAAGTTTCATAGCAACAATGATTGCTATGAAACAGTGATCCAAAAGTGATGTTGCAAATTCCAGCATCATTTGTGTCTAGGTTTAACACAAGGGGCTGTTAAACTCTGCATGCAGCACGGATTGCTGTGCTCTGGCAAATCGATCCAGCAGGCCCTTGTACCACCTCGTGGGCACCTGCAAACACGATGCTTGTGCAGAGCCTGCCCCTGCCTGTAGAGTGCTCTGTCACTCACCCTTTCTCCTGGTTTGCCAGCTTCACCGGCTGGACCCGAGGGACCTGGCAGACCCTAAGAGAGAGGAAACAAGAATACAAACAAAGTGAAGGCTGAAGCACTTCATGCTTTGAAAACCACAGATCAGATTGAGCAGAGCACATAGTAACTTACCTGGAAGCCAGGAGGGCCAGCAGGACCTGTTTCACCCTTCCCACCTTGGTTGCCCTGGGTGGAATGAAAACCAAATGATTAACTTTGGAAGGAGAAAAAGAGGAGCACAGGTTTTAAAATGAGAAGTCCCAGTCCCATGAAAGGCAAATTACAAATTGGAGCTATGTGGAAGCTGTTACTTACAGTGACTCCAGGAGGACCTTGAGCACCGTTGTTTCCCTCTGGACCAGGAGCACCCTAAACGTGTTCAAGCAGGAAGCTGTTATCCAAGTTTTGATCTGTGAATAATACCTCCCTACAGTGATTCTGTGCCCAAAACAAAGGTATCTGGCTGCACATTTTGAAGTTTATCATTTACCTGTGAGAGCTTCACTGTCAAAGGGAACTAAAGACACTTTCCACTGTAAATCACAGAATCATTTTGGTTGGAGAAGGCCTCCAAGATCATCCAGTCCAACCACCATATTCTGGTGACTGTTTTAGTTATTGCAGCACATTCATCCTTAAGGAAACTGCTTTGGGAATTACAGATTACAGGAACCTGGCTGACAGCATTTGTCCCACAACAGAGCAACAGTTTGGTCCCTTAAATGAAAGAATCAAGCTGAAAATTTACAAGGTAAGTTAAACCCCTTACACTGTCCTCAAAAATTTGCATGGGGACTGCTGTTTTGTCCTCCTCACAGCTAATTCTCCATCCTTAATTACCCAGATAACACTCAAGAAGGGCAGTTTGCATGTACCCTTTAAGTAATAGCCCCCACTGATAAAGGCACTTCTCAGGGCTTTTTCTGTTTCATCATCTATCCAGGCTACCCTATTACAGAGTTTTTTTAAAGCTGCTTTTCCTTTTCTTTCAGGAGGTTGATAAATCAAATCTATTCACTTACCCGTGGGCCAGCAAGACCAACATTGCCTTTTTCACCAGGTTTGCCAGGTTCACCCTGAAGTTGAAAGACAAAGATAGAAAGGTTAAGCAGCACTTCACACTAGATTCCAATGGAAACTGCTAAACTGATCCACTCCTTGCCAGAAAATGTAGTGCTTCAACCCCAACTCAACTTCTTTAACCCCAACTCAACTTCTTTAACCCCAACTCAACTTCTTTAACCCCAACTCAACTTCTTTAACCCCAACTCAACTTCTTTAACCCCAACTCAACTTCTTTAACCCCAACTCAACTTCTTTAACCCCAACTCAACTTCTTTAACCCCAACTCAACTTCTTTAACCCCAACTCAACTTCTTTAACCCCAACTCAACTTCTTTAACCCCAACTCAACTTCTTTAACCCCAACTCAACCCCTCACAAGCTCCATTTGGCCTGTTGAACCACTTAGGCAGAATGGCTAAAAGTAAAGTTCTATTCAAAACTCCAATTCCTTTGGGTTTTGGAGGTCATCATTCATGACACTTTGCACAGTATCCTCTGCAGACATAGCAACACCACAAATCCAGGAGGTGATTATTGTTAGCTGTGGCCTCCATGTGACATGTGAAGAGCCCCACTAAAATCACTAAGAGCTTTATCTTTCCAAATGGAGTGAGCTTTGGATTGGGCTTCAGAAATACCAATACCCTGGAACTGAAACTCAGGCCTGGCCACCAACCTTTACAGAACTGTTACAGAACTAGATGATCCTTATGGTCCCTTCCAATCCTCACCCATTCCATTCTAGTCTAGTCTGTAAATGCTAAGATGGGCATGCAGGGATGATAATTCAGACATCTATTATTGTAATCACTTCAATGTCCAAATGTTCCTGATCTAATGGCTTTGGTTTGCCTCTGTTTAATCACATTTCAGGTAAGTGGGAAATTATTTAAACCAGAACAGTCAAATCTAAGTGGATGGCATCCAATAAGCAGCAGAGGTGGACAAGGGAAGATGTGTTTGATTGACAATAGTTGAGGAGCTACAGATTGCTCTGGGAATACCTTTATGCTAATAAGAAGTTTCTGTGCTGTACTTACAGTGGGGCCTTTTGGTCCAGGGAATCCAATGTTGCCAGGCTCACCTCTGTTACCAGCTGGGCCAATTGGTCCAACCCTACCATCTGCTCCAGGGAAGCCCTAGGAAAGAAAAATCACACTATTAAAGAGTTCAGGTTTAGGAGCAATGTGTAGTGAGAGGAAGCAAATGCCACTGGACTTTTAAACACTGTTTCTATACTGCATGCTCATGAATTTCTACATTTTGCCCCTTCCTGCAGAACTGAGTATTTCTTCTTCCCCTCCCAAGACACAGGTCTGACCTGAGACCCACAGAGACAAATGGGGAAGTTTCTCACTGATTTTCTGAGCAACAGGGCAGTAAAATCACACTGGTTCTACACAGGGTTGCATTAGAACTCAGTGCTGAGATCTCTGCTTGTTAAAATCTCAGTTTGTGTCTATGTTTCACAGGCAAAGGGGAAAGCAAATGAAAAGCAAAGTACTTACAACAGGACCTTCCTTGCCAGCAGGGCCTGGGCTTCCAGGCTGACCTGGGAGACCCTGAGAAAGGAAAGGGTTTGTGTTTTAGAAGGAAACCAACTCACCCAACAGTTAACTAACACACAGACACATTACCAACATACACTGTGGCAGCAGCTGTTAAGTTTCAATCTAAAGCACTGAGGTTTAATTTGGTGGTCTGTGCTCCCTTGCCAGTTAGAAATCAGCACAGGTAAGTGCCTGTTTCACTCAGATCAACTCATTTTGGCTCTGCTTTAGCAGAGAAAGTGCTTAAATGTCTGCAGACACCTAAGAGTTCACATCTGTATTGAAGATTCTCAGACTTCATGGGGTAGGAAGAGTAAGAGCAGATTACAGAGGCCAAAAGACAACAACATGGACATAATGTGGCTGTTCTCAGTGAAATCATTTGCACAGTCAAGTGGAAATAACTGAGATCAGCCACCTCACATCGTTTTAGTAGGGGCTGCTGTTCTTTTAGTCAGTTAAAGAGGACACACACATCAGCTGTGATCTTAATGATCACATCCTGCAACTCATCACAAGTGGAAGCCAATGCAGTATTCAGTAGAAGGAGACCCTGCCCCTTGACAAAGCAATCAAATGCTACCACTGACAAAAGAAACTAATTTCAGTAAACATTTTGATGCTTCTTAATCATTTCCTGATGGATTTTATTTTTCAGCAGAGCAGTGGAAGTGCCCACACTGTGGTCAGCAGAGGCTGAGTTTCTGCACTTGGGTTTCTGAATGATTTTGTCCCTGAACTGTAAGTAGTTTTCTTTTCAAAAGAAAACTTAAGACCAGAGTTCAAACTTACTCTTGGACCCATAAGACCAGGCTCACCAGGACGGCCACCATCACCATTAGGACCCTTAGCACCAACAGGACCACTAGCACCACGGTTACCAGCAGGTCCCTACCAAAGAAAACACAGAAAATCAGGCAGAGGTAGCAAAAAAATCACTCATCTGCACATACAAATGAAAAGTGATGAGGAACAACAACCCAGACTAAAGTCTTACCATGACACCAGCTCTGCCATCAGCTCCAGGGAGACCACGAGAACCAGGCACACCCTGCAAGTGAAGACAACAGCAATCAGGAGAAGGAAAGGAAGAAATCTGCTCCTGTAAGGTATGGAGTGCTTGCTCAATTGCAGCTTTCCAAGCAGGTCTGCTGAAGCTGAGGTAAGTGCAGCTCTAAGCACACTCACCTCTGTGGAAATGTATTTGCAGAGGGAAACCTCTCACACCTCAGATTTAAGTTCCAATCTGCTTATATCAGAGCATTCTCACGGTCACTGTAACCTAACAATGGCTCCAGCCAGCAGCTAGGATCCCACAGCCTGGCCCACACACTGTCACCTCTTCTCTGTGACTCTGTAGACCCTAGGATCCCACAGCCTGGCCCACACACTGTCACCTCTTCTCTGTGACTCTGTAGACCCTAGGAGCCCACAGCCTGGCCCACACACTGTCACCTCTTCTCTGTGACTCTGTAGACCCTAGCCAAGGTGCAACACTGAATCTTGATCTCTACCAAAATCCTCTGGTGGAACACTGCCATTGTCCTGTTATTTCCTGTGAGTTCTTTTACTGCATGAAGCCACATGCCTCCCCTCCAGCTCAGAGTGGGTTCTTCACCAGGTCAAAAGGGTACTTAGGCACCTTGGAAGACACTGAACTGAAGCCTTTTGCCTCATGTTATGGGTGAGCCAAATATAATCTGTTTTAAGCAGTTAAACCCCATCCCAAAGCTGTAGGACTCAAAGTTAATTCACAATGGACAAATCAAACCCAGCCTCTAATGACTTCAGGGATAAGATGGCAAACAGCATCAATATAAAGCAAAAATAGGTCTGAACTGCAAATGATCTTTGCTTAGCAGCAGTCATGTAAATTTAAATGCTCATAATTACTTTGTTTGCCTTTGTGACTCCAGATTTATTTCCTCTTTCCTTATTTTTGTTTCTACTTCTGGAATATGAAAAGCAAACCTACTCTTAGACCAGCAGGGCCTGGGGGACCAGCAGAGCCAGGTTCACCATTGCTGCCTCTCTTGCCTTCTTCACCACTAGGACCAGGAGGGCCAGGGGGTCCAGCAGCACCCTAGTCGAGGCAAACAGAGAAGAAGGAGAAATCAGATGCAGTGTTGCAGACACTGTCAGGCTTTTTGATTGAAAAACCCTTCAGGTGTTGCCATACTCACAGGCTCACCCTTGTTACCACTTTCTCCCTTGGCACCAGCAGGGCCTGGTTCACCCTAGAGTCCAAAACAAAAAAGATCACAGAATTAAGCCCCATTCCAAAAATCTCTCTCCTCCCTGAACAGGCTTTTGCCTGTATCAAACCCTTTTTTAATGATGCAATGCCATGCCTGTCTCTATTGTCATAGATGACCAAGGAGCATAATTCTGGTTGTGGCTTAGCAGGCACTACAATTTGTTAAAGATGCTTAGAAATGACAGTAATTGAACTATGACACGTTCAGGGCTGGTTCCTCTAATGAGGACACCCATTGAGGGCCTAGCTGTGAGGTTGCTGCCACATCTCTCTTGATACTATCAACACGAAGAGAGTGCGAAGCGAACCTCTTCAGCATCTGAAGCAAGCAGTGAGGCACAGAAATTAACCACACTGTTTAATTAGAGTGGAGCAGGAAAAAATATCTGCATTAAACACAAGAGTACATCCAGAGGAAATCTGTGGACACTGTGTCCCATTTTCAACTGAAGACAGAAATGCAGCAACTTACGACAAGTCCTCTAGCACCACTAGGACCAGCGGGGCCAGGAGGACCAGGAATACCACGGGGACCAGGCAGACCAGGAGCACCAGCAACACCAGGAAGTCCCTGGCCAGGAAAGGGGGAAAAAAAAGGTATTGTGAGCCCATTACCTTCATTAATTGAATTGGGTGAGGTTTAGAGCAAAAAAAAGTGTCGACATGGCTGTACTTACAGCTGCACCCTTAGCCCCAGGAAGACCATTAGCACCAGGGTTGCCCTGTCAAGAAAGAGAACAATAGCAGTTGGTTCAGAGTCTCAGGTGCACCCACCCAACAACAGAGGAAGTCTGGCAAGTTACTCACTGGAGGGCCAACAGGACCACTAGAGCCAGGAAGTCCAATCTCTCCTCTTGGACCAGCAGGACCACTAGGACCAACGTTACCAGCAGGTCCAATTTCACCCTGTTTGGGAGAAGGACAAAGCCCTCTGTCAGTGCACACAGGGTTAGGGCAACCCCAGGTAATCAGAGTTCACCCTGGACACAAAGATCTCAGTTTTCTTCTGAAACTACCTGCTGAGAACACACCCACATCTGCACTGGAAAAGACTTCATGACTTCAAAAAGCCTTGCATTTGGACAAGATCAACCAAGGTGGGATCTCCATTTCCCCTTATCTTCCCCTGGTTAATACTAGAGGTCTAGCAAGCAACACTTTCATTTTCTTCTAAAGGTGGATCAAGGTAGGAGTTTTGTTTGATGTGGAGTTTGTGCACTCACGTTAAGGGTGAAAAACTATCACACTGCACCTAAGTGCATGCAACTCTCAGCTGTGAAATCTGTAAATGCAGTGCATGTGCCCCAGATCCTCTGTCCTTTTTGGGCAAAGTGAAATCATAAACAGTGAAGACTCTTCCTGAGGTAATAAGGCTGAGATCTGAGCAATAAACTGAATCATCTCAGTCTGCAAGAACTAAAGGGCACTGCCTTAAACTGGAAAAGTTTAAAAGCAGTTTCTCCATAATTACAATGGAGAGGCTGCAGCAAGAAAGCCTTGAGGCTGCAGCAAGAACTTGGGCTGGAAGGAACCAGGTACTCAGTTGCAGCTCTTTGGTCCTCCAGTGCTTCTGTAAATGGCTGTAAAGTGCTGCTTTGCTTATTTATCATGATCTGGGTCTCCCTTTAAAGGTGTATACCACTGCACCACACAGTAAGGAGGAAAAAGCAAGCAGAGGTTGTGTGTTGCTCTGTACCTGCACAGCATCAGTCTCAGCTGTGAAATACCTGCTGTATGTTAAATCAGCTTATCTAACATCCTCCAAACACTGCAGGGATCCATCCTCATCCTGCCCTCTTTCAGAGAGCAGGTTTGACTGCTGCCTAGCAATACTTGTTGCTGCACTTCATCCTACTACCAAATGTACCAGCAGAAGCAGATGGCCATACCTTCGCACCAGGAGCACCTGGGAAGCCTGGAGGACCAGCAGCACCAATCGGGCCCTAGGAAATGAAAGAGAAGCAGCTGTGTAAAGGCATTCAGAGATGACACAAAAGTCTTCCTTGCTGAAGAGACTGAAAACAATGCACATGCACTTAGACACTTCTGCACATCACCATCTCCCAGCACCAGCTGCCCTTTGCAGCTCCAAACTGACACATCTGGCTCAGTCTAAAGACTTAAGAGGGAGGACAGCACTGAGAAACATTTGCAGCGCAGCTCAAGTGTGAATTAAGCAAGGATTTTGTAGAACCTTGCCTTGAGGCCAAACACCTGAGAGAGAATAGACAGAGGATGGGCAGGGGCAGGCATCTGCAAGGCAAGTGTCTGGCTGTGTGGTCCCACAACGAATGGAGGGAGCTCTGCATCCTGCACATCTGTTTCCAACACCTCTGCTGTGCAGAGGCAACTGCAAGCTTCCCACCAGTGCTCCTTCTGGACAACTGGCCACACACACCAGCCCTGTGTTGATGACAGCATTTGTCCTTCTTCACACAAGAGAAGAGGGCTGGCAAGATCTCTGCACCCTTTACAAGCCAGTACTTGGCACAACTTACACTGAGGTCAGTAAGAATGCACTAAACTAGGTTTAGGATTAGGTTTAAGAGCAGCTGAGGTCAGGCGCTGATTCCAGCACGTGAATGCACTCCAAATCTCAACTCATACCCAGAAGGTGCCCTCTCAGGCAGTGAACATTGCAGCCCAAGGGCCTTTTTATTCACTTGTGTGAATAAAAAATGTCACAGCTATGTCAGCTTAAGAAGGCCTTCTACTGGTTCTACTTCATCTGTGAGGTTTGCAATGACAATGGGTTTCTGAAGCTTGCTAAGGTACAGCATCCAGACAGCACAAGAGAAGATGCAGATGGATTCACAGCCTTTGTTAGTCTTTAATGAAACAGAGAAATCATTCCCAGCTACTGGGGGCTGATACCCACTCTTTTTTTTTTTTTGTGAGCTAACATCTTCCAGTTACAAATATTTGCTATGAAATCCAAGGGAATAAAAAGGGGTCAGCTGGTAGGGCAAAGAGGAATGGGCTGCCAACGTTCTGTAACCTCCTGCTTGTTAGAAACTGAGTACCTGAAATTCTCACTGCTTTTGCATGAAGCTGAAACCCAAACCACCCTTTAAGCTATGACTGAAAACATAAACTTTCAGACTGCCTACTGCAGTGACTCTTTTTATGTTTCAAATTGCCAGTGGCAGGAAGAATCAAAACCTAATCCTGTTTTAATCTTGCAAAGAAGAGTGTTAATGAGCACTGTGCAGAATGTTTACAGCATCGTAACCTAAGTATGGCTAAACTAACCTCAGCCTGGCATAGACACCAGGACCCAAGACATTGTTCTGCTGCAGTCCTTCAGAGTAACACCTGCAGCTCCAAGATAGCTTTCATATAGTAGAATCAGAATGGTTTGGCTTGGAAGGGGCTTTAATGATCACTGAGATACAAGCCGCGGGCAGGGACACCTCCTACCAGCCCAGCTTGCTCAAGGCCCCAGCCAAGCTGGCTTTGAACACTTCCAGGCTTGGAACCTCCACAAGTTCTCTGGGCAACCTGTTCCATCCTCACAGGTAAGAGCTGCTTCCTGATGTCTCATCTCACTTCAACTTCCTCCAGGCTGAAGCCATTACCCCTTGTCCCACCCCTACATAGCTTCATAAAAACCCCTCTCCAGCTACAGGGTTGCCTTCAAGATAGCTGAAATGTTTTGGTTCTGGTTAGAAAGTCTAACATCAGTTCTTAGCTATCAAGGCTCTATTTGCCTAAAGTTTAAATGTCCAACCAGATGTATTTTTATAATACCCCACACAGGAGAACTGAAGCCAAATCCCCACCTATCCAAACATTCTACTGTGTTCAAGCATGACAGAAGTTTCCAGTGACAAGAAGTACTAAAATCAACTTCATTTCACAGAACCAGGTATGGCTTCATCATTGACTTCAGTTTGGAAGGGAGGAAGGAAAAACTGTTCTGGGCTATGCCTCATTTTTTTTTGTTACAGCTTTGAATGGAAATAAATGAGGTTCAGTGAGGTCAGAGCATGCTATGGCAACACTAACTCCTTTCAGGTGGACAAATCAGCAGTCCATAGAGTAGTTTTGTTTACCAGTCAGATCAGAACAGCTGGATCTTGTTGGCCTTTCACACTAGCTCACATAACTCAGGTGTTAGTGGTGAATGAGAAAGGTTGGCTCCTATCAGACAGGACAATGCTGCAGGTGGAAATCTGTGTGCTGAAGAGCATATAATAATTCAGGATGTATGTAATTAGAGTGCATGGTATCTATCTGTTCAAAGATGCAAAGGTTCTGTAGTCTGGGCATAAGAACACTTCTGTCAGACTGCTGGAAATGAGAATTCTGTTTGTCAGCTCTTTCCCTAGGAACCCCCCAGAGCACATGAGAGAAGCTTTGGTTCCTTTGAAACAGAAGTGTTAAATATAGATCCTGAGGCTCTCAGGATATCGCCTGCAAATGTTTTAGTAATTCTTGGTGTGATGGTCTGGTAAGCAACACTGGTATTAAAAATGTAACTTCTCAGAAGGCAAAGAAATCCTCTGTTAACAGAGAGAGGGACACAGGCCTAGGAAGTTCCAAAGACTGTCAAAGATCAAGACCGAAACTTACAGCAGGTCCGGTGGGGCCAGCGCTGCCATCACTCCCACGAGCACCCTGTGAGGAGAGGACAAAATAGTGTGAAAATAGATTCAAAGAGCAGAGGAAGCCACAGTAGGTGACTGGTCATGATGACAGAGATGGGAAGCCACTTACAGCTGGTCCAGGGGCACCTACTCTTCCTCTCTCACCAGGGAGACCTCGAGCACCCTGAAAGAAGAATGGATTTAACTCATTTCTGCCTATTCACTGAACAAAGATCTATAGAGATTTTTTCTTCTCCTCTGCTAAGTCTTTTGCAGCCAGGAAAGTCTACTTTAAATATTCACACTCTATCACATTACAGTATCTTAGTTAGCTGGAGAGCATCACTGATGACAAAAGAAGTCTGACCAAATCCTTGGCTGAATCATATCTATCAGATCAACATTTTCTGCAGCAGCAAGGAACACTTACAGGTTGTCCTGGGGTACCATTTTCACCAGGGGCACCAGGTTCTCCCTGTGAAAAAGAAAGATTGCAGGCTTCAGTTACTTAAAGGATGCTTTGGGAAGATAGCACAACAGCACCTGGAGGCATTCAACTGCTGTCTGTCTCCTGCAGCACTTGCACCACAGTAGGCAGGAACAGCTCATCAGGTCTTAAGGTCTCTGGGTATACTGGACCATAGCCAGTGGGAACTCTCTTCAAAGAAGAGGGCCAGAGCAAGTCAACTTCATTTGCCCATCTCAGCTTTCTTCACCCCCCTTCTTTATTCTGATGTTTAGTCTGTAGCACACACCTAAGAGCTAACTTCTGGGTAGGCAACTACCAATTCAGATCAGTCACAGAATCACAGAACAGTTAAAGATTCTCTAGTTCCAAACCTCCTGCCATGAAAAAAAATCAGCATTTGGGTATGGGATTTTTTCAGCTAGAGCAGAAGCAGAATGATGCTTTCTTTTGCCTTAGGTTAAGGTGACAAAGTTCCAGTCCACTGCCTGGAAAAGAAGCATCCCCTCAGGTATTTTTAACTTAAGACAAATAATAGTGAGATATGAGCCACTGAAACATGACTCCTTGCCCTTTGATAGTAAGTGTTCTCCAAGCAATTGGGCTGGACTGGTCTACAGTGATGAGTCCTTGGCCTAGAGCACTTGTATCTGGACTATATCTGAATGCATCTAGTCTTAAATGCTGCTAACAGCACAGGCTTTTGCCTTCACCACTGCTTTCAACACAGTTGTATTGGAAACCAAGCATCATAAAAAAGATCAGTCAGAGTCAGGTTAGCACTTTCACTAATAACTCTTCTTTCCTTTCCTTAATTGCTTTATCTGCTTTTAAACTCCAGTGACTGGACAGTTTGCTATCTCTTTAGCTTTTTCTGAAGGTTAACAACTTGCAGTGACATGTTACAGTCAAGAACTCTACAAGCAAAGAGTGCTAAGCTCTGAGAGACAAGCAAGAGGCAGAATTAGTGCCTGAGCTTTTCTTTTCACAGTAGAAGTTCTTAAATGCAAATCTCCTGTGAATAAGTCACCAGCATGAGATTTCCTACCAGCCAGGAGTGTTAAGGACACTGCTATTAGGCACTGAGGTCTAATGTGAGAAGAAGAAACTGAGGAAGAGTTTGCTAGAGATGTTTCTAGACCATATTTAAAAGTACTTTTAAGGATGGTGTTCCAATCCCCACTAATCTGAAGGAGGTAAAAAGAGAAAGGACTACAAGTACCAAATAACTTTAAGGCTCTGCATCTGCCCATTTTTTAGCAGAAGCCTTACACTGGAGCACATGTTTCATGCAGCAGAGCTTTTGTAGCAAAAGGAGAGGTTTTCATTTTAGTGTGGTTTTAAAGGAACCAACAAAATGCCAAATACAACCCACAGAAAAGCAGAGGTAGCAAAATAAGCCTTAAGTGCTGCTGGATCAGCCATCCAAAAAAACCCACTTCTGCAGCTCTCATTCATGGAAGCTACTAACTTGACTAAGGGCTCAAGAATATGTCCCCAGGAAGGATTTCTCACGTTAAGGTGTAGCTACTTGTCCTACATGGATCCACTGAATTTACTGCAGCTGAGCAATGTTTAATGGCAACATGGAAGATTGACTGAAGGAGCCCTCCTATGTCTTTCACTAGGAAGAGCTACAAAAGCATTCTAAACGTTCAGATTTCATCTTTACCTTGGTGCCAGGAGTACCAGGTTGTCCCTTTTGACCATCCAGACCATTGTGTCCCTATATGGAGTAGAAAGGAGAAGTGTTAACCTTCATTTTCTCACAAATGCCTATACACAACCTCTCAGTCTTGTAAGGCAGAGCCTTTGTTCCATACCAAATGACTTCTTAATATGACCTTAAGATTCAAAACATAAAATAAAGCTCAATCTTTCCTATCAGGATATTAAAAACTTCAAAGAGGTTCATGCACTCCTAACCTGGAGGGGATTTCCAGAGGTTTTCAGTGTGCTGAAGTCAACTGTTCAGGGAACAAAGCAGGTATAGACTCACCCTAATTCCCTTAAAGCCAGGCAGACCAGGAGTTCCAGGGAAACCACGAGCACCCTAGAAACACACAGTGCATGAGTGATTGTGCAGTTACAA
The DNA here is from genome assembly GCA_013400475.1 of Tricholaema leucomelas. Lineage (NCBI taxonomy): Eukaryota > Metazoa > Chordata > Aves > Piciformes > Lybiidae > Tricholaema lacrymosa > Tricholaema leucomelas. The sequence goes on along the minus strand of WAAF01014508.1, from coordinate 82,379 downwards.
GGAAAGGAAAACAGCCAAGTCTTGCAATAAAATTAATGAGAGGGTTTGGGCTGTCATCATTCAAGACCTGTTTCAGGACTAGGAGTAATCAACCTGCTTTTCCAGTTGTGAAGCTCAGAATGTCAGGCATTGACAGGTGAGAGCACAGCTGGTTTGGCTTCCTGTGCTACAGGTACTGGCCCTGTGTCACTCCTCGTTCTCTGTGCCAGTTTGAGGCTCTCTCTCACTTCTGTTCCTAACTACCCTGTCTTTACTGGGGGCAGGGGAACACACAAAGCAAAAATACAACTGTAAGAATTGAATTTGTATTCACCTTGTAGGGAATATTACTGGACTGTTAGTGTGGTGCAGGGCAGAAATGTTGTTAGGTTGTGCTGATAAGAGAACTGTTTTGTACTGTCTGCATACCTGAGGGCCAGCAACACCTCTCTCACCAGGTCTTCCAGGTTTGCCAGGGTGACCCTAAAAATGCAGAACAAAGGCACTAAGAAAAGCTCATTTGATACAAGATAAACCATCCAAAAAAAAGAGGGTAAAGACATTAGCAAAGTTTCTCTTTTTCAACGACTACAGAGAGCTTGTAGCTTTCAAGTGTCCTCCTCCCTGTCCACAGGAAGCTAAACAGTGAATTTGGAGAGGTGCATTTCTGACATACAGCATCTCCTCTATTGCAAAATCATCGTTTCAGAGGTTTATTCTACCCAGAGCAGTGAAAAAAGGATGGCCAGCAAAATGCTTAGCTTAACAGTAACCTACTGCTGGAGTTAAATGACAGCCCCAAAAGAGATGAGAAACATTTAATAACCACTTACATCTTCACCAGCCTTTCCTGGAGGACCAGGGGGACCACGAGGACCCTGAGGACCCTGTTAAAAAAAGATTGAGGATTACTTGAAGTATCATTCTTCAGGTTAAGTCTTCTGGCTTCTGACTGGAGTCTAACAGACTTTGCATGTGAGGATTCCAATCTGAAGGAGCCTCACTCCGAGCAGTCAGCTCTGATTCTTTAACAGCAGCAAGCAGAACATCCAGTTCAAATATTCCAGGATGTGCATATGGAAAGGACAAACAGACCTAGGCACAACTCTGGTGTCCTGCATCTAATGCTATCAGTGCCTGTATGTGAAACCTGTACTTACTGTTTGACCAGGTTCACCAGGCTCACCAGGAACACCTTGAAAGCCAGGAGGACCCTAGAACAGAAGGGAGAGTTTTGTTGGGGTGTGAACAAGCTCTTTTGTGATTTTACAGGTATGCCACTGTTAATGAGTCAGCAGGGGAGATGAGGATGTACTTACAGGGGGTCCAGATGCTCCAGGTGGGCCTCTGGGTCCCATTAAACCCTAAGGGAGGAAAACCACAAAAAACCACCATAAAATCGTAGAATCAGACAGGTTGGAAGAGACCTCCAAGCTCAGCCAGTCCAACCTAGCACCCAGCCCTGGCCAATCACTAAGTGCCCCAGCCAGGCTTTGCTTCAACACCTCCAGGCATGGCAACTCCACCACCAACCTGGGCAGCCCATTCCAATGCCAATCACTCTCTCTGACAACAACTTCCTCCTAACATCCAGCCTAGACCTCCCCTGGCACAGCTGGAGGCTGTGTCCCCTCGTTCTGTTGCTGCTTGCCTGGCAGAAGAGCCCAACCCTACCTGGCTACAGCCTCCCTTCATGTAGTTGTAGACCACAATGAGGTCTGCCCTGAGCCTCCTCTTCTCCAGGCTAAAGAACCCCATTATATAAACCCATCTAAAACACCAATTGCTGAGATGCCTACAATTTTGGTAAGCACTGTGGCTCCCAGTATGCAGCATCCAAATCAGGTTAAGACACTTGAAGAGATCTGCATGAACCTGCACAGGCAGTTTAAGTGCAAACCAAATTCTTCTAATGGTGAAGAACCACCACAGCATCCATTGAGATGTTTATGGTTGGGAACTTTAGGATTAGGCTTCTTAATCTACTCATTAGCAAGTGTGTTGTTTCATTCTTCTGTGTGCCCTCCCCTTCCTGTGCATGGACTTCCAGGAATTAAGGACAAAGGTGGCAACAACACATCATAAAATGTTGTTTTTAGGGACCTCTCAACTTTATCATGATCTTCAAGAAGAGATGCTGGGGAAAAAAAATAGATCAGTAGAGAGGGAAAAGGGAAAATAAATGTATGGAAAGGGTAGTACTTGCAGGAACTGAGAGACACTTCATCAAGCCCATCTGATTCAACTAATGATCAATTTCTATCTAAGTCTCTCATTGTTTGCAGGTGTTTATTAAATTCTCCTCATTTCACCTCCAAACTAAGCCATTAATACATTCTCTTTAACTGCATTAGGAATTTATCCACCTCTTGGGAACAAGAAATGGTGAAAATCACTCTTAGAGAGGAAATCTCCACAGATCACTGCGTTTTCTTAACAGTTGTCTTCATCATAGAATGTTTTTTTGTTGGAAGAAACCTGAAAAGATCATCTGGTGCCAACTCTCTTACCATGGGCAGGGACACCTTCCACTGGACCAGCTTGCTCAAGGCTTCAGGGTCTTAAGCCTACTTAAGCAAGCAAATGACTTGAAACTGGAATGTAATTGGTTCTTCTGTTGTCCAAATTAATGCTTTGTGAGATGTTTCAAGAGAAATGGTGATGGTTTTGGTGAGGTTTGACACTTTCTTGGGAAGTCTTTGTGGATTTTCTCATTACAAGATTAAAATCATGTGCCAGCTTTTCCATGGCAGCTTTCCCCCAGGACTGAATACCCTTTATTAAGGGGAAATAAATGCATATTAAGCACAGGCCTTTACTTATAGAAAATAAAGGAATCTTGTGGCTATAAAATAATCAGCTATTCTAGGAACAGCTCTTTCTGGACAGTCTGAGCCTTGTGTGCTGCGTAAGCCCTGGGAATATTTTCACAAATTGCATTTCCTAATTGGTTTTCCTTCCTTTTCTGTCTTCCCCATCTCTCACACTTGCTTCATGAAACTTAGGGACTCCTCACAGGAGGCAGATGTGACTGCTTTGGCTAACAGATGAACCCCAACTGACTCAAAAATTGGAGTTTAGAAATAGTCACACTCCAGATAAATCCTCATTGACATTTTCTCTCTTGTCAGATACTGAGGGCAGAACTTGATTAAAGATACTCCTGGTTTTCTGTTGGAGCCAGTTCAGAGGAGGCCACCAAGATGCTCAGAGGGCTGAAGCACCTCTGCTATGAGGACAGGCTACAAGAGTTGAGGTTTTTCAGCCTGGAGAAGAGAAGGCTTGGAGGAGACCTTGGAGTGGTCTTCCAGTATCTGAAGGGGGCTACAGGAAGGCTGAGGAAAGACTACTGACAAGGTCTAGGAATGACAGGATGAGGAGGAATGGGTTTAAACTAGCAGAGGGGAGATTCAAACTAGTTGTTAGGAAAGGGTTCTTTGCAGTGTGGGTGGTGAGACACTGGCACATGTTGCCCAGGGAAGTTGTGGAGCACAGAAGCACCCAATGTGATCTTTGGCTTCTGTGCTTCACAACCTCCCTGGAGGTGTTCAAGGCCAGGCTGGATGAGGCCTTGAGCGACCTGTTCTAGTGGGAGGTGTCCCTGCCTATGGCTGGGGCTTAGAACAAGATAAGCTGTGAGGTCCCTTCCAACCTAAACCTATCTATGATTCTATGATTCAGTCTCTAAAGGGATTCCAAAAGCATTTTCAAAACTTCATTTGATATTCCACTCCTTTCAGAAAGGGAGCCAGCCCTTGACCCAGAATTACCCTGGGCAGCCTTCTTCCTGTTGCTCACTCATGGGATGTGTTGCCTGTGATGTCATTCTGTGTAGTGAATTTGACCTACATTCTGCTCTGAAAGTTATCTGCTAGCACCAGGAAGAGTCAGAAATTCATGTGAAGAGGCATTGCCTCTTAAATATGCTCCTTAGATGCCCATTTGGACACAGTATACAGAAACTAATAATTCCTCCTCAGAATAGGCTTGTAGGAGCAAGCACTAAAATTTAACTGTTGAGGGCTAAATGTGGTGGCAAATTTCCTACCAGATCTGTGCAGTTCCTGAAATCCATGGGAGAAAAATGGTCACTAACTGGAGCTCAGACACTGAGATTTCTAGACCTAGACCTGCTTTAGAAAGCAGCTTTACAATCAGTCTCAATTCCTAAACCAAAATCTTCTGCCTCAACATGGATAAAGTAGTAGTACATCAAAGCAGAGGTGGTGTCTGCCATCAGATTAAGAGATGCACTGATTCATGGAAGTGTGGTCAACAGAGAATTAAAGCACAAGAGCCACCAGTGTTATGCTCAAATTACATACACAGCCCCAAGATCGTATTTCATCTCCCAAGACTACATCTCAGACACTTCACATTGTCCTAGGTCAAAGGAGCAGCTGAGAGCCTGACTCAATACATGACGAAAACACTAATTTTAACTCAGTGCTTTGTGTTGATACAGCTGGAAAAGGCTCAAAGGAAAACACCAAACACTTAATCTATGCAAGTTATCAAATGCTAAATCATTCACCTACCATAGGTCCTGGGCCAAAGTCAGCTGCTTTAGATGGATCATACTGAGCAGCAAAGTTCTGCAGGTGGAAAGAAGTTTGAAATTAAAGGGAGTCTGAAATCAAACCACTACAACTTTTACTTTACAGAGTACTGACAGTTAGCATTCTGCACTGTCACCTGATTTGCTGCATACCCAAAACCCAGCACATATGCCCCTGTTACCCATGCAATTCTAGTCACTTGTTTGCAGGAGGATTTGATTTTACTGGGCAGCCCCTTTCACCCAACAGCCTCACATGTCCACACAGTAGCAACAGGGAGACACTGCAATAGTGTCACCTGGAAGTGGAAGAATGTCAAGTAAGTGCTCATTTAGAACTGAAAACTTTCTTGAAACCTTCCAATCATTCTGCCTCATTTCCAGTGAGAGAAGCTATGCATATTTTCTCACTGCACTGCATAGGTAAAATTCAGCCACCAGTCCTCAGTGGTTAGCAGCTGAGGTGGGCCCTTCAGCTTCAAAAAGACCTGAGGAGCTTGCATGCCTGAGAAACGCTGCATTGGATTTGGGATCTTTTATCAATAGATCTAGTTTCATAGAGTACATTTTCCATCTTCACTAAAATGGGGGGAAAAAAGTTCTATACAAGACAACTGAAACTCCTTTCCTTGCTGCTTTTATTAGCATGTTAAAAAAAATAGGAATTAATGAAAGTAGTTTGGGGTCTGCTAGGGGGAAAATAATTTTTTGCTGTTGATATTGATGGCTAAAGAGAGTTCTTCCACGCAGGAGGATTTACTAAACTTGATTAGCAAGACACTGTCTATAGCTTCAGGCTCTCTGTGCAAGCTGATGTCAAGCAAAGAGTTACAGGCAGCGTTCTGCAGAGAAGCCACGATGGACACTTCTGCAGAAACTGTCTGCTCAGCCCTGCAGCTTGAGTACAGATAGAAACAAAAAGTTCTAAAGGAAGACATTTCAAAGTTCTAAAGAACTCTGAAGTGCAGACTTTTAGCTTCAGGGCAGTCTTCTTCAGCACAGCTGCCATCTCTTGAACCCAGTGCAAAGTGCCTTTCCCCTATCTGTTTAACGGCACAGGCTTCCTTCAGCTGATTCCTACTCCACACACATTACAGCTGCAGAAATTTCATGCAAATTAACAGGGCTGATTTGCTCCTGTGCATAAGTCTCTGTTGAATACAGAATCCAAATTTGCCAGGGAAAACACATCCCAAGGAGAGTTTCATTGGAACTAGAGCCATCGGTTTCGTGCAGATTACAACAGAGCATTTCCTCTGCTCTCCAGGGCAACATGAAGGCTTGCCCAGCAGCTATACATTTAGGCTGAGTCACACAGCTCAGATCATCAGTTTCAGTAACAGAAAGTTTGGATGCCTTACTCCACCAAGACCTGGAGGACCAGGGGGGCCTGGAGGACCTGCTGGACCATCTTCACCATTTCTGCCTGGTGGACCTGGTGGACCCTAGGGTCAAAAAAGAGGAATATAAAGTGAACATTAGAAGCAGCTAAAGAAATCTGTCAAGTGGTACATCCATTAGCAACCAGGCACCCAGAGCACACACTACAGCAGTGCCACAGCTGCAGCTTCCACACATGGTTAACCCCAGAAAAGCAGCATAGCCTGGATTTACATTGCCTCGGCAAAGCTCACATCAGGGATTTACTCTAGTTTCATATTCGAGGCAACCTATGGAGGCAATATTGGATTTATGCTGCCAAACTGAGAAGCTTCATTTTAAGTAACTAAATTTTGGAGCCATGAACCTCAAGTGACCCATACAGACCCACAAAAACCTGTCAGATTCTGTTAGTGAGAGGCTCAGTAGGACTAACTGAGGATTTGTGGAGACTGGTATGAACTAACATAGATCCAGAGTTAAGTTAGAGGCTGGTTTTTAATCAGTCTAGATGGTATGATGGTATAATTTGCAAGGTCAGTGACAACAAGGCAGTGCTTTTCTATCTACAGATTTTTGATATTGTCACTCTGCCAGAGCTTTTTACAACCATTCAGTCCAGCACAGTTTGCCCCTATTATTCTTTTCATCCTTCATGTGCAAAACTGGTCAAGTTTTGCCATTGTGGCAGTCGAGGTGAGGTATTTCACTTGGTCTGTGTTTGAACCCAGCTCAGACTAGATGAAATCCATAATAGCTTTATGGACATTTAAAGAAGCAGTGTTAATTGTGCTGCCTTCATCACAAAGCATGTATCTCATCTCATTAAACACGGCTAGTGGTAGCCTAAAGCAAATGCCCAGCTGACCAGATACACTCCTCCTAACAGTTCCCATTAAAGCAAATGCCCAGCTGACCAGACATACTCTTCCTAATAGGTCCCATTATGTCTGTCAGCATATTAGGACTCAAGAAATCTTGAAGAGCTACCTATCAGTACTGTGGCATTTTGATTTGCCTAAGATGCAAAGAAGACCCACAGTAACTACACACTGCCAGGCAAGGAGGTCGATTTCAGCAGGCTTTCCAAATAGCAGCAACGATGTTTGAAGCACATCAGAAAATCAGATGTGGGCAATGTGAATGAACACCACAAATTATTCATCTCTCCTTATTTATGGTTGCCTTTACAGAATATCCTTTTTGACTAGCACAAAGTAGATGGCAAATACTTAGATGCCAAGAAAACAGCTTTTTTTTTCCAGCCACCTTTGGAGGCACAGATGAAGAACGACCCTCAAAGCTACCTTTGTCTATTTGGGTTTGATACAGAGAGCTTATCCATAAACCATCTTGTTTAAAGGCTCCATCTTTATGTGCCAGCTTTCCCTTCTCCATTTTCATGCAACATTTCCACTGTGGGCAACTAGAAAAAGGTTTTTCAAGCCTTCACTTGGGAGTTGCAGGCTGCTGTCTGAGCTCAGGCACAACGGCCACGGTTAGGATGATGTGGCATTGCGGAGGCAGAATTTAGTACTTAGGTAACTTGGTTTCTTTTTAACGAAATTATAGATGCAAACTTCTCCAGATACATTCATTTACTCTCACATCAATGCCTGAACTTAGATTTTTCCTAATGCTTTTCCAGCTGTGTTCAAAGATCACAAACAAATGAACATCAATCTAAGTCCTTACCCTTTCTCCCTGTGGCCCTTTGTCTCCTCTAGGGCCCTGTTGGAAGGAAACAAAAACTTAATGAGCTGCTACGGAAACTTTTCAGGACAAGACAGGGGAACACCTATGTTAAATAGCATTAATGTACACGAAAAAGGGCAAGAAGGCTGCACAAAGAGGTCCAAGAGCTGTATAGGCAGCATATCCTTCCTCCACAATAGGCTGCTGGAAATAGCCACAGTGTTTACCAGCTCAGATAAAAGTATCGCTGCACAGTCCATAGAAATACTTGCTTTTAGCACTAGTTTTGGAACTAGTTTTTAGAACTAGTACTAGTTTTAGAACTAATTTTTAGAAACTAGTTTTAGTTTCCACTTAACAACTGGCTCTAAATTAACAGCACTTTGGGAAATAAAATAGAATCCCCTCTGTGGATACTGCAGTACTCTTCTGTTCATGCCCATCTTTGGTCCAAAGTAACTCTGGTTGAACCAGAATGCTACTCTGATGCAGTTTAGTTCCTGGTAGGCTTAGTTGTGCTCTTGGGGTAAAGCATCTTAAATTTACCCTGGTGTTAAGATGTTGCACCCATTGTTCCTTCCTTTTTTAACCTCCCACTCATCTCAGCGCTACTGCTTATCCTCAGGGCACGCTGGAAATAATGAAAGCAGTTCTCCTTTCATGCAACATTCAGCAACAAAACAACTGCTCTGCCTAAAGTACCTGACATCACCTCTATTTCCACACAAGAAAAACCCAAATGCTTACCTTACGCCCTGCAGGTGCCTGGCGTGGCAGGGAAATAAAGAAGAAAATTAAAACAAAGATACAATTTCTCTCAATACTTTAAACTGAAAGAAATCTACAAACTCAGACTCATCTTCTTGCATAATTTTTCTCAGGACAGTATATTTAAGTATGGTTGGAACTGACTCTAAAAGATAGTTTATTAAATAGCCAAGCTACTGCATGAAAACCTCCTGCTGAAGACCATCGATTCTCTACTTCTTCCAGCCTGCAAAACTGGCATTAAAAAAAAGGTCACACCTGAGTTCTTTCAGCAAAAAAAGGTCACACCTGAGTTCTTTCAGCAAAAAAAAGGTCACACCTGAGTTCTTTCAGCAAAAAAAAGGTCACACCTGAGTTCTTTCAGCAAAAAAAAGGTCACACCTGAGTTCTTTCAGCAAAAAAAAGGTCACACCTGAGTTCTTTCAGCAAAAAAAAGGTCACACCTGAGTTCTTTCAGCAAAAAAAAGGTCACACCTGAGTTCTTTCAGCAAAAAAAAGGTCACACCTGAGTTCTTTCAGCAAAAAAAAGGTCACACCTGAGTTCTTTCAGCAAAAAAAAGGTCACACCTGAGTTCTTTCAGCATCCTTCCATGCAATGAAATTCAGACTGGCAGGCTGGCTTTAGAGTAGAGTCATCTCCAGCCCAGACTGGCAGGTATAAAGTCCAGGCACCACTGCTCTGTTATTTTCTCCTTAAGGTCTCCTCACACCTATGAAGGCAGTCTCTTAAAAAGGCCGTCCCACTTGAGAAATTGGGGTGGGGACCTTTCCAGGCAGTCCCTTCAGGTTTCAGTGGGTATCTTTTCCATCACCAGCTTGGAATTTAATGTCAGTAAATAATACTGCCGTGGAAAAAGAAGTCTAGTCTGTTAACTGAAGCTGAGTGTTACATACTAAAGAGCAATAATTAAAAAGATAAATAATTATACTGACCTGACTCACATCTGGAAGAAGAAGGGAAAGGAAGAAAGGAAGAAAGGAAGAAAGGAAGAAAGGAAGAAAGGAAGAAAGGAAGAAAGGAAGAAAGGAAGAAAGGAAGAAAGGAAGAAAGGAAGAAAGGAAGAAAGGAAGAAAGGAAGAAAGGGGAAAAAAGGGAAAAAATAATTAGTGTGCAGATTTGGTTATTTTACAAGTTTTATAATGCAGTGTTTTTAAACCAAAAATGCCATTCTAATCAGTTTATTAATGCAAGGCAATTTTTCCTAAGGTGATTTCTAACATTCAAGGTGATTACCTCAAACTGCAATGTGTGACTGCTGTGCCTTTCAAATTCAAAGCCAACTTGCTAATGAAATTAAATAGCAAGTTTGACATGATAGCAACACAGATCTAGTAGCCTACTCTAAAATATGCTTCAACTGGGTGATAGGTTGGGCTGGATGATCCTGGAGGTCTCTTCCAACCTGGCTGACTCTGCAGATTTTCACATAGGCATGCACACACCAGCTGAATAAGCTCAGCTGGGCTGACACGTGTGAAGGTATTAAGTGCTAGGAGTGATCTTAAATTTGAATATAAAATGGTCACACTCACTTTTTTTCAGTGGGGAATGGTTCTAACATGCCTATTCCCACTATTTCCTGCATACTGTAGTTTATGGCAGAGAACAGCTTGAAGCTGCTACATGCCAAACAGCAAATTATCTTACGTAGGTCACACTCTTGCTGCTTAGTTGGGAGATACTAATCCTCAAAAGTCTGAATTTCAAGCAACTCAAAAGTATTTCAGCTGAAACTTAGCCTAGTTAAAAGTCTGACATCACGTTTAAAGCCAGCGATTTGACGCGGCCGCTCACTAACAGGTTGTTGGGTGGGTTTCCACAGTGTCACTTTGTGATCATGCCGAGTTCGGATGGTTCGTGAGGTCCAGAGAAGAGGTAACGACACCCGAAGTGCTGAACACTGCAAGGTAGCCTGGGCTACCTCAGCATCAAATTCAACCTTCAGTGCCCCCAGGTGATAGTAACACTGGTGACTGATTATTTCGGATAGCTCCACACGACCCGAGCCATCCCCCCCAGCCTTTGCACTGCCTGTCACCGGGCTGGGGAACGGGGAATGTCCCCAGGGGTGCGGCCGCGGTGCGCCCGGGCAGGCCCCATCCCGGCCGCCCTGCCACAACGGCTCCCCTGGGCTACCTCCGGGCCGCCGCCGCCGCCAGGGGTATCTTCCCGGCGGCTCCGAGCGCCAGCAGCGGGCAGCGTGCGGCCGCTCCCCGCTCCTCCGGCTAGGGCCGTGGCCAAACCCCAAGTCCATGCCGGTCCTGCAGAGGAACGGCGGCGAGGGGACAAGGGGTGGCTTGGAGGGATGCTGTCTAGCTGTAAGGCAAGAGGAAGGCTCCCACCGCAGCGCCGGGGGGGGGGAGCTGAGCTTCTCCGACGAAATCCTCCTCTGGGCGACAGCGCCGCGCTGTAGCCGTAGGGACCCCTCGCTACTTTTCGCACTAGAGCTAAGCAAGGCTCCTTTCCTGCCTCCCTCCTCCTGTCTCGCACAGTCTGTCCCTCCCCCGAGACAGCCGGGAGGGCGGGCTCGGGAAGCGGCTGGGTCTGAAGGAGCGCGGCAGTCGGTGTGCCTCGGCGGCCCCGTTCTGCCTGCAGGTGGCGGCGGAGAGCTGCGGGGAGCCTGTGGGACCCGCAACGAGCAGCCCGCTGGCCTCTCGCCCCGCGGGGCAAAGGGGTGAGCCGCCGCTATCGCTTCCTCCCGTCTCCCCCGCTTCGGAAAGCACGGCTGAAGGCTCCCAAAAGTGCAAGTCTTGGCGCAGCCCGGCGCGATCGCATCGCTGCAAAGACTCTTCTAGCCTTTAAGCATCTGCGCTTGAATTAGGGCTTTGCGTTCTCCTGAGGATCCCAGTTTGACGTTCTTTTGGTTGGGTTTTTATGTGTGTGTGTGTGTGTGTTATTTTTTAGGGGAAGGGGATTTCACTGGCCTTTTGCCATCCTTTCCTACTTTTCATAGGGAGAAAAAAAAAGCAGCTCGGTTCAGATCTGGGACGGAGGTGGCAGTTTTGTGAGATAGTCTCTCGTAGCTCCAGCTCCCTGCACGCTACCATCCGCGGGGCAGACGTCTGGATCGAGCGCTGAGAAGTCGGACAGCCACCCCCTGACACCACCCATGCCACAAACAAGCTGAAAGCACTTACGTTGGCCTGTCGCTAGGGATGAAGTTACTGCAAGCAGCAACAAAATCCGCGTATCCACAAAGCTGAGCATGTCTAGTTGCAAGACATGCAGACTCCTTGTGGTGCCGAAGTCCCTGGTCGGTGGTTTAGCTTATTACCTATGGGACGCAGGCATACAGGCTCGAGGAGTTAACTCCAAACTCAGCAGAAACCTCCTGCCCCGGGGATGCTAAATTAATCAAGCCGCGCTCCGTCGCATTTATACCACAGGAGGGTCCCGGCGCCGCCACTCACCGGCGGCGGCGCAGCCAATGGGAGCGCGGCGGCGGCGGGGCCCGCGCGGCTCCCAGGCCGTCACGTGCCCCCCTTGTCTCCGGCCCCGAGGCTGGGCTGGGGCCCGGGCTGAGGGGGGGCGAGGCGAGGCGAGGCGAGGGAGGAGGCAGCGTTAAATTGGTTCCATGCTTTGAGGACGTGGACACTTTGAGGCTTTCTGAAGGAAAATCTGACTCGTTGTCTGCTTTTTTTCTTCTCCTCTCTCCCCTCCCTTTTCCCTTTCTTTCGGTGTCAGACGTTCCCCCCGCCCCTCGCCCTGCATTTCTGGGGCTTGTGCGGCCCAGAGCCTTCGCCGGGCGGCAGGTTGGCATCGGCCCGGAGGGTGCTCCCAGGGCTTTCAAAGAGGGAGCTGTCCAGGGCCTGCGGAGCATCCTGCTTCGCTGGGATGACGGCGGGAAAGTGGCCCTGGCAGCCGGGACGGAAGCAGGCTGGATCCTCAGACTCGCCTCGTCGTCCCAAAGGCGATGCTTACCCCCGCACCAGAGGTCCCGAGGCACCCGGCTCCTCTGGCACGGGCTGCGGGCAGCCTATCACCCCGGTCCCTCACCCCTCGTATCTCCCAGGGTGCTCATCTCTCCGCGGCGAGCTGGAAGCAACCACAGCTCCCAGCAGCTTGCTCGCAGCCGACCGCCGTTTGCTTTCCCCAGGGAGATGCCTCCGGCAAGAGTGCGGGCAGATAGCCGCTAAGTTTCTTCTCCCGGCTCCGCGGCCACTCGGGCAATGTGTGAGGGGGAAGCCTGGGGTATCCCAGCACCTGGCCGTCCTGAGCACTCCATGCTGGTTAAACAGAGCCCCGCGGCCGCTCTCTGGCGCGGTACAGGCGTTCCCGGCCACCTGCCCTTCCCGCCGGCCACCTGCGCACCCAGCTTGAGGAGAAACCTGGCGGGGTGGCTCGCCACGACTGTGCGGCCGCCGACTTCTCCTTCTCGGGAGGAGGAGGTGAGAAGGGGGTACCGACGGGCCCACAGAGCGCAGGGGGGCCGAGAAGAGCGAAAGTAGCTGCCCGCGCCCTGCCTCTGAGGCTTGGCAGGGCCAGGCCGCCCCTCACGGTACGCAGCGACGCCGCATCTGCCCTGCTCGGGGCCTGCCCTCATCCTGCCCCAGGCACCGGGATCGGGGCCTGCAGTCACTTGGGGTCGCCCATCTCGGGCCCGCAGCGGCTGAGGGGAGCTGACGTGGTCCCACCGACCGGGCCAAAAGCCGTCCGCCACCAGCCCGTTTCCCCGCCCAGTGGCTCCTCCAAGGGCGGTAGCTGGCCCCCTCCTGGGCCCCCTCTGCTCGCTGAAGGGAGTCCCGGGAAGAGGTGACGGCGAAGGCAAATTAGAGCCCCGCCTCAGAGCGGCCCCCCCCTCCCCTTTTCGCTGAGGCGGAAGGGATGAGGAGGGCCGCGGCGGGCTGCGGTCCTCGCTCCGCTTCTCTCGCACAGCCTCGGGGTGTGGGTCGCCGAGCAGGCGGGTCCCGCTCAGACACAGAGCGAGCCGCCTTGGGACTCTGCCCCAGTTAGCGGAGGGCTCCCGGCAGCCGGGCCACACCGAGGGGATAGGGGGGCGGGTATCCAGCCCTGAGTTCTCAGCCGCCTCGGGAGGGACGTGTACAGAAAGCATGGGAAAGGAGGTGGGACCCCGGTGCCTGTCTGAGGGGGAATCCTACAGAGATGGGGTCGCAGGGGCACTGCCAGCACCAGGCATCGCCGAAAGCAGCAACCCCGTGTCAAACACTTCCATATCTTTATTAATGATCTAGACGAGTTGATTAAGGCACCCTCAGTAAGTTTTCAGATGGCATTACATGATGAGAAAGCGTTGATCTGCTGGGGGAGTAAGAATGAAGGACCTGGACAGGCTGGCTCAATGGGATGAGGGCAACTGTATGAGCTTTAACATGGCAGAGTGCTGCACTTGGGTCACAACAACTCTGTGGAGCCTCCAGGCTTGGGGCCGAGTGGCTGGAAATTACCCGGTAGAAAAAGACCTGGGGATGGTGGTTGACAGATGGCTGAATATAAGCCAGTGGTGCCCAGGTGGCCACAAAGGCCACCAGCATCCTAGTCTGGAGCAGCAATAGTGTGGCCAGCAGGACCAGAGCAGAGATTGTCCCCTTGGACTGACCACTGATGATCATTTTCCTTTTCTATTCTCTTTCCCTTTCCCTTTTCCTTTTCCCTATTCCTTTTTTTTTTTGTTGTTGTTGTTGTTGTTCCTTGAAGGTCACATATTTAGGAGGAGGTCAAAACAAAGGCTTAGTCCAGGTACAGATAGCAGCCTCAGTCGTTACTGGAACCAAACCAATTTATCAAGCTTAATTCAAGTCAGGACACACAGACTACTTTTCAGGTTATTATCAGTTCAGCCTATTGTTCTGTGACACTGAAAATAATCCAATAGAATAATGCAATTATTAATATGCTAGCTTACTTTAAAAGCTAATTTTAAACCTAATTTTTTAAGACCATTGAGACTTCACCTGCAGTCCATTTAATAAAGCTATAAGCCTGCAAGCTATTATAAACAGCCTTTCACTCTGGCTCTGATTCTGTTCTCAGTAAGAGAACGAAAGAGACTCACTGATAACAGAGCAGAGCCAACTATTCACTCGACTTGTACATCTCACAAGAGTTTATCATGGATTTTTTTGCACCATCTAATTGAATTGTTTTAGTCATTCTACTTGCCAGCCTTAGAATGTTGACTTAAAGCATAGAAGATTCCCAACAAAAACAGAAGGCAAGTTGAAACCAGGACAAGTGGTCCTTTTAAAATGATCAACAATCAGAGTACCATAGACTCACAGAATGGTTTGGGTTGGAAGGGATGTTAAAGATCATTCAGTTCAGCGACACCTCCTACTAGACTGAGATTGAACAAGGCTAAGTGCAAAGTTCTACACTTTGGCCACAACAACCCCAAGCAGCGTTACAGGCTGGGGACAGAGTGGCTGAGAGCAGCCAGGCAGAGAGGGACCTGGGGGTGCTGGTAGAGAGGAGCTAAACAGGAGCCAGCAGTGTGCCCAGGTGGGCAGCAGAGCCAATGGCATCCTGGGCTGGCTCAGGAGCAGTGTGGGCAGCAGGACAAGGGAGGTTCTTCTGCCCCTGTACTCGGCACTGCTCAGGCCACACCTTGAGTGCTGTGTCCAGTTCTGGGCTCCTGAATTGAAGAGAGATGTTGAGGTGCTGGAAGGTGTCCAGAGAAGGGCAGCAAGGCTGAGGAGGGGCCTGAAGCACAGCCCTGTGAGGAGAGGCTGAGGGAGCTGGGGGTGTGCAGCCTGGAAAAGAAGAGGCTCAGGTCAGACCTCATTGCTGTCTGCAGCTCCCTGAAGGGAGGCTGTAGCCAGGTGGAGTTGGGCTCTTCTGCCAGGCAAGCAGCAACAGAACAAGGGGACACAGTCTCAAGTTGTGCCAGGGGATATTCAGGCTGGATGTTAGGAGGAAGTTGTTGTCAGAGAGAGTGATTGGCATTGGAATGGGCTGCCCAGGGAGGTGGTGGAGTTGCCATGCCTGGAGGTGTTAAAGCAAAGCCTGACTGGGGCACTTAGTGCCATGGTCTGGTTGACTGGACAGGGCTGGTTGGTCTGGATGATCTTGGAGGTCTCTTCCAACCTGGTTCATTCTATGGTTCTGTGATTCTGTGACCACCTTGCTGAAGCCCCCATCCAACCTGCCTTTGACCAGTTCCAGGTCTCCATGGAACTAACTGCTGAAAAAGTTTGCTGCATAGAGTTTGAAAAACAACAAACCCAAACCCCCTCATAGATCCCACAACCAGAACTGTTCATAACAGGTGGGAAAACAGCCTTTGGAGTTTTCAATTAGTGTGATGATAAATGGCAGTTTTCCATGTCAAGAAATAATTTCCAGCTACAAAGACCACAGAACCAATAGTTTAATGGAAAGAAATCTGCCTCAGTGAGGAACATTTAGCCTGACCCTGCACTCGGTATGCATGCTGACAGTGAAGAATAGGCAGCAGTGCAAGTAATGGCTTGCTTCAGACTGTACACATCACTGAAGTTAGCTTCTGAAGCACTACATTCCCACAGGCAGTGGCTGTAGTTTTCAAATGCATTTCAATGAGGCAGCTTGCAGATGTAAGAGAGATTCAGAAACAACTTTGCAGTCCAGGCTTTGCCATGACTTTAAAACTTTTCATCCTCTGTCATCCTTTCTGCAGAGGCCTGAAGTGCTTCCATCTCCTGTCGCAGCTACGGACGGATGCCTGTTCTGCTTCACCTGTAGTTACAACCCCTCTGGAGGGAGGATGCAGAGGAAACCATCTGAGTGCTGATCACTTTCGGATGTCCTTCCCACAGCTTTTTACATCCCATTCACTGAAAAGACAAACAAGATTTCCTGCTGCAGCCTAGGAAAAGATCTTAGAGCATGTGAGTACAAGGATTCGTGGCATATGCTCCTCTCACACAGTGGCAAATGTGAAATCCCTGCAGATGCACTCACTCACGTAAGGCTTGGCTGAGTGCAGTGTCTTGCTGTGTCCCAGAATTACTTTTACTCCACAATGTTCCCATTTTGAAGCAGTAGAATCAATGACTGCCATGCAGTGTGGGGGTGCTTTTCCCTATAAGCATCTTTAAAGCTTTGTCAGATCACGTAATACGGTTTAATAGGTCATTAGTCATTGCTGTAGCCTGTAGTGTTGGAAAGAAAACCAACTTCAGGTGATTCCATGAGTGCTGCAACCAGTAGACCTTATCAAGAGATGTGGCATATTTTCTAAACACTTCAGCTCCTCTCTTCTTCCAGATCACTCTCTCACATCCTCTCTCTAGGCTCAGCTCCCTCTGTCCAGCTATGAGCTTGGGCAAAGAGCAGCCTAGTCTGGGGCTAGCCCCGAGCAGGCCAGCTTTGTCGGTACTGATTTGCCTGGGTAAGCCAGACTGGACAGGCTCTGACTCACACTGCAGACTTTTCTTCTTGGACTTGCTGGGTTTAGTCTTTTCCCTCTGCCTGTCAGTTTCATGAAACTTTCTAGGTTCTTCCATCAGTTCCATGGAGGTGGACTACAAGGGGGTTAGGCTGCAATGAGCAGGCAAACAGAGAGAATACTACTGTCCTCTTACCAAGGTCTGGTGTGCCTTCAAACCAAGAATGTTTTCCTGAACGTTGTTGATACTTCTCAGCACAAAATACCTTTTTAAATGCTAACTTTTCATGTTAGGAAGTGCAACTAATCCACAAAGAGTAGTAGTTCTCTATTCTCTCTCCTACAATGTTTCCCACTCTTTGATAATGGCTGCTCATCATGGACTTGCTGCAAAAGCAAGAGTTGTTCAAAGCCAGCACCATATCAGCCCATGTCCCTCCCTCTGAGAGTACCATGAGGATATCTAGGAAAGAGCCATGTTTCCTCCTCATATGTCATGCACTGACCATCATCCAAAGTAGTGACTTTGTTTGGACTGAGCTGCCTGCACTCAAGGAACTGAGGAGCTGCCTAGTTTTTTTCCCCCAGTAGATTAGGTAGAGTGAAACTTTTGCAAGCTGCCTGGTGTTTCAAAGATTCTAAAGCAGCAGAGAAATCATGAGTCAGAATCCACCCAAGGAATGTTTTCCAAGCCAAAGAGTTTATTTAAGTGAAGTGCAGTCTGGAGAGTGGGGGAAGGGAGGGAGATGGGGCTTGAGCTCAGACATTCTTATGATTGCAGCTGAAGACTTTTTATGTCCTAGGAAGGAGTTATTTTTCTTAACCCTCTCATTAGAAGTTAAGTATCCAGATAGCTACAAGCAGTGCTACAGACAGTTGATGCATGATTTTACTGCAATAAGGTCTATATTTTCATGGAGAGTCAGAGGATGAGAGTAAAGACACAACCAGAATAGTTGACATCAGCTCTCTGAAAGGGAACAGAAATGCTCCCCTTGGTTATGCTAATTTCAATCTGATGCAGGTAGTAAACTAAATGACATTTCTTCAGAGTGCCACTAATTTGTGAATCAAAATTATCTTTGTCTCTGGATATTCCTTTACATTTCCTGCTGTCTGTATTAGTAGATGAATGCTGTAATTGACTACTCCATTAATTCTACCTTAAAAACTCAGCACTGAAATGACAGCGAATGGGTAACATCTGATGGTGTTCACTACTGCCAGCTACCTATATATTTACAGCAATGCCTACAACATGGTACAGTGAAATATTGGCACAGGGTTGGGTTTTTCCCTTGCTTTCTGTCCCCTTCTCCTTCCTATTCTCCACCATTTAAAAACAAAATAGCCCCAAACAGCCTTGTCTGGTTTTTGTTTCCATTGTGCTCTGGGGAACTGCTGCAAAACTATTTTGTGGTTTGCTCTGATGCAGTGCAGCTGTTGGGAAGTACAGTATCACTCCAGCCCTCTGAATGCTCCTCGGAGCTGCAGCCATTTCCCCCTCTTACTAAAACTATTTGTAACTCCTTGATTTCAATATTCAGCAGAGAAAGTTAATTCTGAGGATTCTCCTTATTCTGAAGTGTAGTGAGAAAGGAGAGGGAGGGAAGAGGCACTCTTAGTAACAGACTATTAAGAGCAGACTGTCATCACTGTTGCAAGCAGTTGTATTTAAACCACTTTTGTTTCATGCAGCCCTTCAGAAGCACAGAAGGGCTCCAAGGAAGCCTGAGCAGAAAAGCTCAGCACCATTCTTGGTTTTACCTGAAAACTAAGGGGGTTTGAGAGAGCGATTTCATAGAATCATAGAATCAGTCAGGGTTGGAAGGGACCACAAGGAGCATCCAGTTCCAACCCCCCTGCCATGGGCAGGGACACCCTACGCTAGATCAGGCTGGCCATTTGCCATTTGAATAGGCTGCCCAGGGAGGTGGTGGAGTCCCTGGAGGTGTTGAAGCCAAGCCTGGATGGGGCATTAATTGCCATGGTCTGGTTGATTGGCCAGGGCTGGGTGCTAGGTTGGGCTGGATGAGCTTGGAGGTCTCTTCCAACCTGGTTGATTCTATGATTCTATGAAAACAACAGACTAGCTACTTGCTTTGTTAGAACCCACTTTTGACAACAAAACCTTTCTGATTTCCTGCTTCTCTAATTCTCAGCAGTGCCCTGCAGCATTTCACAGGCAGTTTGCTCACAGCTTATAAACACAGATCCCGAAGTTGAGAGCTCAGGGAAGAACACACCCTTTGGTCAGCATAATGAGCATTTACCTTTCAGCAAAATCCACATGTCTCATACCTCTTTAACCAGACAGAACTAAATATATCTGTTACTCCAAGATATGTATGAAAGGCAGCTGGATTCAACTCCAGCCACTATCTGGTGGTGGCACCTAGCAGGCCTCTCTTATTTAAACACAGTGCCCAATAAAAGTCTCATTTTAGCCAGCAGTGGCAATTTATTTAGAATAATTGCATCCTGTACACTGCACTTCTTGGATATGTAATCACCTGAATCTTGGATATGTAATCACCTGAGCCCAGGACCTGCAGCTAAAGAAAAAAAGACAACACAAAATGTTTTTAGAATTAGGATTAAATCATGAAATTGTGAAGTGCCTTGGTGTATGGGCACTGACAGCAGTCAGACTGGCACTTCATATTACTGTGATTCCTATAGCTTGGGGCAGATTCACTCCCAGAGAGTTTGTGCTGCAATACTTTAACCCTTTTCACTTCCCTGCCTTGCTGTTCTTGGAAAGATCTAACCCCTGTGTGCCAGTCAGGCATAGACCAAATGACCTTGCTTCTTAAAAGAAGTATAGATCTCATTTTTGGCCACCTCAGTGATCATGTGTGGAAAATAAACCCCAACCAAACTCATGTATTTTATACCAAAAAACTCCAGAGATGGTTCATTCTCCAGAAAATTTGGTTCAGCACAGTACCTAGAGGGGGTCTAAAAGAAAGCTGGGGAGGGGCTTTTTACTAGAGCTTGTAGTGATAAGGTGAGGGGAATGGATTAAAGATGGAAGAGAGGAGATTTAGCCTGGAGATTAGGAAGAAATTCATTCCATTGAGGATGGTGAGACACTGGAATAGGTTGCCCAGGGAGGTTTTGGGTGCCCCCTGCCTGGAGGTGTTTAAGGCCAGGCTGGCTGGGGCCTTAGGCAAGCTGCTCTAGTGGAAGGTGTCTCTGCCCATGGAGGGGGTTGGGGCTGAATGATCTTTAAGGTCCCTTCCAACCCAGCCCATTCTACTGTATGATTCTACAATAAGGTCAGACAAAGCTTTGTTTCATGAAGACTACCTTATAACAGAGCTGATGCTTTGTTGCTGAGATGCAGATTGTAGGAAATTGCTCGGGGAATTGCCTTGCATATCCTTGCATATCCTTTTCACCCCTCATTAGTCTGGGGTAAATAACACTTGGACTGTAACTGCTGCCAACCCTGTTAAGAGTGCTTCAGCTTCTGAAGAAGAGCGTGGTCAGAAACACCTATCCTTGGCCCGTGGACCACTTGAAAAGATTGTTCTGATTCCTATCAGCATACACTCAGAGTGCTTCGGCAGGCAGTCCCTCAGAAAAGGGACTGGGAAGTATGAAGATGAGGGAGAAAAAAAGACGAGGAAATACTTTCAAAGGAAGCCTACCAATCCTGAAAGGACCGTGGCAAAGCTTCCTTGAAATTCCTCCATCTGAGAACCGAGCCCTGGTCTGGAGAACTTGCTGCTGAGCCACGTTTGCTTGTCTCTGAAGCAGAGAGCTGGAGAGGGCTGGTGGGATCCGTTCCAGCCAGTTAGCTATGTGGCACTGCTGCTCTTGCAATGGCATTCCTTCGTCCTGACGTTGCTTCTCTTGGGCTCCATGGGCAGTTCAGCTCTCAGAAACGACACTTAAAATGAAAAGGTCTCAGAGAAAAAAAAGAGAAGAGCCTCCTCCTGCCCTCCCCCTCATAGTCTGAACATGAAATATTTGCAGCAGCCATGCAGTTCCCATTGAGCAGGCAGGAGACTGCTGTGTTAAATTAAGGACAGAGCAGTCTCTGCCTGCCCTGCAATGGGCTGTAAGCACTGTGATGCTCTGCATGCAATACTTAGAAGGCACATAGCCAGATCTGGGAGTGTGTTTGACCTGGGAAGGGCAGTTTCCTCTGGGCCTAGGGAGAGTTGGGTTTTAGGGAAGATGGTGAGTGCAGGTGGGAAAGCTGGAGCTCACATCAGGAGCAGTGTGGCCAGCAGGACAAGGGAGGTTCTTCTGCCCCTGTACTCCGCACTGCTCAGGCCACACCTTGAGTGCTGTGTCCTGTTCTGGGCTCCTCAATTCAAGAGAGATGTTGAGGTGCTGGAAGGTGTCCAGAGAAGGGCATCAAGGCTGGGGAGGGGCCTGGAGCACAGCCCTGTGAGGAGAGGCTGAGGGAGCTGGGGGTGTGCAGCCTGCAGAAGAGGAGGCTCAGGGCAGAGCTCATTACTGTCTGCAGCTCCCTGAAGGGAGGTTGTAGCCAGGTGGGGTTGGGCTCTTCTGCCAGGCACCCAGCAACAGAAGAAGGGGACATAGACTCAAGCTGTGCCAGGGCAGGTCTAGGCTGGATGTTAGGAGGAAGTTGTTGTCAGAGAGAGTGATTGGCATTGGAATGGGCTGCCCAGGGAGGTGGTGGAGTCGCCGTGCCTGGAGGTGTTGAAGCCAAGCCTGGCTGGGGCACTTAGTGCCATGGTCTGGTTGAATGGCCAGGGCTGGGTGCTAGGTTGGACTGGCTGAGCTTGGAGGTCTCTTCCAACCTGCTTGATTCTGTGATTCTCTGGTGAGTGCAGATGGGAAAGCTGGAGCTCACAACACCAGTGCAGGGGAAAAGCTTGCCTGGTTTTCTTGTTTTTAATCTCCCTCTGGTAGGATTAGGAGGATTCACAGACTGAAATCACATCCTGGACTTAAGCTCTTATGGCTGTCCCCTTAAGACTGAGTAGTTGACTTGTCCTTTTCTTTGCTGACAGGGGAGTTGGCTGATGGATGTGCAGAGTGGTTTTGGTCTTTATTGCTTACTCCTGGGGCAGTGATGATGCCAGAGAAGGACCAACCTATATTTTGTCATAACTCATATGTACATAAAAGCAAGTTTTAGTGTGTGCATATTGTAGACAAACTAAACAAACCCAATACATCTGTGGGAATTTGAGTTTCTCTGTAAGCTATAGTTTGGTAAACATCTTTTACATGAACTAACTGTGTCCTAACTGTTCAGGAGCTGATTGTTCCTAGAATGGTGACATACTGCTGGAGCAATCATCTCTTCCTAAGATTTTGTTTGTCAAAAGGGAGGAAAATACTACTTTTATTCCCATTTTGACTGGCAGGACAAAATGAAATAACAGGGATTCTTCTAGTGAATATTTAAAATTTAGTGGCTCAGGTTTATGTGTTTGCTTTGTACTTAGTTGGTTCTACACAACTCTGCTCTGCTGAGGCCTCACCTGGAGTACTGTGTCTAGGTCTGGAGCCCTCGATGTGGGAAGGGCATGGACCTGATGGAATGGGTACAGAGGAGGCCACAAAAGTTATCAGGGGGTTGAAGAGTCTTTGCTATAAGGACAGGCTGATGGAGTGGGGGTGTTCAGCCTGGAAAAGACAAGGCTCTGGGGAGACCTAACAGCAGTCTGACCTGAAGGGAGCTACAAGAGGGCCGCAGAGAGACTGTTTGTAAAGGCCTGTGGTGACAGAATGAGGACAATGGCTTCAAACTAGAGCAGAGTAGATTTAGCTTGGATGTTAGGAACAAGTTCTTTACTGTGAATGTGGTGAAACACTGGAACAGGTTGTCCAGGGAGGTGGTTGGGGCCCCTTCCCGGGAGATATTCAAGGTGAGGCTGAACAAGGCTCTGGGCAACCTGTTCTGTTTGAGAATGTCCATGATGACTGTAAAGGGAGTTGGACTGGATGACCTTCAGAGGTCCCTTCCAACCCAGCCCCATTCTGTGATTCTATTATTTTCACTGCAAAGTTCTGAGAAAGCACAAAAATACACTACAGAAAACCTTTGCAGATGACTAAATTAAAAATCTTTGGTTCTGAAATCAACTAAGAGCTAAACTTTATTCACTTAATTAAAATAACAAACACAAATCCCAAACCATACCAAACAAACAAATGAAAAACCACACATGAAGAAAAATCCCAACAACAAAACCCCCAAACCAAACCAAAATAAAGACCAACCAAGCAAAATGCATTTTTTGGTGACTCTTCCAAGGTATCTTGCTAAACTAAACTAAACTAAATTAATGTAATAGAAGAGAAAAGAAATAATGTAGTAGAATAGAAATAATAGAAATGAAATGAAATATAACAGTTGTAGTGATAGGATGAGGGACAATGGTTTGAAACTGGAGCAGGGCAGATTTAGGTTGGACATCAGGAGGAAGTTGTACACAATGAAAGTGGTGAAATATTGGAACAGGCTTCCCAGAGATGTGCTTGAGGCTCCATCCCTGGAGATATTCATGATCAGACTTGATGTGATCCTGGGCAGGCTGATCTATTTGGAAGTGTCCCTGCTGAATGCAGGGGAGTGCACAAGATGACCTTTGAGAGTTCTTCCCAACCCAATTCAATCTGTGAATCTGTGAATAATAATAATAATGTTTAAGCTCCCTTTTTGTCTGGCATTACAAAGAAGTTCACATAACAGTTACAGGTCTGAAGCCTTTCCTGTGGGTATGAGCTCTGCTCTTCCTGTGCAAAAGAGTTGGTTGGATAGAGAGGGAGTGGAAGGGAGGAAAACTCGAGCCATAGGTCTCTAGAAAGGCAGCACCACATTATTAGCTGATTTAGCTGCAGTTCACTTAGTGGAGCTGCATCCATTTCCCCCAGTCAGGTCCCAGACCCAGTCTCACTTCCACTGCTGCTCTTTGACTCCTTGCCAGAGCGAGGTAAAACTTAAACCAGAAACAGATGTGGATGACTGTAACCGAGCTGCAGAATGTACACAGGCTCCATTCCTGTTCATTTTCCATGCATTTGCAACAGGGATGCTGAAATCACTTTAAAATCTTGTAGCTGACAGCCTCTGGATGGTGAGAAAGGCTTCTCCTTGCTTTGCTGCAAACGATCCTTTGTTTCTGCCATCCCTATTTAGATTGCACTACATTAATTTGGCATTGTTTTCAGCCTTTTCTGCTAAGCATGATGGGAGCCTGTGCTTAAGTGATTGCAAATGTTTCTGTGTGTTTCCATCAGACAGGCCAGCTGGATCGACCCCTCCTGACTAGCTGAAACTTCTGTCCTTTGCTTCTCAGAAGGAAACAGCACAAGGGGATGAGTCTTTCTCAATACAGCCCTGAGAAGATGGGGTGCAGATATTATGTAGGGATGCATAAAGGGAGCATTCCTTGAAGCAGAGACACACTAGAGTAAAAATCCTTTTTTATTTCCCAGTGCCCTGTGGTTTTGCAAGGCACACTGAAAGAAGGAAAAAAGGAGAGATTTCCAGAAAAAACAGAGCCCTGTGCCAAGCAAAGCAAAGTGCTGCAAGAGAGCAAAGCAAAGCAAGAGTCCGTTAACAGTTTGTAGCAAGAAGCTGTATTTTCTTTTCCAACCTCCCACCACAGGAACTGTGTCTTAACATCAAACAGAAACCAGCAGGAATAAACAGGTTGCTGGGGGTGAAGTGGATGTGCAAAAACCCAGACTACTCCAAAGCTAAACTAGTGGCCACCTTTGGGTGGGAATTAATTCTGCTGTGTCAAAAAGTCGCTCCTGATGTTCACTTACAACTCAAGGCAAGGTCATTGCACACTGCTTTGCCTTCATGCTGCAAGGGGTTGGACTTAGAATCATAGAATCAAGCAGCTTGGAAGAGAGCTCCAAGCTCAGCCAGTCCAACCTAGCACCTGTCCAATCAACCAGACCATGGCACTAAGTGCCCCAGCCAGGCTTGGCTTTCAACACCTCCAGGCACGGCGACTCCACCACCCCCCTGGGCAGCCCATTCCAATGCCAATCACTCTCTCTGACAACAATTTCCTCCTAACATCCGGCCTGAACTTCTCCTGGCACAGCTTGAGGCTGTGTCCCCTTTTTCTGTNCCAGCCCAGGATGCCATTGGCTCTGCTGCCTGTCTGGGCACTGCTGCCTTATATTCAGCTCCTCTCTACCGGCACCCCCAGGTCCCTCTCTGCCTGGCTGCTCTCAGCCACTCTGTCCCCAGCCTTGGTGATCTTTCAAGGACCCTTCTGACCCCTAACATTCTGTCATCCTGAATAGGTGTTTAGCCTGCTTATTAAAATCAAACAGATTTGCTGTGAGTCTTCAAAATCCTCCCTCCCCCTTTTTTTTTTAAGTAAGAAGGGCTGCAGTTGCTTTTACTCCTTGAATTGCAGGAGTGAGAAGAATGTTTAGGACGATTTAGAGGTCTTTTTTTTCCCTTTCCTGTGATGTTTGTGTAGTCAGAAATGGAGCTGGAGAAAGACAGTCCAATTTTCCCACTGCAAGAGTTTCCATGGCTGCATTTCCTGTTGCCTAAGTCCTCACAGGCCACAGTGGCTTCTGCAGCTTCACTACTAAAATCCTGAGCAGCAAATCTATTAGCTTGCTCATGATTGCATTTCTGCTCACCATTACAGCACAGTTCTGCAGGGACTGTCAAATAAACTGAGCTTGCAGCTAAGCTGTCCACCCTCTGAAGTTGCTGACTGATCTTTTAAGTTGAAATTTACTTCTTGGGCAGGGCCATCTTGCCACGTATGTCTCATCTCTGTGTGGATCCTAGGAATGTGAAGAAGTTGTGTTGGCTCCCTGTGCTTGTGGGAGTGGAATAGCTTTGCAGGCTGCTTTTGCATCAGAAATAGCATTCAGCTCTTCATGGCTGTTGCAAAAGAAAAAGGGAATGCCCCACCTGAAGCTGTGAGGTGTAGAGCATGTGCTGTGGGAAGGCTGAGATGCTGTTTGAGAGAGTTGGGGCTGTTCAGTCTGGAGAGGAGAAGGCTTTGAGGAGACCTTATTGTGGCCTTCCAAGATCTGAAGGGGGCTTCAAGAAAGCTGGGCAGGGACGTTTTAGGGCGTCAGGTAGTGATAAGACTGGGAGGAGCAAAACTAGAAGGGAGTAGATTCAGACTGGATGTTAGGAAGAAGTTCTCCAGCATGAGGGTGCTGAGACACTGGAAGAGGTTACCTAGGGAGGTAGTAGAAGCCTCATCCCTGGAAGTTTTTGAGGTCAAGATGGATGTGGCTCTGAGCAACCTGATCTAGTATGAGTGTCACTGCCCATGGTAGGGAGGTTGGAACTGGATGATTCTTGAGGTTCCTTCCAGCCCTGACAGTTCTACAATTCCATGTTTGAGAGAGGTGATTCTGCCACTCTGCTCTGGTGAGACCTTACCTGGAGTACTTTGTCTAGCTGTGCAAAGTAAACATAAACATGAGACCCCCTCCCCTCCATTTCATAGCCATGAAAGCAGCATCCACATGTTAGAGCTGGGATCTATGCAAGGGCCTTTCTCATTAAGCTGGAGATCATAGCCAAGTGACTGTGCCAGCCAGAGATACAGGCTTCAATGTCTAAATAAAGCCCTGTGGAAAGAGTGAGCCTGTTGCAGTTTGCCTCAGTTTATCTTGCTTTCTCAAAGTGTTTGTTTTGTGGGGGGTTTCATTCTCCTTTGCAATCCTCCCTGCTGTTTGTTTCTCTCTAATGTAGAGAGAAAGAAAAA
Source organism: Tricholaema leucomelas (assembly GCA_013400475.1). Classification (NCBI taxonomy): domain Eukaryota; kingdom Metazoa; phylum Chordata; class Aves; order Piciformes; family Lybiidae; genus Tricholaema lacrymosa; species Tricholaema leucomelas. The sequence goes on along the minus strand of WAAF01014508.1, from coordinate 55,971 downwards.
CATTTAAGCTGCTTTTATTGTTGTTATTGCTAGTTTATGCTCTATTTCTAGAGGGGAAGAGACCAAGCATAAGAAAACATTTTAGCTTGGCAACTTAAGGGTGAACAGTGGTATCAGTGGTAGCCAAGTTCAGGCCTTCTCAGGCAAACTGTGCCTGCAGGGAAGCAGAGCAAGCGTGACCACTCTGCCACCCCCACCAAGAGCATAGTTTGTGTCTGGTCCAGGGCTTCCTTCTTTGACGAACATACAGATCAGTGATGGCTTTTATTCAGACAGAAGAAGAGGCCTCAGGAGCTGGCCCACTGTGAGCTCTTGCTGAAATCTGCCCATGTGTGTCTTTGCATGAGGAGGCTGCAGCATCCTGCAGTCCAGGATAGGCAGCTGTGTTTAGCTCAGATGACAGGCATGGAGGCTGAAGCTGTCAGAGGCCTTTCTCAGCTGCACACTTTCAAAAGGTGAATGTTTAGAATCATAGAATGGGCTTGGTTGGAAAAGACCTTTCAGATCAATGATTCAGCTATTTTCTAGCTCAGGGCAGAGTGCATTGCTGGCTACAACTACCTGAAGGGAGGCTGTAGCCAGGTGGGGTTGAGCTCTTCTGCCAGGCACCCAGCAACAGAACAAGGGGACACAGACTCAAGCTGTGCCAGGGCAGGTCTAGGCTGGATGTTAGGAGGAAGTTGTTGGCAGAGAGAGTGATTGGCATTGGAATGGGCTGCCCAGGGAGGTGGTGGAGTTGCTGTGCCTGGAGGTGTTGAAGCCAAGCCTGGCTGGGGCACTTAGTGCCATGGTCTGGTTGATTGGCCAGGGCTGGGTGCTAGGTTGGACTGCATGAGCTTGGAGTTCTTTCAACCTGCTTGATTCTGCCTCCTTGGGGAACCTATTCGAGGGTCTGAAATAATATTTCAGACCTGGAAGGCTTTTACACCTGACTGTAGCCCTCAGGATTCCCTCAGCATCTACCAGCAGCTTCATCTCTGAACTTTCATGACCAATTTGACTGTCCCAGACTGAACTCGAGATGGAGCAAAAGCCTGGTTCCTTGACCTCCACCATCTCAGTGTAGTTGTTGATGCCCTTCATCTTCCTCACTGCATAGGTGCAAAGCCTGGAAAGCAATCAAAAGCTAGGAATAATTTTTTAATGATTATTTTGTATCCAAATGCTTTTACAGCTCCAGTGGGGAAAATCAGGAAATGTGAGCAAATGCATTGCTAACAATGAGCTGTTATGAGGGGAGCTCTGAAAATGATCTGAGGCAATACTGTGTCACTGCATCCAACTTTCAGGTTCCTACAGACAATTACAGCCAGTCTGAAGCAACCTTGCTGAGAGCTGACTTAAGGATCCAAACCTATTTGTGATAAGAAGAAAATAAGGTTTACTTCTTACCAGTTTGATCCTGGGTATTTCCCCCCCCACAGACAGTTTTAATTCTTCCATTTTTTTCTGTTTGAGTGCTTGACTTAAAAGATGTGGTTCTTGTGGGTCTATAATATGTGTTCTTTCCTCATTAAGGACAAAAATATTCTACCTTGAACAAACTGTTTCAGAAAGAGTGGTGGGATGGTGGCTTGCCTGTGCTAAACTTTCTGCATGCAAACAAACCACCCCCTTTTCCCAGGCTGAACTGTGGATGCTTTAAGCACCTACTTCAGGAGAGGCTTTCCTGAGGTTATGCAGATCCCACTGTCCAAGATAAATAGTTCCCACTGAATGAAGCAGTCATGGGCATGATGGGCTTTTTAAGCTATCTACACAGAGTTCTAACCACATAAGTGACCAGAAACCACCAACATAGCCACCTGTGGGCTTCATTAAAGGGCCAGATGTTGTCTGAGAAAGGTGAACACTTCCTCCAGCCTGGCATCTTGGCCCTGCAATTCTCTTTCAGAGGAAGGACAGCACTGTAATGGAGTGGATGGCAACCAGCTGCTGTCCTGCTGTGGCACTCCAGCCATGTAAAGGGTTAACCCTCCTGGGGGTGGTCTGAAGCTGCCCCCAGGTGTAGTGGTTAGCTCACTCCCACTTCCTGTCTAGACCCCTATAAAAACAGAATAACTTCTTGTTTTCCTCTCTCTTTGCCCTCCTGCCTGCCAGCTGCACCCTGGTTCCTGCTGCTCCTGTTCTGCCACGTGGCCACCCTACCATATGGTGGGGCAATCCCTTTCTGGATCTACCTCCATCCATTGCCATCAACCTGGCTGTATAGATATTTTTGTACCTTCTTTCCCTTCCCTGCACCTTTTTTGTAACTCCCCTACCTTAAATAACTTCTATTGATTGCTAAAGTTTTTCTTTTAACTTCCAAATGGAAGCAAGACTCTTCTTTGGCTGTTTTCCCTCTCTACATCTAATTCCTTTCTTTCCAAAAGGGGGAGAGTGGAAAGCATCCTATTAATGTATTGTTCTCTTAGGTATTTTGGGCTCTGGGAAGCTAAATCAGACCAATACAAGCCACTTCACAAGATCACAGAATGGGGAGGGTGGGAAGGGACCTCTCATTGAGTCCTATCCCCCTGCTAGAGCAGTGTCACCCGAGTAAGTCACCCAAGGATACATCCAGGTGGGTTTTGAGTGCCCCCAGAGATGGAGACTTCACAGTCTCTCTGGGCAGCCTGCTCCAGTGCTCTGCTACCCTCAAAGGGAAGAAAGGATGTGGTTAATGGCAGTGGCTGAGCAGCAGCAGTGGGATTGTTAGCTCTAGGGGAGCAGCTGGACTTGATGGTCTGCAAAGACCCTTCCAGCCTCAACAGTTCTATGGTTCTTTGGTTCTATGGAGTCTCCTGTGTTCCAGTTTGTGTGCACTGCCCCTTGTCACTGCACACCACTCTGTGCCATGTTGAGTTTTACTTTGATTTTCATCAGAAGCCATCAGAACCTGAGGCTCCACATTAGGATAGGAGCAACTTCAGGTGGCTGTGCCTGTTAGGCTTCAACACCTGGGTTATCTCAGGTATTGCTACATGGACTTGTGCTATGATGTGGCCTCAGCCTCTCTGTGCCTCAGTTCTTCCTTAATTCCCAGAGAAGTGGCTTGCGAGGCTTTTGGATACAGAGATAGCAAGATCCTAATTTCCTGAATGGAACCAGAGAATCAAAGAATTGTTTCAGCTGGAAAAGAGCTCCAAGATCAAGTCCAACCATTGACCTAAGATGTGGCCATCAAACCATGTCCCAGAGTGCCATGTCCACAGGTTTCTTGAATGCCTCTGGGGATAGTGACTCCACCACCTCCCTGGACAGCCTGTGCCAATCCCTGACCACTCTTGCAGAGAAGAGTTTTTGACTAACCTCCAACTTAAACCTCCCCCAGCACAATTTCAGGCCATTTCCTCCTGTTCTATCACCTGATAGTAGGGAGAAGAAACCAACCTCAACCTCACCAACACCTTCTTTCAGGGAGCTGTAGAGTGCAGTGTGGTCTCCCCTCGGCCTCCTTTTCTCCCAGTTCCCTCAGCTGCTCCTCACCAAAGCTGTTCTCCAGCCCCTTCACCAGCTTCCCTGCCCTTCTCTGAGCACACACCAGAGTTAGGTACCTTGTTTTAAACAGGGAGGTTTGAAGTGTGCCAAAGAGGCTTAATTACTGTGAGAGGCTGGAGGGCAGAAATCAGCAAGCAGCTGGGAAGATCTCTGTGCCTGGAATGGCTTCTGTGGAGCATTTCACTTCTGCATTGACTGTGCTGGGCTGTGCTCCTGCTGATGTGGCATCAGAATTTCCAAGTTTGTCAAGCAGAACCTGTATTCCTGTTACCTCCTCCTCCTCCTCCTCCTCCTCTTGTGTGCTGCAGCCCTACAGACGTGGCAGCTCCCTGAACCGCCTCCCAATTATACAGTAAGCATATTGGATGTCCCTTGTGACAGTCGGGGCTAGAAGAGAGTCAACAATGCCAGCTTAAGAGCCACACAGTACCAAACCCATGAAATAACTAATGAAGGAAGCAGTGAGGAGTCCAGGATAAAAGCAAAGACTTTTGCCCACCTCCTCACCCCCTTTCTATTTTTTTCTCTCCTCCCACAGAGAAGTTTGCTAGGGGCACAGGCTGATAACAGTGAGTTGCCAGATCTCAGGCTCTGACTTTGCTTTGGTTTGTTGCATAGAAATTGATTCCTGTTAGGGTTTGACTGAAGTCTGCAAGGTGGAGGTACGTGCAAGGGAAATCTTCAGCCTTTTTTGCCTGCCCCTTCCAAAAAGGGAGAAGCTGGGAGGCAAAACGACTGCCCCACTCCCTGGGACTTTTAATTTTAAGTGTCTAGAGCTGCTGGGAGTGAGGCCAGGCTGTGGAACACCCGGAGCCTCGCAGGGTTTTATTACCCCCTTCCACGTCATCCTCTAGTTCTCAAATCCCTGGAAGAAATCTTCAGGCAGAGCAGGGGGGGGAAGGGAATCCTTTGCTTTTTGACCTGCAAGTTTTGATGCACTCCATTCAAGCCTCTGCAGCTTTAACCCATAAGCAGACACTTAGCCAGCGTTTTTCCCAAGTGCATTGCTACTTCCCACGAGTTTATTTGCAAGACTTGAAGAAGTCAAAGTCAACATTTGCCCTCTCACCACGGAAGAGGACTTTTTGCCCCCCTGCTCTGTGCCGGTGCTTTACTTTCGTGAGCTAGAAGGAAGTTGTTCTAGCACCTCTGAATGTTCCTTTCTTAAATCCAAAGTGCTTGGTTGTGGCAAAACAGTGCTAGGGCAGCAGCAATGTTTCTGAAAAGGCAGGAGAATGTAAACCAGAGGGAGACTTCTCAGCTCTCTGCCTTGAGGCACTTTGTCACCCAGCTCAAGTAAATCAGCAGCAGTGTGCAGCTGGGCACAAAGGTACTTGCATTTCTCCCAGCAAAGCAGCCAGCCTGAGCTGTGCTCTCCTCGGCAGCACTTGGAAGAGCAGCTTGAATGAATGGCAAATGTCTAAACTTTCCTGCTCTCCTCACCCACCTCACAGTTGTATACAACTACCTGAAGGGAGGTTGTAGCCGGGTGGGGTTGGGCTCTCCTGCTAGGCAACCAGTGACAGAAGAAGGGGACACAGTCTCAAGCTGTGCCAGGAGAGGTCTAGGCTGGATGTTAGGAGGAAGTTGTTGGCAGAGAGAGTGATTGGCATTGGAATGGGCTGCCCAGGGAGGTGGTGGAGTGGCCGTGCCTGGAGGTGTTGAAGCCAAGCCTGGCTGGGGCACTTAGTGCCATGGTCTGGTTGATTGGGCAGGGCTGGGTGCTAGGTTGGGCTGGAGGTTCCGACCTGCTCGATTCTGTGATTCTATGAAGTTTCCCTGCTCCCAGCCACAACCCTCTGTGCAGCTTTTACTTCTTTGACTTAATCCAAACTGATTCACAGAGCTGAGCATGGAAGAAATGAATAATCTGGAAACCACATGGCAGGGGAGAGGCAGAGCCTCCAGCGGCTGTGCAGAGCAGGATACAAACTTCTTAGTGAGCAGCTCTGCTAAGAGAAGCTGGTTTGGCTTGCTTCATGACGTGTCAGGAGGATAGGAATGCTGGACTGTATTTGGGCTAAGCCCAAAGCCTGGGCAAAACCTAGGAATAGCTTTTGTTAAGCTGCTCTCTGGGTCATGAGATGGAGATGCACCAGAGCTCAGCATCACGGAGAACGAGGAGGAACCTTTGCTGCCTATGAATGTAATGGGATTTAGAAAACAGGAGATCACCAGTGAGAAAATCATGGAATCATAGAGTGTGAGGGCATGGATGGGACCTCCACACAGCTTCAACTCCAACCCCAAAATGGCAGTTTAAGATAAAACATTCAGAGCGTGGAGGATTTTTTTCTGCCTTATCTGTGTTTGCTAAACACCAGTTTTAACACTGCTGGGGAAGGTTTTCTTCCTGCTTTTTAGTCTTTTGGTGATCAGCATTTTTACTAATGCCATCTTTTTAATTAAAAAATCACCCAGGAGAATAAAAAAAAGCATTTTAGTATTTAATGTGGTACAGGGAGGTGAGTTAGGGAAAAAAAACAATTTAATTCTTAAAGCATTACTGGAAAGTCTACAAATATCTGACACTGCAGTGAAACTGATTCATCTCCAGGGGAATTTTCTGATTGGAAAGACTTTAATTTAGGTTTGGGGTTTTTTGTAGAAAGAAAAGGCATGAAACATGTGGGAAAACTCTTCCCATCAGGAAGCAGCAAGTACCCACTTCACAGGGACATGCAACCTTTGCTGATTGGGATCTTTGGAAGTCAATTCAGCTTCCTGCCTCAGCTGCAAACTGTAGCAGGTCAGCTCTGAGATAAAAAGATAATTCCTCTCCTGGGGCTCTGTGGGGAGGTTTCTCATTAGGCCTTTGCCAAAGAAAGGGCAAATGAAAAGGGAGCTGAGCTGTGAAGAATCTTGCAAGACCATCTGCACAGCCGACCCACTGGGGGCATTCCCTCCTTCCTGCTGTGCTGCCAGGAGCTCCTCTCTGCAGTACAGCTCTAATCTGTGTTACATCACTGCCCTCAGTTCTTATGGCTTCAGAGAGGGAGGAACACTTGTTCATGAGGAGTCATTGTAAGAAGAATTCATAAAGAGCAAAGAAAACAGTAGCTGAAGGCAAGCTCAAAGCCAAGTTGGATGCAGCCTTGCACAAGTTGGTCTAGTAGGTGATGTTCAAAGTCTCTTCTAACCCAAACCAGTCTATTATTCTATGATTGTATGATCTTGAAGGTCTCTTCCAACCAAAACCAGTCCATTATTCTATTATTCTATCATTCTGTGATAGGTTTCAGAAGGTAGATTAAGATAATTTTTTCCTTCCTTTTCAGAAGGAAAAAATAAGATTCTTTTATTCTATGATTGTATGAGCCTGAAGATCTCTTCCAACTCCAACCAATCTGTTATTCTGTTATTCTATGATAGGTTTCAGAAGGTAGATTAAGATAAAAAATAAGATTCTTGTATTCTGTAATTGTATAAGCCTGAAGATCTCTTCCAACCCCAACCAATCTGTTATTCTATGATAGGTTTCAGAAACTTTCTATTGTTCTATGATTGCATGACCCTGAAGGTCTCTTGCAACCCCAACCAATCTATTATTCTATGATAGAATCATAGAATCACAGAATCAAGCAGGTTGGAAGACAGCTCCAAGCTCATCCAGCCCAACCTAGCACCCAGCCCTGGCCAATCAACCAGACCATGGCACTAAGTGCCCCAGCCAGGCTTGGCTTCAACACCTCCAGGCACAGCGACTCCACCACCTCCCTGGGCAGCCCATTCCAATGCCAATCACTCTCTCTGCCAACAACTTCCTCCTAATATCCAGCCTAGACCTCCCCTGGCACAGCTTGAGGCTGTGTCCCCTTCTTCTGTTGCTGCTTGCCTGGCAGCAGAGCCCAACCCCACCTGGCTACAGCCTCCCTTCAGGGAGCTGCAGACAGCAATGAGCTCTGCCCTGAGCCTCCTCTTTAGCTAACTCTTTCTGTGAAAATATTCCTTCAAATCTGCAGTCTAAACCTCCCCTGGTTCAACTTGAGGTCATTTACTCTCATTCTGTCACTTGTACTCAGGAGAAGAGACCAACTCCCACCTGGCTCCAGCTTCCTTTCAGGGAGCTGTAGAGAGCCAGAAGCTCTCCCCTCAGCCTCCTTTTCTAGAGACCAACCCTCTGCCCAGTTCCCTCAGCTGCTCCTCTCCAGCCCTGTTCTCCAGACCCTTCACCAGCTTTGTTACCCTTCTCTGGACACTGCAGCCCCTCAGTGTCCTTCCTGGAGTGAATGCTCCAAAACTGAACCCAGGACTCACTGTGTAGCCTCACCAGTGCTGAGGACAGGAGGATAATCACTTCCCAGGTTTTGCTGGCCACATTATTCCTGACCCAGGCCAGGATGCCATTGACCTGTGCCTGAGCACTGCTGTCTCCATTTCACACAAGATGAAATTGAGGCATCAAGAGGCAAGATTATTTCCTTTAGAGGTCTCAGCTGGAGAGTGACACAGACAGCAGCGTAACAATGATTTTGTGGTGGTGGTGGGGGGGGGTTAGGCTTGCAGAATCCATGGGTTTGGTTTGGTTAATATTCTGCTGTTTTTATATATAAGTAGATGATGGGAATCCACCTTCCTTTTCCTACCAGGAATTTAAGTGTCTATTTTTCCTTCAGAAGTTTTCCTGGAGGTTGAAGAGAGACAGCAAGAGGCATTTCATTTCTCTAGCTCATCACACATCTGTATAACCTAAGAGAAAGCTGTTTTCTGTTAGAAGAGAAAGAGGAGGGCAGAGTAAGGTTTTTTTTCCTCTTTTTCTTTCCTTTTTCTTTTTTTTTCTTAATGTTAGCAGAGCCCAAAGTTGTCTGGAAACTGTGCCAAAACAAAAGCATAAAAAGAATGCATCTGGAAGTCATTAGGGAAGTTTGGAGTGGGCAGTGATTAAAGCAGGATGGAATTTCCACTTCTCTTTTTTTTCCCTTTAGAGTTTCTAAGCCAATCAAACACGATTTTAAAGTGAATCGACCCCCCCCCCNCCCCCCCCCCCCCCGACACACACACAGATTTTAAGTCTTATGAATATGCAAGCAAGAAAAGTCTCCCCCCATTTTCCTCCCAAAGGCAATTCCTGAAGTGCCTCCCAACACATTTCCCTGCACTGTTTGGGAGAGTTCAAATTTTACTTCTGCTTTGCTTTTTTCTTCCCCTAATAATTTTCTTTGTTGTTTGTTTGGTTTTTTTTTTTCATAGTAGCCACTAGAAAATTTCACTTTCCTTCCCTTTCCCTTTCCCTTTCCCTTTCCCTTTCCCTTTCCCTTTCCCTTTCCCTTTCCCTTTCCCTTTCCCTTTCCTTTCCTCTTCCCCGTTCAAATACAGCAGCTGGAAGATGATCCTGACATTGTAGAGCACAGGGCTATAATGTGGCATTAAGGTCAAATTCCTGCAGAGGATTAGAAGAATCAGGTTATGAATGAAGATCTCTTTTTTCCAGTCTTCTTCCACTGCCACATCTCTTTGCCTGTGAGTAACTATTTTCCTCCAGCAGTACTGCAGGACAGGCTTTTGCAGTCTCCTCCCATTAACTGCTCTCAGTGTAAGCCTTGAATGCAGCAAGTCTCCAGGTGTTTAAGTCCAGGCTGCATGAGGCTGTGGCCAGCCTGATCTAGAGTAGGATGTCCCTGCCCATGGCAGGGGGTTGGAACTAGATGATCCTTGGGGTCCCTTCCAACCCTGACTGATTCTGTGATTCTGTGAACTCCATCCAGGGTTCTCCTTTCCTAACTACCTCCAAACCCCTCAGAGAACCTCCTTCTGCTTAGCACAGTTAATAGTACAAATACCTGAAAGCATCAACAGTACTCATGTCTGTCCTTTTTTATTCTGCTAAATTCCTTTTCCCCTTCTTTTCATTCCATCCTTAATAATCCATAGCAGGAATTCTTACCAGCTGTAATGTCAGAATTAGCTGCAGTCAAAAATAGGAGAGCCCACTTTCCTCAACTGACATCACAGAGAAACTTCCACTGATCACATTTAGAATTCACAGAGTTGTTTTGCTTGGAAAAGACCTCTATGGTCATCCAGTCCAACCATCAACCTAAAACCACCATGGCTATGAAGCCGTATCCCAAAGTGCCAAGTCCACACCTTTCTTGAGCACCCCCAGGGAGCTGTTCCATCACCATAACCAGGGCTGTTTACTCAGTTAATAGACACTGTCCCTGATGCCTGCAAAGACCATGAAGAAGTGGTCTCCAGCTTCATATTTTCATGCATAGTGGCCTTGAACACCTTCAGGGAGGAGGCATCCCCAGCCTCCCTGCATAACCTGTGCCAGTGTCTCTCCATCCTCACTCTAAAAATCTTCTTCCAAATCTCCAGTCTAAATCTTCTCTCCTCTGTTTTAAAGCCACTGCCTCCCTCCCATCCTATCACCACAGGCCTTTTTCAAATGTCCCTCTTCAGATTTCTTCTAGATCCCCTTCAGGTACTGGAAGGCCATTATGAGGTCTCCCTGGAGGTTTCTCTTCTCCAGGCTGAGAAGAGAAAGCTCTTCTCAGCCATTCTCATTGGGCAGGTTCTCCATCTCTCTGATCATCTTCATGGCCTCCTCCAGACTTGCCCCAACAGTTGAATGTCCTTTTTGTGCTGGGGACTCCAGATCTGGATGCCTTTCATTTGGTTTCCAGCAGCATCTTCCCCTCTTGGTAACAAAAGTAGTCTCCCTTGTTCTTGTTCCCCCTACACTATCTCTCCAAGGTGCCTCAGGTAAGTCTTGGTGGCCAAAAGCAAAGGGCTGCCCTGCTCAGGGTGCTGCAGCTGAGCATGGATGGCAGTGTGCTGACTTTGGCTCACTCATTTCCTATTCCACCCTCACATTTGTAAATTAAACTCCCTATTTTCAGATTTCCAAAACTGTTCCAAAGTTTATGTGACTCCTTTAATTATGGCTTGAAGTAGAGGCAAATGCACTCCAAGAAACCAACAATTACCTGCAGCATGTCATTACACTGAGACCTAAGGAGGTCTGCAGCTTTTGTGCAGCTCCATGCAGCATCCCAGAAGAAGTTGCTGAAGGTGGCTCCAACTAGGTTGCAATAAAGAAGTCTCAACACAGAACCTTCTTTGATAGAATCATAGAATCTCCAGCCTAAATCTGCCCTCCTTGAGCTTCAATCCATTCCCTCTCATCCTGTCACTACAAGCCCTTGTAAAATGGCCCTCCCCAGCTTTGGTGTAGCTTCCTTTCAGGTACTGGAAGGCTGCTCTATGGTCTCCCTGGAGCCTTCTCTTCTCCAGGCTAAACATCCCCAATGCTCCTCTCCTCTCCTCCCCTCCCCTCCCCTCTCCCTCTCCTCTCCCTCTCCTCTCCCTCTCCTCTCCCTCTCCTCTCCCTCTCCTCTCCCTCTCCTCTCCCTCTCCTCTCCCTCTCCTCTCCCTCTCCTCTCCCTCTCCTCTCCCTCTCCTCTCCCTCTCCTCTCCCTCTCCTCTCCCTCTCCTCTCCCTCTCCTCTCCCTCTCCTCTCCCTCTCCTCTCCCTCTCCTCTCCCCCTCCTCTCCCCCACTATGAATTTCAGTCCTAGCTGATTCAAATCCACCTCAAACTAATGCTAAGACATCAGCAGTTCACCACTTCTGTTTACTCAGTGCCTAGAATAATTGCCCCATGGTACATTGGACTGAAGCCACCAGTGAAAATATGTATTTTTAATGGTGATTTCTGCCTGCCTTACTTCTGCTGAAGCTCTAAATGACAAAGACACATGGCCTGTCCCACCCTAAATCCACAGGGAGATTCTTTAGAGCACTAACACTGCAAGTAAGATGAAATTAAACCAAACAGGCTGTGAACAGGTATGGGAAAGCCTCAAATTATTGTTCAATTAGATGCTTTTTAGGCAATCAGATGATTGCTTCGTCTGTGTCAGTTTCCCTGTAGCTCTCGGGCCAGGGGGTTCTGTATTGCCATGTGGTCTTCCAGGGGTAACTCTCATTCACTGCATTACAAACTGCCAAGGACTGCTGTCTCCCCAAAATCTGGTACTGCTGGAGCATCTACTTTCACCCTTTGGAGCTGTGCCACATGAGTGGAGAGCACAAAAAGACTCTACAAAAGTATGACCTTAGCAGAAAGGAGTTGCAAGAAGCCACTTTTTGGCAACTTGGTCTAGCTGAGCATGTCCCTGCTGACTGCAGAGTGGGCTGGACAAGATGACCTTCAGAGGTCTCTTCCAACCCAGACCATTCTATGGTTCCTTTAGGTGGTAGGCCTGTGAGTGGGAAGCTCTGCAGAAGCCATTCCACCCTCGAGGGGAAATGAGATGCTGCAGCTGGCACTTGGACTAGAGATAAACGAGCGAGATGCCTCCTCTAGGTGCTCCTTGCACAAAGCACTGCCAGGGACACCTTGTGAGAGGGGATGCAGTTCATCCTTGCTGCTTTTGAAAACTTCAGCACCTCTTTCTCCCAGAGTGACCCTTCCAGCACGGGAGGGACCACTGACTTCATTGCAGATGGAGGAGTTTCTTTTCCCCAGCCACAATCTTGCATGTTCCAGGCACAGTGATACTGCTTTGAATCAGAGGTGGAAAGAAGTGAAACCTTGAGGCAGTTGTGCAAGTCTCTATGCTTTAAACTTCTCCACACTCTCTCTCTAGGCCAACATATCTGCTTTTGCTTCATTTTATATGAAACTGATGGAATTCATCTGTAGCTCCTCCAGTGAGATCAGGATTTCCATAAGTGCAACAGTAATTAAATTCCACCATTGGCAGGGATGCAGAAAGTGAAATGCTGCCAACAGAGCTGACTTTGCTATACAGCAAATGTAGCCTCTCACAAAGGAGCAGAGTTTGAGAGCCTGTGCAAGAGCTTCAGATTCCACAACTTTAAGAAACACTTTAATTTTAGCTTGAGAGGACCATTCTTCTCCTGGTTTATATCATAGGGTAGTATCAGTGCTCCCTATAGCAGTCCCAGAGCTGACTGGCTTCAGTGCCAGCCTAGTGTATGGACTGTTCAGCACAGAAGCTACTGCAAAGCCAGCTGCAAAATCAACTCAACATCTACTTCAGAGATGTGACTTTTGCCTCGTGCAAACAGACCTACATGGAAGCAAGGCAGTGATCTGTGGGATGAAGATGACAGGGAATTATAGAATCATGGAATGGTTTGAGTTGGAAGGGAGCTCAAAGCTCAGCCAGTTCCAATCTCCCTGCCATAGGCAGGGACATCTCCCACTAGAACAGGTTGCTCAAAGCCTCATACAGCCTGGCCTTGAACACCTCCAGGGAGGTTGTGGAGCACAGAATCACCCAATGTGATCTTTTATCACTTTGGGTGATTCTGTGCTCCACAACCNACTGGCTCCAACACTTCCATGTTCTTCTTGTGCTGGGGGCTCCAGAAGTGCACACAGAACTGCAGGTGGGGTCTGAGGAGAGCAGAGCCAAGAGGCAGAATCCCCTCCCTTGCCCTGCTGCCCACACTGCTCTTGCTGCAGCCCAGCACAGGGTTGCTGTCTGGGCTGCACTCACACTGCAGGCTCATGTTGAGCTTTTCTTCACCCCAGACCCCCCAGGTCCTGTTCCTCAGGGCTGCTCTCAGTCATTCCCCACCCAGCCTGGAGCTGTGCTTGGGACTGCAGCCACCCAGGTGCAGAAGTATCTGTAGCAAAGAGCTCAGGAGCTGAAGCAGGAGAGGTGACGTGGCTGTCAGGAACAACAGCTATTTAGGGCTGACCAGAGGAGCTCAAGCCTCAACCTCGAGCTGCCAAATAAAGTTCTCCTAAATGATAGAGTGGGAATTCCAAAGAGGCTCTGGGCAGCCTGCTCAGATCTCACTGGACCACAGTGTGAGGCATGGCAATTAGTGTCACCAAAAAAACCCAAAGTGGCAGCAGTGGGGAGGGCCGTCTGGTTCAAACTTTTCTTCCTCCATGCTGGGGTAAGGGATCTGTGTCATTCACTTAACTCATCTTCGTCTTCAAGGGAGGGGATTCACCCCCTTTACTCTGCTCTCCTCAGACCCCACCTGCAGTCCTGGGTGCAGTTCTGGAGCCCCCAACACAAGCAGGACATGGAACTGTTGGAGCCAGTCCAGAGTAGGCCACCAAGATGCTCAGAGGGCTGCAGCAGCTCTGCTATGAGGACAGGCTGAGAGAGTTGGGGCTCTGCAGCCTGGAGAAGAGAAGGCTTCGAGGAGACCTTGGAGTGGCCTTCCAGTATCTGAAGGGGGCTACAGGAGGGCTGGGGAGGGACTATTGACAAGGTCTGGTAATGACAGGATGAGGAGGAGTGGGTAGTTCCCTGCCCTTTAGTTTTGACTTTTACAGGAAAGAAAAGCTTTCAGACAAGGAGGGCAGCAGAGAGAAATCTTGGTTGCAGCTTCCTTCCCTCCTGAAGCTGCTCCTTTCTACCTTCAGCAAGCCTACTCCAGTTTTTCTTCTTTCAGGCCTGTAGCAGGACAGGTTTTAAAACACCTCTCTGCTGCAAGCCTGTGAGCACTTGCAAGTGAGTACAAGGCTGAGGAAGCAGGAGGACAAAGGAATTCCTCCACATTTCCCTTTCTGCAGCTTTTCATTGAAAAGCACACCTGTGTGTGCCCCCTTCCTTCAAACACTTCTGTTTCGTGCAGCAGAAGGAGGAGCTGTGTGCCTGTGCAAGCAGTTTGCCACAGCAGCAAACTTTTCCCCCCCTTCTTTTACTGAGCCCATCCCTGCTCTCCTGTGTGGGTAAGAAGCTAATTCACTAGCAGGAACTGTATGGGCAGCTGGGGAGACTCTGCCAACTGGGCTCCAGCTAACCAAAGAGAAAAGCAGAAAAAGAAACAAACAAAAAAAAAAAGAGGAGGAGGAGGAAGAAGAGGAAGAGGAAGAGGAGGAAGAAGAAGAAGAAGAAGAAGAAGAAGAAGAAGAAGAAGAAGAAGAAGAAGAAGAAGAAGAAGAAGAAGAAGAAGAAGAAGGAGGAGGAGGAGAAGGAGAAGGAGGAGGTGTTAAAAAGAAGAAGGAGGAGGAGGAAAAGGAGAAGAAAGAGGAAAAGAAAGAAGAAAATAAAAAGAAAAAATAAGAAGGAGAACAGTAAGAAGGAAGATAAAAAGGAGAAAAAGAAAAAGGCAGAGCTCTGCAGACAGAATCTGGAGCTATTCTTCCCAGCCACCCATACTCCTATTCCTCCTCTGCTTCCAAGCTGTCTTGTCCCCAGGGGCCAGGCCCAGCATGCTGGCGCTGGTGGCAGGCTTGCGTGCCTGCAGGCAAGCAGCGATCACAGGCAGGACTTGGTCCTGCTTCACGAAGCTTTTCCTGAGTTCTTTTCACTGTCCTTAGAATGAGGTGAAGGAAACCGATGCATCTTGGTGACTGCCTCGCTGGGCTCCTCCCTCTGTCCATCCTCTTCTCCCCCCCTCCTCTTTTTTTTGTGGTGTACAGCCCAATGACTACGTGGACACTGTGTGGGGGAGAGCCAGGGCAAGGCACAGCCTATGTCAGAGCTTCGCTTCCTTTTCACAAAGCTGACTTGGCTCTAGAGGTTCTTCAGGTCCCCATTCACTGGAGAGAGAGAATTCAAGGAAGAAAGCTTCAAATGATTATTTAGCACACCGAAGCTGTAAGCATTTCCCACATCTTCAGCCTCAGGGCTTCTTTCTGCTTGAATGTGTGGCAGGAATATGTTCTTAGCACCATGTCACATTCCTCCCTTAACCCCTAATCCCTTAGACAATGCCTTTTGGAAACCCAGGTTGTACCCCAGTGCTGATGCACTCTGCTGATTAATTGATACATGTCTTGATGTAGTTTGGTTTACCCAAAGCCTTGGGAATCAGCCTGACCAGGAATCACAATCACACACATGGAGCTCTCTGGAGAGTTTTGTGCAGAGGTTGTGTTGCACCACCAGCATCTTTAATTGGTGCACTCTGCTCTTTTGGCTGGGTCACATCACTGCTCTGCCTTGGTGGGGCCACATCTGGAGTACTGTGTTAAGTTCTGGGCTCTCTGATTCAAGAAGGAGGGGACACAGTCTTGAGTTGTGCCAGGGCAGGTCTAGGCTGGGTGTTAGGAGGAAGTTGTTGGCAGAGAGAGTGATTGGCATTGGAATGGGCTGCCCAGGGAGGTGGTGGAGTTGCCATGCCTGGAGGTGTTGAAGCCAAGCCTGGCTGGGGCACTTAGTGCCATGGTCTGGTTGATTGGGCAGGGCTGGGTGCTAGGTTGGACTGGCTGAGCTTGGAGGTCTCTTCCAACCTGCTTGATTCTGTGATTCTATGACTGTCTGGTAAAAGCTGACAAATACTTCAAGGGTGGGTGTCAATGTCAGTCTCTCTTCAGTGCTGCCCAGTGACAGGACAAGGGTTAACAGGCACAAACTTGACCATAAGAAGATCCATCTAAACATGAGGAAGTACTTCTTTAATTTAAGGGTGACAGAGCACTGGAACAGGCTGCCCAGGGAGGTGGTGGAGACATTCCAAACCTGCCTGGCCGTGTTCCTGTGTGACCTTCTCTAGGTGAAGCTGCCTTGGCAGGGGGGTTGGAGTCAGTGATCTCCAGAGATCTCTTCCAACCCCTCCCATTCTGTGATGACCAAAACCTGTCTGTGCTGCATGCTGAAGTGAGAGATGAATGCACAGTACCTGAGGAGCTCAGAGTGCCTGGCAGTTTTGTATGGAAAAGCAGCGTGTGAGTGGGAAGGCACTGGAGATGACTGTGGGGCATGGTTCTGTGACAAGAGGATTGTGCCAAGAGTTTGTTGGTGTGGTGTGGAAGGACAGCAGAGCCCTCCAGCCTGCTGACATGTCAGAATGGGGTTATTTTCTTCAGGATGTTTGGTGATATATTTAAGGGCTTGAAAAAGATGCCAAGAGGGAAGAACATTGCAATGATTTGGCGAGTCTCATGGAGAGAATTGATAATGTGCTGTCAGATGAAGGGGTCTTTTGGTACAGCTCTTGGAGTATCATCAGGCTCTGGGGGAGAAATGTTGCTGCCAAATAACAGCAGAATCTCCCCTGAAATTGTGAGAAAGGGCAAAGGCAGGTAGAGGGATGGAAAGGTGTTTTAAAACATCCAATTTCACTGCAGCAGTGAAAAATCAGAAGCAGTCAGCTCTCTAGCTACAGCTGATTTGTTGTTTCTGGGAAGGTAAAACCAACAGGATATATTCGTCTGGGACTCACTTTGGTCCAACATAATCACAGTCACACAATGGCAGGGGTTGGAAGGGGCCTCTGAAGGTCATTGAGTCCAAGCTCCCTTTCAGAGCAGGAACATCTAAAGCAGATCACACAGGAACAGGTCGAGGCAGGCCTTGAATGTCTTCAGAGACAGAGACTCCACCACTTCTCTGGGCAACTTGTTCCAGTGCTCTGCCACTCTCAAAGTGAAGAAGTTCCTGCTTGTGTTTAGATGGAACTTGTTGATATGATTAGAATTCCCTTCTCAAACTGAAGCTGAGATTTAGGGCCACCTGACTTTCTTAAAAGAGTCCTGCTGTGGTTGGTTCAGTGATGTGAGCTTCCTGCTCCAAACTCTTTCTGCAGCTGTTCCTCCAGCCTTATCCTTTGCAGCTACCCCAGGGAGCACTCATATGTGAAGAGGCTGATGCCTTTTCCACTGGGGAAAGAGGACACATGCTGAATAGATCCAGTCCTGGAAGAGGTCCTACCCACCTTAGGCTTTTACAAGGAAAGGGGAAGGACTGGCTGAAATTCCCTGTGACTAAAGAAGTGCTTGAGGAAAGCAAGAAAGTGAGAGAGCACATAATAGAGATAGCAGAGCTCAAGCTGAGAAGAGTGGGCGGTGGAAGGGAAGAGAAAAGAGTGGAAAAATGCAGAGGCCAGTATTGGGGGAGCCCAGCTCCATCGCAGAGCTGCTCCTGGGAAGGCAGCCAGAGTGTCACTGCTGGAGTCTTCATCTCTGTCTGACTGCAAAACAGGGATAAGGCCTCGCAGAGCATCCACTTTAAATGAGCTTAGCTGGTGGTAATGGGAGCCTCGGCTCAGACACCATCAGATAGCAGCAAATCAGTTCCCCTAGACTGATTCAGAGGTCTGCATCTCCTTCCCTGTAAAGCCTGATGGCTTTCATTAGCCCCAGGTGATCCCTAGCATCTTGTACTATTCTTTATGCTTCAGGAGCACTCTGAGAGTGCTACTTCCTAAAAAGCCCTTTTTATTCCCAACTTCTCTGCTAATACCCTTGCTCAATTTTCCACATCTCTTTTTGTAACAGTATCTCTAGAGCACTGGGAGATCAGAGAGGTCATGGCAGTTAAATGATTGTTTATTTAGCCCCAGATGATCCCTAGCATCTTGTACTATCCTTTATGCTTCAGGAGCACTCTGAGAGTGCTACTTCCTAAAAAGCCCTTTTTATTCCCAACTTCTCTGCTAATACCCTTGCTCAATTTTCCACATCTCTTTTTGTAACAATTTCTCTGGAGCACTGATAAATCAGAGAGGTCACAGCAATTATTGTTCAGGAGTGCAGCTGCTCTTCTTCTTTGGAAGAGGAAGGACCTGTTGACCTCCACTGGAGTTTTACCTGCAAGGGCTGAAGGAGATGAATGAGCAAAGAAGCCACAGAAGGCTATCACTGGTGAAATGACCTGAGGTTTGGAGGCATCTCGACTTCACACTGCAAATGCAGGTCATAGCCTGAGGACCTCTGCTTTGTTATTGGCATGAACCTTCAGGCAAGTCAGGATGGAAGCCAGCTTGTTAAGTCTAGATTCAAGAAAAGGACACCAAAATGTTCTGTACCTAAATTTTCTTAACCTTTGAAAGCAGGAACACATTGCTGAAGCATTTTGCTGCCTCTGGCACACTGCTGCAAAATATAAACTTGATTATTCAAGTAAGTTTTGAAGGGAGCCTTTGCCATGAATCAGAAAAGAGTCTTTTGCCTTTTGCTTCTTTTTAAGTGTAGTGAAGTCCTTGCTGGCGTTCAACGTGGCCCCATCAGCTCGTTCTTGGAGTAGTCTTTTGATTGCTTTGTAAACATCACTCACTTTAACACCAGATCATCATGATGCAGTTGAGCTGGTAGGACCAGCAGAGTGGCATAGTCTACTGGGTCATCTCAGGTGCTGGATAGTCCTCTGCAAGTATTACAATATTACTACAGCTTCAGCTGTACTTCATCGTCCTGCTTCTCACCTGAAATTCCTTTACTGGATCAAAGAGAAGCAGTTTTCTCCCCAGCCCTGCCAGGCTCCTACCCCTCACACAGTGGGAATGACCTAGAGAGCAGCCAAACCATCCTTGACCAGAATGTGCAGGCTGCTGTGCCTTCTGGATGCTTCCTGGATGATGAGAAGCTGGAGGTGTTGCTTAGGGGTATGGCTTAAGGTGAATCTTTTAGAGTAGAGTTATAGCTTGGTCTTGGTGACCCTGAGGATCTTTTCCAACCTGAATGTTTTTATGATTCTGTAATTCTTAATACCAAGGCAGTCAGGACTAGAGAGAGACAAATGTGAGAACCCAACATGGGGAAGGAAAACAAGAAGCCCAGAGGGTCAAGAATTAGCAGGCTGTGACGTTGGAGGCATGGCTTGGGGAAGGAAAGTGTGAAAGAGACCTGTCATCAGCAGAGGAGGACAAGGAGCTGACAGATGGCATGAGGAGAGTGCAGAGAAGAGAGCTTCTGTGCTGAAGAGGGTTTCAGGTAGTGTGAGAGAGTCATGGGCAGGGGAAGAAAAAGGATTCAGGGTAGCAACATAGAAAGTGCTGTATGCACTGTAAGCAAAATTGTCGTTGTGCTGTCTGTGAAGGCAGCTCATAGAAAGGGTGGCAGAGTATGGGCTCTTGTCTCCAGTCCCCCAGAGGCAGAGACGTAACACAGATCACAGCAATTCCTTCTCTTCCAGGTTCCCAGGGACCTTCTTGTTATTTGTGGGGAATCTCAGCTATCACTGATGCTTGTCCTGCTCCAGGTGCCCACCACCCAGCTGAGACCACTGTGCTGCCAGCAAGGCCACAGATGCTGTGGCAAAGCAGTGCCAGCTCTCTCGGGGCCACGCTTTCCTCTCTCCGTGGACAAACTCATCCACGTTGACTGCATCTGAGGAAATCCAAACTTTTGGAGCCAGCTCTCCTGGCTGCTGCCCAGTTCTCCTCCCTTTCAGGCAGAGGAGCACCAGCGTGTCCGTGCTGTGAGGGGGCTGGGACACAGACAGGGAGGCAGGAAAGCAGGGGAGGGGCAGGCTGCAGCAGTGTTCACCCAGCTCCGTGGTCTTGAAGCTCACACCACATGGAAAGAAAAGTATTTAACTCCATTCCTGTCCCTCTCAAGCAAGCTGGGAGGGGATTTGCTTTCACAGCCATTTTTTTCCCTCTGCTGATAACATCAGCAGGACCCTTGTATGATTTACAGCTTCTGGCTCCTTCGCTTCCCCAGAAGCAAGGCTGCAGCTTTCCCACCTCTTTCCAGGCTCCTCCTGCCTGACATTTCCCCCTGAATTTCGATGGTGACCCATTTAGCTTTGACACGACTCACTTTGCTATATCCAGAAGACTTCTCTAAGGGTTGACTTAGGATGCCTGTTCCTTGTTAACCCTTTAAAGACACATAAAGTGTCTGCAACATAGAATCACAGAGGCACAGAATGGTAGAGGTTGGAAGGGACCTCTGGGGATCATTGAGTCCAAGCCCTTGCCAAAGCAGGATAACCTAGAGAAGGTCACACAGGGACACATCCAGGCAGGTTTTGAATGTCTCCAGAGATGGAGATTTGATCATCTCCCTGGGCAGTCACCCTTAAATTAGTTTCTCCTCATGGAACTCAAGTTCTTCCTCATGGAAGATGTAGCTATAGCTTTGAAATCTTTCCTAACTTCTCACGTGGTGAAAACCTGTGGATATCAGGAAAAAAAGGTGTTCTAAACCTCAAATAGGACCCCCACATAACAAATCAGACTTGAAAACATGGCCCAAAGGCTATTTGCACAATAAATGAGGCTGTTTCATTCATCTCAGAGTTTTAACTGTAAAAGTAAGATGAAATCTGCTGCTTTCTTTAGCAGCTTTTGCAGCACAGCCTCAAACTTCATCTGTGAGTGCAAAACCAAAGCCCAACTCACTGTGCCTTCTGAACCTCTCTATTTTTACATTCTCTCTCTCTTTTTTTTCCCCAGCATAGCAACCACTCTGTATTACAGGGTGTATCCAAATGCAGAGAAAAACTTCTGACCAATTGGGTTTTTTGGGTCTTTTTTTTTCCCTTTGAGGCACTTTCCACAGGACTGTGCTGCTCTGCTCGGGAGCCTTCCAGTGCCACGTCGCTGCCTGCAGTTAAAGGCTGGGAAAACCATCATGGATACTTTTGCAGTTCTTGATGTGGTTCTGGGTGGTAACTTCTCATGGCCAACATTGTCGGGGGGTGGTTTTTTTCCCTCCCCTGGCTGCAAGGCCATGCCATAATTGTATTTGTTGCATCAACTGCAGAGCTCTAGAGTCTAAAACTGGATCGCAGGGACCATCTAGCGTCCGTAGCCTGCACCTGCCCGGCAGCAGCACCGCGGGGCTGCCTAACAAAGCTGGCAATGCTCTGCAGCCTGCTGGCTTCAGTAGTCCTAGAATTCTACTTCCCTTCCTTCCTCCCTTCCTCCCTTCCTCCCTTCCTTCCTTCCTTCCTTGTTTCCTTCCTTCCTTCCTTCCTTCCTTCCTTCCTCGTTTCCTTCCTCATTTCCTTCCTCGTTTCCTTCCTAATTTCCTTCCTCGTTTCCTTCCCTGTTTCCTTCCTTCCCTGTTTCCTTCTTTTCTTCTTTTCTTTCCTTCCTTCCTTCCTTGTTTTCTTCTTTTCTTTCCATCCTTCCTTCCTTGTTTCCTTCCTTCTTTTCCTGATGTAGTTGCTGAAAGGATTCCCCTTCCTAAAACAGAATCATGGAGTCAGAGAATTGTTTTGGTTGCAGAAGACCTCTAACTTCTCACCACTGGGTTCAACACCTCCGTGGCAATCAGCCCATGTCCCCAGGTATCATGTCCACTTGTTTCTTGAACACCTCCAGGGATGGTGACTCCACCACCTCCCTGGGCAGCCTGTTCCAATCCCTGACCACTTTTGCAGTACGGAAATTTCCTAACCCTCCCCTGGCACAATTTCAGGCCATTTCCTCTCATTCTATCACCTGATAGTAGGGAGAGAAGTCCAACCCCCACCTTATTCCTACCTCCTCTCAGGGAGTTGCTGTAGGGACATGCAGAAGATGTACCTTCACAGCCTCACTAATTTTAACCCTGCTGTATGACACTCCTAGGAGCAAATGACTATCAGAGACTGTGTAGTTAGCAGAAGCACCACATGGTGTCTGTAGTGCAAAAGGAAAGAAGTCACACAAAATACAACAAATCTTACAACAGAGGATTCTCATGGAAACCTGCCCACACCTGCACATTGGAAAAGAGGAGGGAAAGGTAGGCAAACTAATCAGACATTTGCTGCTTTCTCTTAAGGGAATTGGAATGGGCTGCCCAGGGAGGTGGTGGAGTCGCAGACCCTGGAGGTGTTGAAGCCAAGCCTGGCTGGGGCACTTAGTGCCATGGTCTGGCTGATTGGGCAGGGCTGGGTGCTAGGTTGGACTGGATGAGCTTGGAGGTCTCCTTCAACTTGCTTGATTCTATGATTCTATGAAAGAGCCAGGAGCTGGGAACTTAGCAGCATGGAAGGATAGGGCTGGGAGGGATCTCAAAGGGTCACCTCAGTCTGCAGTTATCTCTCTATCAAGAAGGGTTGGAAAAAAATGCAGGAGTGGTAAGACAAGAATGCCCAGAAAGAGACCTAGAAAGGCATGGAGCAATGCAGTACAAAGGCCAGTGGTGTCAAACTAGAGCAGGGTAGATTTAGATTGGACATTAGGAAGAAATTCTTTACTGTGAGGCTGGTGAGACACTGGCACAGGTTGCCCAGGGAGGTTGTGGAGCAAAGAATCAGCCAATGTGATCAAAGGTCACATTGGCTGATTCTGTGCTCCACAACCTCCTTGGAGGTGTTCAGCACCAGGTTGGATGAGGCCTTGAGCAATCACTCTACAGAATTTCTTTCTAATCTCAATCTCGCCTCATTCTCTCCCATCCTGTCACTACAAGCCCTGGTCAAAAGACCCTTTCCAGCTTTCTTGCAGACCCCCTCAGGTAATGGAAGGCTGCTTTAAGGTCTCTCTGAAGCCTTCTCTTCTCCAGCCATGACATTCACAAATGATTACTCCATATTTACTTGGTCTTTGCAGAGGAAAGTGTGGAGCTGAGTTTGTAGAAGCTGCAGTGAATGCCAGATAACCAAACCACAGAGGTCACCATTAAGTGCCAGATGTGGTGGTAGGTGACAGATTTGTACTGTGCTACTAAGTAAATAATTGAAAAAGAAAACTGCATCTTTTGAAATGAAGGTTGATATTTTGCTCTTGCATTTTTAACCTTTCCTCAGTTTGCTCCTTTTGTCAGCCTTCCCAGGGCAGCAGCTCGAGGACCTCAGCAGCCAGACTCTAGGTTGTGCTGCTGCATTGAAATTCCTCTGAGTTTTGTCTCTTTTGCTCAAGCCTAAGCCTGGTAGTGAGCTGATTGCTTGCCCTTGCCCTGAAAGCAGAACAGAATAAGTTATATTCATAATTAAAACATTTTTTTTTTCTCCTTAAGCCATCTTCAAACCTGAGCCTGTGTCCAAAGGAATTTCACAGTAGATGTGCCCCAAGCCCTTGATGCTGCACGACAGCAATCCCAACACGCTCAGTCTGTTTAATGAGCCAGAGTTGTTCTTTGACATATTGGCAAGTTCTGGGTGCTTGGCTTCCTGCCCCCTGCATCATAAATACCACTAACATCTATTTGTTTTGTTGGAGAACTGCCACTTGTGTTGTTGGGAGCTTTCTTTACTCTGCCCGTGGGATTTTTTTTCTTTCTGAACATGAGACCCAGACAAGTTCTATAGAAACCACAGAGCTGTCACTGGCTTAATTCCACCCCCCCAGGCTTGGGGAAGAGAAGCTGAAAAGCTTCCCAGCACACCTAGGGCTGCTGACCTTCAGCAGACTGAAGGTGAGCCACTGTTGTGGCCAGGTGGCTGAGAAAGCCAGCAGCATCCTGGCCTGGGTCAGCAATAGGGTGGGCAGTGTGACCAGGGGAGGGATTATCCCCCTGGACTCACACTGGTGAGGCCATACCTTGAGTCCTGGGTTCAGTTTTGGGGCCCTCAGTGGGGATGGTGGGTTTGAAATTTTGCAGACTGGATGTGGCACTTAGTGCCATGGTTTAGTTGATTAGGTGCTGTTAGGTAATAGGTTGGACTTGATGATCTCAAAGGTCTTTTCCAACCTGGTTAGCTCTGTGACTCTGTGAAGAAGGACATTGAGGGGCCAGAGCAGATCCAGAGAAGGGCTGGTGAAGGGTCTGGAGAACTGGGAGTATATAGTCTGGAGAAAAGGAGGCTGAGGAGAGACTTTCTGGCTCTCTACAGCTCCTTGAAAGGAGGCTGGAGCCAGGTGGGGAAAGTAGTAAGCAACAGAGGAAAGGAAATGGCCTCAGGTTGCACCAAGGGAGGTTTAGGTTGGATATTAGGGAAAACTTCCTCACAAAGAGGGTTCTCAAAGCCTGGAACAGGCTGCCCAGGGAAGTGGTTGAATCTCCATCCCTGGAGGCATTTTAAAGACGTGAGGATTTGGTGCTGAGGGACAGGGTTTAGCAGTGGACTTGGCAGTGTTAGACTGGGCAATGTTCTTAAGTCTTTTTCCAAACAAAATCAATCTATGATTCTATCATTTCATGAGGCATTGGACACTTGATTTCAACATTAGGACTGCAAGCCCTCACTGCTCTGGAAGGCAGGGGGGGAAGCAGATTACTTTTATCTGCCAGTAGCTGGAGTGCATAAAGCATTTTAATATGAAAGAAACAAATTATGCAGGTTGAGAGAAGCTCGACAAGCTAATTGCATCCTTCAGCTTGCAGCATCCATGTAGGTCCTAATTAAGCAAAGCACCTTCCTTTTGGAGGTTGTGTTGTGAGGGCTGCTCTCACGTGATCCTTTCAGTTGACTGATTGAATCATTTGGAAGCCTTTCAGATGAATGTTGGAGCTCATCCTGCTTCCAGCCTCAGAGCTCTCTCTGAGATATGAGGGCCACGGAAGCATCTGAAGGGACAACAGTTTCCACCATGCTGTTCAGATATGAATATTTACTAAGGCCTTAGACTGGATGATCTTGGAGGTCTTTTCCAACTTGGTTGATTCAATATCTTTATTGATGTTCTGGACCAGGGGATTGAGTCCAGCATCAGTAAGTTTGCAGATGACACCAAGTTAGG